>JAWNZC010000189.1:1355000-1672500 GCA_035771165.1 Paragorgia papillata
ATGGCCCTTCGTCAGAGTTTGGTTTCTCTCTAACGAAGGGCCTTCGCTCGAAACGTTAGATTCCTACGTTCTCTGTTTCGGCAGTATATCTAACCTTACTATATTTCGATTGTTACTATACATGTACAGTATATACATATTGTGAGGTCACTACATATTTCATATAACACTAACCTCTGTTGTTTTAAAGGTGCATTTTTGTTTGGAAGTTGCCTTCAGCCTTTTCTCAGGTAATAATTATCCTAGACTGATTGAGTTTTCTTGGATGGTCAAACTTTAGACTGTTTGTTTGTGTGATTTTTCTGGCATTATAAATCTACCTTTTAATAAACTAGATAGTAGATAATTATTTATCTGGAACGTCTAGAACATGTCGGAGAGAATACAGGATCATGATAGTCCAAAGGATGAAATTTCCCCAGACACTCCACTGAGGTTGGTAATGTTTAGATTTAGATAAACTTATCCTAACTTGGGATAGTGATGATTTACAGGGGGGTGCGCACCCCCTGCCCTTGGCCAAGGGGGTGCAGGGGGGTGCCAATTATTCAATTAATGCCTTGCGGCAGTGGGATGCGACGTGGATTTCATTGAAAATGTCAATCACATTTCTAATGTCTAGCTTCCTTGTGATATCCCTAATAAAATCCATAATAAAACGTCCACTTTATCCCTAAATTTATTTGACACCTTCCAGGTTTGATAAAATGCGCTATTGAAAACACGATTTAAAACTTTTAAATCTTTCTTCAAAGTACCGTCAGAATGCAGGAAATGCCATTTCAGAGGTCCAAATTCAAAAATGTTCCGGGGGGGGCATGTCCCCGGACCCCCTAGGAATGGTTTGACTAACGTTAAAAAAATTATAGATCTGCCCCTGCAGCACCTCCCCCTACCAGATCAAGCTGGATCCATCACTGACTTGGGGAGAATTTCGTTAGAAACTATGTTGGTGTATGAAAAAAATCTATGAGACCATGTAGCGACTAAGTCAATGACAAATGCTTCTAGCTAGTCCTTAAGCAAATAATGGGCTGAACATTTAATATAAGGATTTGGAATTTGACCAAAACCCAATCTCGAATTCCTACTCTAACCCTGACTAATAATTTATGATAAGAAGACTTAAACTTTGTTTACTATTCTGCATTTCTCTCACTTTTTGTATTCTTTTTTTTTTATATAGACGTGAAACGTTCACGGTGAAGAACTTGTCACAGATTGATGGTGTCGTCAATGGCCAAGATTTTCAACCTGCAACGAAGGTGATTTTTGAACACAAAGAATGTAAGTCAGTCTACGTTTGCTAACGCCAGACTATTTTACTCTGTCTAACGCCAGACGATTTTACTCTGTCTAATGCCAGACGATTTTAACAGATTTTAATCATTCAATGCAGAATGTTGTCCTCTTTAAGATGAGCGTTGTTTAAAAATGTTTGGATACATCTACACAACCAGACTGTTTTTTCCCCCTTCTTTTTTGTTGTTTAGCTTTACTTCCTGACAATGACTACAGATTTAGTATGGGCAAGCTTCCTTCGTGGGCTAAAAAACAAGTAAGTATGATGATTTGTGTCTTACGAGTTGCGACATTGTCTGGCTGTAGCACTGATGTTAAATTAGATTGAAATTCGGTGTTACTTCTGTTATTTATTATATGTATAGAAACAACAGCAACATCTAGGAAAACATTCTGTTTGAATGATTGCAATATTTTATATGCCACCACAGACCGTTTTCAAGAACATGCAATTGTTATCAGTATGACAGTATCAGACTGATATACAGCACTGACAAACCAACAGACTGCAATAGGCCTGCTATAGACTACTTTCATAATAGCAACTAATTACAATATTCTTTTATGTGCATCTTAATAAGCCTTTCTGGCCTCGCTTGTGTGTTTGCAATTCAAAAGAAATTTTGCCTCATAACGAAGCCAGAAAGACTTATTTAGATGCACATAAAAGAATATTTAAAGTGGTGGCCATTATGAAAGTGGTTTATCGTCAATGCTGTAGCGGTCTGTCACAGCAAATGAACCTGCAGATAGTTTTATAGAAAGTGGTTTTGATGACTGACAAACAGTTTCAATCTTCTAGATTGCCAACCACGAGAGTAACGACACGACAGTAATTAGCGAGACGATACAGACTTCTACAACAATCACTGCGCCATCGCAGCCGGCTGGGAAGTGGGCCGAGGTGAGATAACATTTATAGACATTTTTCCAAAGCGTTTCTGTGTTTGGTCTTTTTTGATGTATTTTATTTGAAACTATTACAGCGATTTAACCAAGTCAATCTGAAAATTCAACCAGACTCCCCCAGTTCCGGGCTTGATGACTCGTTAGGTAAGTTTAGTGTCAAACTAACATGAAGATATTTGTTTTTAATAACGTTTTTTTTTTTGTTGAATAAATGTTTCTCAGTTTGTTACTGTTGTCTTACCTTTTAGAATGGAAACGTATCACCTCAGAGCCTAACTCTCTACACGAGCACATCGAAGCGCTGGCTCGAACTGTATGTTTATATTTCTAATATTTGTATAAACGAAAACTGCGCTATGTTCCCTCTTGACTCAATTCAGCGAGCGTGATCATATAGTTAGTTTCTTGTCATTTTTAGCTTTTCTGGTTGTTTCAAGAGGCCATTACCCTTTAAAATTTTGATCTGTGCCTTTGTAATGATATGCGTATGTTATGTTTTTAGGGTAAATAAAGTTGTTGTTGTTATCCTATAGGCCCTTTTAATAAGTATAGAATACGTAATTTTCTCCCTTTGACGTCAATTTCTTTTCAGTTTTTCGTTTGAATTATTTTCAATTTCCTTTATTGTCTTAGCTTTTGTATATTTTCAATAGAATTCAAAAGGCTGAAAATGGCGGAAGATGACATACTCTGCGCTTATTAAAAGGGTCTATATATATAGGCTCCATTGAAAAACACTTTATCACCGATGATATGTGTTCCGACACCTCGCAAGACTTAATCATAATAACATCATACGAACGAACAATAGACTGAGTACAATACTAGCCACAACTCTCACACATGACCACAACAGCCAAACATAACTAACTGCAACTCTAATAACACATGACGTAATGAACCAGACACATAAATACAGGTGAACGCGAGAAACAGTTCACTTGACTCTAAAGCCCTAATCAAACGAGAACGCAAGTCATCGCAAGTTGGCAGTCAGAATTTCTGTGGCGGTCGTTTGAACACCCAAATTAACAAAATAAAGGTTTCATGAATGTTTTAAACAAGTTTTAACTTTGTCACGGTACATGATATTTTCGGGAAACTATTCAGAGCGGCTGGCTGAGATAGCGTGACTGCCAACTTGCGATGACTTGCGTTCTCGTTTGATTAGGGCTTAAGGATGAACGTCAGTCACTATCATCACTGGATGTTGCGCTACGTCATATTACATTACGTCATTCAGTATAATGTCACAATTTTTCTTTATTTAGCCATTAGAAAAACGCTGTTCAGATGGATCGGTAAGTGCATGCGGCATACCAAGTAATAGATAAATCCCGAGAACGAGGGATGTATGCTATATAATTTATTATTGAGGAGGTTTTCCAACAAAGTTTTGTCTTTTTTTTTCACCTTGGACAAAGATTTTCCTTGTTTTTTTCTTCATTTCGTTTCTAATTATTATTCAAGGGCTTTATGCGATATAAAGCCCTCGAAAGAACAAAGAAAACCGACTCAATAATAAATTAATGGCAGTAAGAAGACAGTACTAGAGTTTTAGCTTAACGAACGTCTACCGAACGTCTGTTACAAATCTGTTGCAAATTTGTTAATTTTATCTTTGTTGTATGCTTTTACCCTTATAGCTTGACGAAGAAGAGTTTTTCTTTCAAGACGCAAAGGCTGTTTTACGATCTATAGAAAAGGAACATGGATTGTGCAATAATGTAAGTCGAAGATAATAAGATACATTTTCACTATCATGTTTGTTTTCTTAAGCCCTAATCAAACGAGAACGCAAGTTGGCAGTCACGCTATCTCAGCCAGCCGCTCTGAATAGTTTTCCGAAAACATCATGTACCAAGACAAAGTTAAAACTTGTTTAAAACACTCATGAAACCTTTATTTTGTTAATTTGGGTGTTCAAACGACCGCCACAGAAATTCTGACTGCCAACTTGCGATGACTTGCGTTCTCGTTTGATTACGCGGCTTTATGGTCGGATATAGTCGTGAAACACTCGCTCACTTTGTTCAAATATTACATAAAATTGAACTAACAATATTTAAGATTGTAAAAAGGTAGAGTGCTGCGTAGGCATTTTTAAGATAAGTATTTCGATATTAAAACTAATCTCGGCAAGTTATCACCTCTTCACTTTGATCTAACTATATTTAAACTGGATAACCCTATCAGTCATATCTTAATTGTTTTCCTTAGAAGTCTAGTAAGGGCCATCCCACATTGGTCCATTGTTACTATATACAGGAGGAAAGCTACGCGGTGAAATAAAAGTAGCGTGCTGCGTAGGCAGTCGGTTGAAACTACAATCGAAATATAGTAAGGTTTGATATACTGCCAAAACAGAGAACGTAGGAGTCTAACGTTTCGAGCGAAGGCGGTATTTGGTAGAGTCAAACTGGAAGCACTCTTCCCATATGCGGTCAAGGTGAAATTTTAATCAAAAACCTGCACCGAGATAGAAATCGAATCCAGGTCGCAGACGTGAAATTCACGTGCGCTAACCACTGTGCTACTAACACACTTAACACTTTACTAAATTCTTGTCATTTAATTGGTATATAGGGCCACAAGTTTATCAGCATTTTTACTGTCATGTGTTACCCTCATTAAAAAAAATTCTACTACTACTACTACTATAGATTATTGATCTCGCGTGATAATATAATTTCCAATTGTATTTAAAAATTTTCATTATTATCCTCCCTATATTTTATTATTTTTAAAAAAAAGAAGACTGAATATAATTTTTGTTATTTAGGATCAAGATGTTCATTCCAAGGTGACGACCTCTCGAGGGAGTGATTTATTTGTGAAAACTGTCGAAACAAGAACGTATGTTGAAAGCAGTCTCGTTCAGGACACAACAACTGAGCAGAATATCTCCAACAAAGAAGAACAAGATATCTTATATTATCCCACCGAAGACGATTTGGATAGCGAGGTGGCAAGGTATGAGGCTTTCTTATAAAGGCGCAGCCCACCGTTGTGTCATGTTTAACATTTAAATCTAACAACACGAAATTTAATTTTTTAACTTTTTAAATAAAATTAACTTTTTTTAAATATTCAGTTTTTTGAACATTAATATTTTACATGGTACTTAATTTGTTAGTTTGAACAAATTATCTGGCAACAATATGATTGGTAACGTTTTGGATAAAGAAACAGATATTGATGGTGATAAACACAGGTGTCTTAAACTATAAGTTAAAATAACTTTTTAAACGATAAATGCGATGGTGGCGTTTTTATGTTGTGTGGTGTTAACGTTGGTGTTGGTTCTGGTATTGATGGTTTTGTTGGATTTGATAGGGTGGTTGTTGTGGTATTTTGGGTTGTGATGGTGTTATGTTGGTGCTGGTGTTAGTGACTTATTGTTGGTGGTAGTGATGATAATGGTGGTAAACATAATGTTAGTGTCTTAGTGATGATGGTTGTGGGGTGGTGGTGATGGTGGTGGTTGTGATGATTATTATGGTGTTTATGATGGTAATTATAATGTGGTGATAGTGGTGGTGATGATGATAGTAACAGTGGTGGTGGTGGTGGTTGTGATGATTATGATGGTGTTTATGATGGTATTTATAATGTGGTGATAGTGGTGATGATAGTAACGGTGGTGGTGGTGATTACGATAGTGGTGTTTATGGTGGTGATCGTTATAGCGTTGTCAGTGTTGGTGATGCTGATATTGGTGTTGGTGCTTGTGACTTATTGTTGGTGGTAGTGATGATAATAGTGGTAATCATAATGCCAGTGATGATGGTGGTGGTGGTGTTGATGGTGGTGTTGATGGTGATGGTGGTGGTGATGTTGGTGGTAGTGGTGATAATGGTGGTAATCGTAATATTAGTGATGATGGTAATGGTGGTGGTGATGGTGGTGGTGTTGATGATGATGTGATGTGATGGTGCAGGTGGTGATTATTATGATGGTGATGATGATGCTAGTAACAGTGATGATGGTGATCACGATGGTGCTGATGGTGGTGGTGATCGTAATACGGTTGTCAGTGTTGGTGATGCTGATATTGGTGTTGGTACTGGTGTTTAATATCATCACATATGTTAATATAATTCATAAACACTGTAAAAATCGCATGTTAAAAACAACATAATTCTATTTAAAGCAAACCTTTTGAAAGAATATCAGAAACTAACCAAGCTGAAGAAATGTCAAACGTCGTAAAAATCACAGATCTTAAACCTACTTGTAACTCAGAGATCATAAAACAAACGCAACCTATAAACCAAGACTACAGAGTTCCTCTTAAAAAACGTACCCTTGAAGACATTCTACGAAGGTCGTCGGAATTTGACGAAATCGGGTACTTTGAAATCCGGCCTGGGCACTCCATGGACGACTTAGTTATCCATGAAGTGGAGTTTACTTCGTCGGGACGTCGTCGCTCTGAGGAATTGTCAGAGAGAGGAACGTAAGTATCTCTGAAATTCTTAGTCCTTTAAAAAAATAGTTCTTTAAAGCTTAAAAATATAAATCCTTCATAAGACAATTATATAATAAATTGTGAAAACATAAGGCAGTTTAATAATCTATGTAAATATTAAATTTCAACATTAAACACGAGCAATAACTGTTTAACGTTTGAAACCTGAACACGAGTCTTTAGTATTTTATTCTGGCTAACGCCGGACGATTTTATTCAGCACAGGGAGAGGCCTCAAAATGTTAAGGGTATTTTTTTAAGTTTTTGTTATTTCTCTGATTTTCTCTTTATCTATTACTTTTTCTCTTTTGTTTATTTTGGATTTCTGCCTTCCTTTTACCCTTTTTTGTCGTTTATCTCTTTTTACTTTTTTTTGCACTTCATCTATATCTTTCTTTATCATTTCTCTATCTTTCTTTACCCTATTCATTTCTTTCATGTATTTTTCTTTGTTTTTGCCTTTCCTAAATCTATTTTATTTCCCCTTCCCCTCCTTTGTCGTTTTTTCTTTGTCTGTCTAAATCACGTTTGTTTATATATTCTGTTTCATTTCCAGACCGTATGACGTAAAGGTTCGCGAGGATTCTGACGACGAGAAAGATCCTGAAAGTCAAGTTAGTACAGAATTTAATTGCTCTAATTTCCCCCCCAATAATCGTCTGCTCAACGTCGCGTACACCAATTCACTCTAGACTTGTCCATCTCTTCATATCTTTTGAAAAATAGTTATATGCAGCCAAGTGTCAAATTGTCCCCTTGAAAACTTTCGGCTCGTTAGAATAGCCGAAAACGTGTTTTACGTACTGTTTAATAAACGACCAGGAGTGTTTTATCAGATATAAAGACACGAGGCGAAGCCGAGTGTTTTTATATCTGATAAAACACAAACTGCGAGTTTATTGATTTATTATATACACGAACTGCGAGTTTATTGTTTATTGGCGTAGTGAGTTTGAAAAATAACCTTGTCTAAGCCGAGAAAATCAGAGCTAAAGTTTATGTAAATCAGGAGGTATCTTTATCACATATAAAGACACGATACGGTCATGATTTTTTTGTGTGTTTTCCTCATGAATTGAAATTTATTTAGCTTTGTGTATACTTTCGTTGATTTAGAATACAGAATCGACTTCAAGAGACGATGTCGACGACAAAACAGGTACAATATATTCAGGAAAAAATATATATAGCGACTTCTAATAAAACCTTCATATCGAGAACGAGGTCTGTATGGAAAATTATTACATGGCTGAGTTTGTTTTTCGGTCTATATTGAAAACCATTGAAGCTGATTGGTTGCTGAGTGGTTTCAGGCTTCCAAACTTGCTCTCGGTCCAATAACTGATTTTTGGCGGAAATTTTTTTGGGTTGATTTGAATACAAATAAAAGAAACCTCTATATGTTAATTTAAAGTGTCGTCTTTTTATTTTTAGGCGATTCAATGTCTGACGAAGAAGATCTTTTGAGCAAAGAAATCATTCCAAAATGGGACGAACTTTCCGAGGAACCAGCTCCAACTGTTGACAAGGTGGACCCTGAAAACAACAAGGAGTTTTTAGAGGAAAACTTCGAATGTCTGGGCTCGACGCCGACTCAGGAGAAAGATGAGCCAGTGTTCCAAAGTGGTCCAGAAGCTGTTCCCGATCAACCTTCACCATTCGAGAGAAATAGCTTTCAAAGGACGAGCATCTCTGCTCGGTTTATTCGCAGATCTAAAAAGAGTTCAGTGAGGTTAGTTTGTACGCTGTATATTCTCTGATTATCTGGGTTATGCTCGCTCCTCAGATCTAGGACACGCTAGTAGGTCAAGTTAGAACACGCTAGTGGGTCGGGTTGGAACAAGCTTGTGGATGAAGTTAGAACACGCTAATGGGTGAAGTTAGAACACGCTAATGGGTGAAGTTAGAACACGCTAGTGGGTCAGGTTAGAACAAGCTAATGGGTGAAGTTAGAACACGCTAGTGAGTCCGGTTAGCGTATAACTAATCGGTAAACACGCTAGTGGGTCATGTTAGAACACGCTAGTGGGTCAGATTATAGAACACGCTATAGTGGATCAAGTAATTAGAACACGCCAGTGGGTCAGATTATGGCACGCTGTAGTAGATCAAGTAATTAGAACACGCTAGTGGGTCAAGTTAGAACACGCTAGTGGGTGCGGTTTTTGACTGGAGTTAGAAATAGAAAAATTCAAGCCTTGTTGTAAATGTATTTCAGGTCCGCCGCGAAAAACGCAGAAGAAACATCACAAAGTACAGAAGATGGAAATACGGAAGAGGTTAGTTGGTAGATTACTTTGCTCAACACAAACCTTATCTAGTCTAGACCACTTTTATAATGGCCGATACTTCATAGTCAGTTTCAGCTTGCTTTTGAAATTCGTTTGTCAACATTCGTTGGAAGGTTGGGAACTTGGTACGGAAGTTCGCGAAGTTCGTTGTGAAGTTCGTCGTGAAGTTCGAATTTAATAAGCTTTGAATTGAATTCCTTTGGTAAAATCACGGAGAAGAAGATTATTTGTTGTATAGATTATAATAATATAGATACTTGGTTAAGCAGAAACAAATTGCCGACTTAAATTTTTATCTACCTCGCAACGTAGTTCGGAACATTGCAACGGAAGTTCGGAATGTTCATTTCAATTATACATATCGGATTTCAAAAGCAAGCTGAAACGGACTATAAATAATACTTTTATGTGTATCTGAATGAGCCTTTTTGGCCTCGTTATGAAGCAAAGATTCTTTTGAATTGCAGACACACACGAGGCTAGAAAGGCTTATTAAGATGCACATAAAAGAATATTCAAATTAGTCGCCATTATGAAAGTAGTCTATAATTATGGTCTGGAGACTCTGTTCTAAAAAATCTCTGTTCTAAATTTTTGATTACATTTATACAAATTTTTCCAGAAAAACAAGCAACTAGAAAAACGAAAAGAGGAATTGGCTTCGACCAAAAAGTGTTTGGAAGCAGTACGTATTTGTCTGTTATTATATACATTTTATATACAGTGTAGGTTTAGAAATTACTTTTAGGCTTCTTAGACGAATATTTTCAACTGGTCGGCTTGTTTTGTTGTTTTAGATGGGATTTAAAGCCATAGATAACTGGAAGAACCCAAAAAAAGACGCGACGGAGGCGAAGCAAGATAAACCGATTGCAACAGAAACAGAAGTTACTAAAGAAGAACTTGATTCGATTCTAAGGAATGGTGAAACTGAAGCACCTCCCGGAACGAAGCCTTCCTTGCAAGCAAAGGAGACTGGTGACGAAGCCCAGAGATCCCCGAAAGCTGGATCTCAATCTTTACCAGTCTCCAACGGCCCCTCAGAACTTACGCGCCTGTCATCATCCGAGCCAGTAACGTTACCCGCGCCATCATCCAGTGTTCCATCCAGCCCTCCTCGTACAAGCACAGTGGCTAATGATTCGCCTCCTAGTCCATCACCTAGCAACATTACGTCACCAACAAAAGGCACAGTAGAGCCCATCACTCACAAAGCGTTAAGTCCTCAGGGTTCTCCAAACCAATCGTCTTTCAAAGTTGTAAGATCGCCAAAAGGGACAATTATTTCAAGTTTAGAAGTTTCTAATATCCCTCAAGTTCGAGATACAAAAAAGGTCTGTAGGAGATTATATTTATCTATTCAGCAATTTGTCGGGCCGATTTATGGTTTAGAAGCATGTTAAGTAATCAAGGATATTGGAGAGTAGTGAGGACAGTGAGCCCACAGACCATTTTGCTGGCCATTTTTAACATGCATTTAGACCATAAATTAGACCGATTGATCGCAGTGTAAACGTGGCCTTGGGCAGTGAGCTATCTATGAAGAGGGGAATCTGAAGATGAGGGTATTTAGGAGTGATAGGGGGTAGGAAATGGGGGTAGAGTGGAAGGAGAAGTATAGGGAGTATGGAGGAAGGAGGAGTAAAGAGGAATGAGAGGTGGAGAGCGAGGAAAGGTAGAAGAAGCAGTGGCGTAACCCCTATAGGCGCTGCCCGGCAAGAGCCGGGGGCCCCTGAGTCGATGTCGGATGTCCTTTATGGGGATTTCGACATTCCGTCATTTTCACATATTTATTGGGAAGTCGTCAGTCGTCGTTGAACTGGATATAGCTTCCCATCATTTAAATATTGGTACGAAGTTTCAAACAGTTTCAAAAAAAATACAGAACGTTGCAACAGGTAATTAATAAAGGTATGAAAATGGATTTCTATTCTGCTGCTTGTCCCAGGCCTTTTGCTCACGGTCAAATTACCGTTTTTGCGGATGCCCAGTCCATCGTGAAGTTTTCTCTGTCAAACGGCGGGATATAAACTATAAAGTTGAAGTGTATTGTCAAAAGACCTGTCTTATCTCAGGTATAGACTAACCTTTTTTGTGTTCACCCAAATCATAAAAACAAAATGTTTTATTTTTGCTTTTAATGCAGCAGTGTCCAATTAATTTTTTGGAAAATTCCTCGCAGAAATCGCCGAAAATGCACTTCTGGGGCATGGTCCCCCAGGGCCGGGGGGCCTTTTCAGTTTGGGCCAGGGGCACCCTAGAAAGAGGGCTGTAGCTAGTGAGAGAGGAAGGGTATAGCTGAGGAGGAGATATGGAGGAAGGAGCGGGAACTATATAGCGAGTAAGTACGTATTTCCATTGTGGGCAGAGGAGGTAGCTCAGTAGCTCACAAACTTGAAACACCGTGCTGACATTTCCACTGTTTTTTCCCATAGCTATCAGAAAAAGGCAACGAGAGAACGGAAACTAAAAGAACAAGTTTGAGTTCTCAAATTTCTGGTAAAGTTACCAAAAAGTGTAATGAAGCTGATGGAGAAACAAGCCCAGTTAAACGAGCTTCTGAACTAATCGCTTTCTTCGACCCAGGACATAAGCCACTGACCAAACAGGAAACAGCTGTAGCCTTTGCAAAACCTGAAACTCGAACTAAAAATGAAACTGGCAAGAGCAAGTCAACTAAAGGAGACATACCATCGAGGCTTCTCAAACATTTACGACCCACAAACTTGACGCTTGTTTCGAAATCCAGTGATAAAAGCACAACGCAAAACAGAAGGTCTTTTCCTGCAAGCATAACAAGACTAACAAAAAATAAAAATACAGAACGAAGTCGAAGGAGTTTGGCCGCAAAAGGAGATTTGACGAAGGCGAAGTCGTGTGGTGACTTACTGCATGAGCAAGCAAAGGAAGAAGCGGTTGAGGAAAGACCGAGGAGACGGTCAGAATGCCAAGAAAATGATAAGGCTGCTTCAATTCTTTTGCGGAAAGAATCTTTAAGCAGTGCAGAAACTTCGCCCCATGTTGAGAACAAGATAAGTGACTTTAAGTTGAGTGAATTATCAGCAGAACTTGCGGCAGCCATTGCTGATCCAGCGCCACAACCTATCCAATTGGATTTATCTCGAAACTACTTGCTTGATGCGAATAACTCTACTTCCACAAGCAAACATGAAGTGACTAGCAAGGAAAGAGGTAGGTATCCATACTCGTTAAATTTTATTCACTCCTACTGCGAGCGTACAACAACAATGACGACGACAATAACAACAACAGAAACAACAACAACAGCAACAGAAACAACAGCAGCAGGAAGAGCAACAGCAACAAGAACAGCAGCAGCAGGAAGAGCAGCAGCAACAGCAACAAGAACAGCAGCAACGACACCAGCAGCACCAGCAACAACAACAACAGAAGCAACAACAGCAACAGCAGCAGCAACAACAACAGTAGCAGCAGCAGCAACAACAACAACAACAACAACAACAACAACAACAGCTACAACAGCAACAGTAGAAAGAACAACAACAACGGTAACAACAAATTGTCTAATCTAAAGATTGTCACCGCACCCAACCAAGTAACATCTATATGCAAAATAAAGGTATCGTACAATAAGGTTTTCTATGCTAGAGAACTAATCTTTTGTTTTGCAGGATTTTCTGCGCAGATCACGAAAAGCGAATGTCGTGAAGTTGTTGTCGACTTGGTTCGTGCGTTTGAACGAGCGCTAGAGTGCCATTCAAAGGTAAACCCAAATTTTTCTATAAATCTTCACGATTTTTGATCATACGTAGTTGTTTTTACTTTTTGAATTTTTGAAGAGTTTGTTCTCTATAAAGGTGCTGTTACACGATGCGATTTTTCTTGCAACTTGCAACAAATTTACCCATGGAAAAAAACTCGCAAGTTGCAGGAAGGGTGTTACACGTTCAGCAACTTGCGAACTTTGTTGCAAGTTGCAGAAAAAAGTAGAACCCATCCAACTTTTCTTGCAACTTGCAACACGGCAAAAATAACAAAATCGCAAGTTGCTACAGGGTGTTACACAGTGCGATTTGTTTGCAACTTGCAACATTCAGGTTATTTGTTGCAAGTTGCAAGAAAAATCGCATCGTGTAACAATAGCTTAATTAAGTTTCTGCTTTTTTCCAGTAAATAAGTATGATTCGTTTCTTAGATACTTCAGGGCGATATTGAAGACGACGAACAACAAGTTCTTTCCATGCTTTCTGCGACTTTTTCTACCATTCAAGAAAGTGTCATCGAATGCAAAAAAGACAGAGAACAGAAAACGCGTTCACCCAGAGCGAGAATGGCAGTCGAGAAACCAAACACCGAGTCCATCACACCACAAATAAAACAAACCAAAGACTTCTCACAACAAACCGAACATGAGTTTTCGCACGCGGAACATGAAAAAATAATACCTTTGCTGGAGAAATATTCTGAATTACTTCTTGAAAAGCTCGACCAGAAAATAAATAAATAATCTTTATTAAATAAAAATGCGAAATGTAAATATCAAAATGAACCCTAAAGACTTTTCAGAAAAGTGTAAAGTGAAATGATATTGCAAACCTGCCAAGAGGAACCGACATTACAATCAAAACATATATCTTCAAATCAAACATGAAAAAAAATCAGTAGATGTCCAGTGAATTAATATCCTGGTCTGATTTGCAAATACTTGTATAAAAAAATACTGA
Source organism: Paragorgia papillata (assembly GCA_035771165.1). Taxonomy (NCBI): domain Eukaryota; kingdom Metazoa; phylum Cnidaria; class Anthozoa; order Scleralcyonacea; family Coralliidae; genus Paragorgia; species Paragorgia papillata. The sequence goes on from JAWNZC010000189.1 coordinate 1,368,680, forward strand.
TTGTGATTCATTGGTCATCAAAATTAAATTATTAATGCATTTTAATTCGATATATTAATTAAATGGTGTGTGTGTGGGGGGGGGGGGGGGGGGGGGGAGGCATATGCCTCGTCGCAATTTCCATACTTTTTACCCGGCCCGCGTATAGGCTATATTTGCCTGTCTCTCAATTCTCTGATCTGTCTTTGTGATCGGCTCTTGGCAAGCAAAACCGTGTTATTTGTTCGTTGTTTCTCGTCAAAAACAACACAAAAAAGCTAGGCACAAAAGAGAAAAGCGCTTATAAAACTTGTAACACGTTTTTTTTTGCACAGAAATCAAAAGTAAAATCAGCTCCAACTCTTGTGCATGATATTTTCTTTGCTTTGGCAAAACAAACGTCTCTAGGAATACATCACAAGATCTTTTTTCGGTCTTTACTTTGAAAAAGGTTTAGCCAATCAGAAACACACAAGATATTTTTTTAGCGAATGAAAAGCCTTCATTTATAAAAGTCCTTCGGTGGCGAAATTTCAACAAACGATTGGCAACGGCCACTTTCAGTTGTCTTCGAGCGCCGTGTCCTCACTTGGGAAGTTCGTGATTTGCTCGTTTTGTGTTTAATAAACCGGAGTCTGTGCCAAGTTATAACAGTTGACAAAGAAGACAGAAATTGGCACCAAAGCCAGTCAACCGAAAGGTAAGTTATAAGGTTTGCTATGAATGTTATTGGCCTGAATTTATGCACAGTTATTTATGTGAAGACAGCTTCCCGTTTCTGGCCGAAGTGAACGTGCGAGGTTTGCTTTTGAAAAGTCTAGTTTCGAATGGAATTGCACAATATCTTTATACTCAAACTAGTAATGGTATATGTAGCCGTTCAAATAGCTGACTTTCAGAGGTTTAAGACACATTCCGTCTACTGTAACCGGTAAATGACAAGCACTTTCATGTCGGCAGCCGCTTCGTTTGTGGACAACAATCCTGCATGTAGCCGGTCGTCGAAGTCGAAGAGCTCGCTTTTCCATAGTTTTAACTAGTCTCTGGTTTTCGACAATATCCTTTGTGAATGTGTTTATTATGGGTTCGATAAAGATGAGATATTTATCGAACAAGCAGTTAAAAATGTAGCTTGCTGCACGACTGTGACGACTGGTTGAAAGTGAAGGCAAAGAGCAAAGCGAAGAAGAAGGCAAGACAAGACGGCGGCCGCGGATACGCGTGAATGCTTGTTGGTTTTCTCAGGAATTACATACGGATATATAACTTGATGAAAGGATATGTAGTATAAAATATTGAAAGCTGTACTAAAACCTTTTCCCAGTGTCATCTTTGAACGGTTAGTATTTTCGAAAGAACAGTTATAGACGTGTATAAATATCTTAATAGTTTTGAAGAACTGGGTGAATAATGGATTTTCGAAATTTTCCCGCCTTGCCGTGACAGACCTTTTGTTATTCAAATTTTCTGTTTGGACTGCCTAGGACACTCCACTACCAACTGTGTGTTAGTTATAGGGTTTGAACAATTTGTTAAAAATATGGAAATCTTTTAATTATTGGATATTTACTATTTTGGGACAAGACTGAAAGTTAAAAAAAAAGGTCCGCATTACGACGCAAATCGCCATGGCATTGTGGGAAATTGCTCGTGATAACGAGATGACGTCAAAAACCTTTTATAAAGGGAAGCAATTTTTTACAGTTTTTGTCAAAAAACAAGGGGGGAATCTTGATGATCTAATGAATATTACAAATATGGTTAGATTTGCCTTATTTTTCTACTTACTTATTTTAAACAGAACTTTAAACAAGTCCAAATGGATAGTTATTTTATGTACTGGCGATCAAAAATGGAAAAGTGGAACGCAAGCAAGCTAAAAAGTGGAATGTTTTGTAAGGTTAGAAATGCAAGATGTGGCACTTAAGACACAGTTAGGTTATGGGCTTTTCTAATATTAGTTTGTTGCCCATATTAAGAAAGAAAAAATCTAAACCAATAATTTCAGAACTCTAAAACGGTGGATTTGCATTCTGAATTGTTGTGATTAGTTTTTTCCAAGGTGTCAGACAAAATCTGACACTATAGGCGTAGAAGCTAGCTAGGAAGGCAAATCAAATTAACTAGTAAATGAAGGCATTTAAATGTTTATTTATGGTTGGATTTGATTTTCCTTGGGCTTTCCGAGTGCACTTAATGCATTTTGGATTGTCCTTAAGTTAGGTCAAGAAGAAGCTTCCAACAAGGACGGTACGTAGCGCTGCGTGCGATAGGTAAATTGCAGGCACCCTGTTTGCGTTTTTATTAGTGCGCCCTCGTTTTAGGATATCCGGTTTAATATACATTAATAGTACTGGTATAGGTAACAACAACAGTCATTAGTACTGTCTATAAAGAGAAAAGTTTCCAGTTAAGGAAAGGAAAGCTAAATATCAGTGCTCCTGGTTGGCAAAATGTCATCATCCAGGTTCTCTTAATCGTCTTAGCATTTCTTTTTGAAAGTCCACATCACTTAACTTTTAGTACAATAATTATATTAAATTTAAAACCTAATTCTACTTTGTAAAGTTTACAAAGAATAATTAGTTGTATATTATATTTCACAAAAGAAGTAATTAAAAAATGGTTAGTTACATTATACTTTCGTAAAATTTGCAAAGGATAATTGTAATAATTAAAGGAAAGGTTTGCTGTGCCTTTTCTGATTGTTTGGTCCTCTTGCATGGCTTTGCATTTAAATTGTTTGTTTTAACAGAGACATCTTCGTCCAGCTCCGGCGGGTTTTTTTAAACTTATTTCAGCCTTTGCACCTTTCCGGCTTTGACATGTTGCGCAGTCTGCCTCACGACACTTTGCGGTTTTGCAGCTGTTATATTTGGCGGATCTGACCTGTTTTGTGACTCCGACATATTTTGCGGATCCGACATATTTTACAGTTTTGACATATTTTGCGGCTCTCGCGTGTTTTGGCTATATAATATATTTTACAGCTTTGTCGCATTTTGCGGTTCGACGCACCATTTAACTTTTAGACGTTCACCACAGCTTCTCCAAGTAATATACTGTATTACTTTGCGACTGTTATACAACCAACTCAGTTTTTGCAGCTTTGGTTTTGTTTGTCACTCCATATTATTTTAACCTTCACGTATTTACAATTAAGCTTTGAAAGGATTCTTCTGTTCCATAAAAAAATGTAATAATTATAAACAAAACTATATACCAGTAATTACAATTTGTAAATATTATATATAATTAAATTAATTGCATATGGTGTAGTATACAAAGAAATACTTGGTTATTTTTATAAATATCTTGTGACATGAATAAACAAAAAAGAAAATCAAGTCGAAAATCAAAAACGACAATGTAAAATAATATCAAAATGTAAATCAATCAAGTATTTCTTTGGAAAATTTCGGAAAAATTGTTTCACTGTGACTTGAAACACAATCTGAAACAAGAGATAACATTGCTTTGGTTTTGGGAAGATTATTTTTTTACCAAAAAGAATGTAGATATAGCAAAGTAGTAAAGTAAAAATTGTTTTATTTTTAAAAATGTAAATAGTCATAAAAATATTGGTCGTAAGGCAAAAAAAATTGATTAACCAAAACCTTAGCAGGTTAAATCAGATCAAAGTTGAATTCTCATTTCGGGGAATTTTCAAAATTAGGATTTTCAGTTTCGAGCAGCCACATGTTTTTTTTACTGATTGAACTAACCTATATATGTATCCTCTAAAAACCGTGAGTCACTAGAACTTGCATAAAAACATTTTATTTCCACCATAGCAGATTGTGTTCTAAAATCTTTAACTTTTGAAAATATATCTTGGTCGGCGGTATTGAAATTGCATTTGAAGCCAGTTTTGTACTAATTCTTTTCCGCTTTTGAGTTTTCTTTTGCAGTAACGCCGTCAAATTAGCACACTGGTCCTAAAAGCATTCGGGGAAAGAAACCAATTATTTAAGAAAAGTTAATTAAAGCCAAGTCAAACATTTTGTGAAAAAGGACTACAATGGCAATTGTATATATGATACCGGCGATGAGTCGTGTTTTACGTCAAGTAATGTAATTAATTTGGTCTTGTTTTTGTTCTATGGCTGTAAAAACATATCAAGAATAACTGTTTAAATTTTAACAATGCATTTGTTTGACACATCGCGCATATACAAGCGGAACTTCACACGGTTTATATTCTTATATCTATATACTTAACTCGCAAGCTTAAATCGTAATTTTAATTGAATAACAATTTGTCAAAAATCATGCTGCAGCAGACCATAAAGGTTTGCTGACAGCATTCTGTGTCTCGTGTCCTTTTTTGTGTGGTCTGCGTTTTTTTCTCAGTTTTCGGTAAGCAAGAAAGTTAGTGGTAAAGGTTAGATGGAATGACTCGGCGGAACCATTTCCAAATATAACGCAGTTTTGTATTGAATTGCTTGCGCATCCTTTATAAGCTTATCGAGTCGCAGTAATCTATAAAGCTGTTGCACTGTTTATAGGAACAGTCCTCACGCGCACAAATCTCCTGTTAATATCTAAACTAACGGTTGAGCTATCGAACCCAAATACTACTATTCATGGTTGATTCACTATGTCAAAAATACACGGTCTAAAAGTTCACTGCAAAAGTTTGCGTAAACGTGAACAAAAAGATAGAAGGAAGACTTTCGCTGGGTTTCCCACTGGCCATATTTTGATTGACTATATGATTTCGTGCCTACGGTTGGCCACGTCTTCAGCAAAGGTCGTAGAAAGTCGTTCCATCTAAGCTTCTTCCAAGGTTCTCCAAGCATCCCGTCCCGCTTGTTGACGAGAAACAAAAAACATTTTTTCCCCTAGTAAGTCCGTTCGGAGTTTTGCATTTTATACACGAGGCAATGCTGGGACTTTTTTAAGATTTTATTGTAATGGTTGGAAAACTTATTTTTACGTGTGCACCATTAAAGGTTTTCGATTATTCAATTTCAATCCATAACTAAATCTTGTCCCGGTCAACTGAAGGCCGAAGTTTTTGAAATGTTAAAACTATTTTCCTCTCTTAACCTGAACGGGTGTTATACTATTTATAGTACAGGAAAGTTGTCTCACAACTCGTGCCCAGTCAAAACTCTGTACTGGCTTATAATTTTTTTATTAGAGCTAAAATCTCGCGTGCTACTTTTTTCTATTGTATAAATTGAATTGTTTTCTACTGACTTTGTCAGTTCTACCTTGAAACTAAAAGGAAAAAAAAAGAAGAAAAAACACGTCACGTGCACGCGACATTTTACCTCTATTATACAGTTCCTCCTCTCCACAAAACCCAACCGTACTTCGTATCCTGGTCCATCCGAGAATATGAATACGTTTCAAAAAGTGGATTAAACAAAACTACCTTAGACGAACACAACGATGAAAGAAGTCTCGACGCTTTAACATATGCAGCTAGTGGAGACCACCTGGCGGTCAGGGGGAGGTAAGTAGTCGCTGGCCAAATTGACCGTGCTACAAATACAGAATCTCTGGATGCGCCTCTGATAGGCAACAAGGAAAACCACTTCACTGGTTCTGTACCAGGTTTGTTTAGTATACCTAAGAACTTTGAAGGTGATAATCAGTGCTATTTGTGCAGTTGCATAATGTGCGCTTGTCTGCAGATGTTTGTTAATCGATGTTTCTGGCAGTTACATGGATCTTTGGGTGTGCATATTTGTAAAATAGAAGACTTTTACTTCTCGTACTTTCGTATTCGATTTCGATCGCTTGCCAAAACAATGTAACCCATATGCAACTGAATATGTGCAGATCGCACTGTAGATCACCTTTTTTCACAGAATATCATACTGTATAAATTAGGTCACCAGTGTGTGATATGCTCACCAATGGTAATCGAGGTAATGAGAAAAAACAGCGAAATACTATAAGTTCAACGAGGTCAAGCATATCATTTACATACGCTGTTGAAAGACTACTGAATATAGATTATAAGGCTACACATGCCAAATTTTTATCCTAATTTTGATATGGTAAAACGTGATGACTAATGACGTCATTAATGATGACGTAAAAGAACTCCGCGATAGAGCAAATGAAGTCTCACCGTTACGGACAGCGTTTTATGGCTATTTTCATCAACCCTGTGGAATATAGAACGGTTTGTGCGCCTATTTTTTCATATTTTTGTCGACCAATCTTGCATGAAAAACATCCATCTCCTACTGAGAGTCTTTCTTGTGCATGCAAATGAACGCTCTGAATCCATCACTGCACTTTCCAGTGCTGGGTTATCAGAGCCTGCGTGCAGGGAGAAGGCTCTGGGTATATATGAGATTGGAAAAATATTGAAAGTCCAAACTGGAATGGCTAATAATTCGAATGCCAGAAATGAGAGGTGAATTGGTTGAAATAGGCAGCTAAATGGGTTTTTTTACCCTCCTGACCAATGCCATCGCTATGGTACCCCAGGCCCCTAACTAGTGTTCTACCATGTTTAAATTTTGCACTACCTGCTGGTGAGTTTATACTGGGCCAGTGATTGCAAAAATCTTATACAGTATTTGAGTCGATTACAATCCAGACTCCCCAAGTTTCTCGCTGAATTTGAAATGACACCTTTGGTCATGACTGAGGCTACACAGCAAAAACTTTCTAAAGCCTCTTGTTACCCAATCTGAAAGTGTGATTTTGGACCATTGATATGAACCAATCCCTGTATTGTGTTAAACTTCAAGTCAAAATTTGTTAAAGAAAATTATGTATTCAGCTGCACATTTACTGCACATTAAAATCTGGACTGCTTTTTTGCCTCACTTTTCAAGGTGCAATCTTGAATTTCTCTAATAGTGGTCAACTATCATATTTTTTTAACTAGTAGTTCATGAAAACCAGTTCTAGAATCTAGTTCTCTTGTCATGTGGTAATCTGTGCATTCTCCAACCACCAACTCAGCTGTAGTATATACAATCAGGTTTTCCAGAACATGACCCCCAATGACATGACCATCTTTGTCAGACAGGGCAATATGAAGGTGTGGAACATCTGCCAAAGTACCAACTAGTGATACAATCTCGTAGTGTCCTTCCATGTCTATACCCTGTGAAAAAATATAGAATTGCATGATTATACAAACCATGTATGCAAACTGCATTGTGGCCAGGGAAAGGAAGGGTAACCAGAACGTATCTAGGGTGACTTTGATCAACCCCCATAAAAAAAAACCTGAAAAACTTACACCACTAGTTTTTGTGAAACTTGTAAAGCAAATTTCCTAGTTGTTGCAAGTTGCATTAAAATAGCCTGTGTACAGCCACTCTCCTGTGGGAAAATAATAGGCTGTACACAAGCTACATTAAAATAGATATGCAAAAATTTGCAGTGACTGAGTGACATGACATCTATATAATTAATAAAATTTGCAACATTTTGTTACACTGCAACATTGCTCATAACTTTATACTTCACCTAAAATCAGTTTTAATCAGAATATAAGAAGCTCTTAGTTTCAATTTGGCTTTGCATCAAACGACGTTTCTAATAAGAAAGGAAAAAATTATATAAAAGGCTCTCGCGGTGTATGAATTCATCACTTCCGCACAACTAACGGATCTAATCATTAGGATTTAATGTTTTGAAATTTCAAAGCCACGGTATAAACGCTCTCAAAAATGCTGTTCAATTTACTCTGATTAAGAACGTTGGTGACCCTATTTAGTTTGCAGAAAACTGTCCACCTGATACAAGATCATTAAATACCAACTTATAGTACCTTCTTCGTTGGACTGTCTGCAAAACGTATTTTGGCTTTCGTTACGCTACCAACACAGGACATAATAAACGCGGCTTTTAAGTGTTCTCTTCCAACTAAGGACTTTAGATTTTCAACGATATCTTCTCCCGGCCCCAAGCGAAGAGCAAATGCTCGGACTGCGGAACCACCATCGTCGGCCATATTGGATTTCCCTTGTCCTTCCTGTTGTGGTCATGGTGATGACAGTGGTGGTTTTTCTGGTGTACCTTGGTCCCTGTTTTTCACCACCAGCTCACCATATCCTGTCTGTATATCATGTGATCTTATAAATGATAAGTTTATACATTCACCGACTACTGCTTCAACTGTGCCAGATGCAACTAATGGTCCAAATACATGTCCACCTAAGATTTCACCATGTTTGTCAGTCAGCGAGACATGCAAGTGTCCTCCATCAGATAGTGTGCCTACCAGCGACTCTATCTGGCATATACCACTAACCTCTCGGATCTGTAGAAATGAGCAGTTTATTTATCAGAATTTTTTGGTAAGTGAAATCTGAATACTATATTTACAGCAGAAATCTAAATATTATCTCGTACAAATCTAGGACCTTTTGGAAGATGTCAAATGATGTAGAGTGATTAACTGATTCCTAAGGTTCAAGTAAGACCCAATCACTCCATTTCAAGAGGGGATGCTGGTATATATATATATATATATATATATATATATATATATATATATATATATATATATATATATATATATATATATATATATATATATATATTAGGGAAGCATGGTGGCATGTGCTGCATGCTGTACTTCAGGATAGTATCAAGCAGAAGCTCTCAGACATTGAAATAAAGTTGATAATGATGACATACACCCTGCAGACCCACAGGCAAAGTGCAGCCTTATATAGTACTATATTTACTTGAATAAATACCAGGTTTCAAATTATCACCAGTTTCCAATAGATGCTGGGTGATGTACAAGGCACAATTTATAAAAATATGCACCATCTATTCAAGTAAATACAGGACAACTCGCTATTTGCAGGCTGTATATATTACACCTGTCTGCCACTGCAAAGTGCAAACTACCAAAATATATCTCACTGGGTCAAATCCTGCAGTTGCTTCAGCCAGGCGTATCTTTGCCTTGCATATCTGACCAGTGCAGTGGATTAAAAAAGCAGCTCTTAGATTATGTTTTGCAGTAAAAGCTCGTAGACACTGCACAATATCTGACCCAGATGGTACTTTGACAAAATAAGTACAAAACTCTGACATTTCAGCATTCTTGTTTTGACCGAGCAGTTCGGGGGACTGGTGCCGTTGTTTGGTTTGTCTCAGTGGCGCGTGCAAAATTTTGAGAAGAAATTCAAAGTTTTTGCCAAAGATAACTTCGTTTTGGCTAAAGATTGCGATGGCGTTCTGTATTCTTATTACGATGTTTCAAATATAGTGTTAAAAACCGAGGCTAAAGTATGGAATCGTCAGAAGTAAAGGGCGAAATTCCTGGGTTGGTGAACCCGACAACAAAAATATCTGCTGAAGTCGGAGAGAGAAGTGAGGAAAGAAGTGTTTTATACGAAAAAGGACTACAGTAAGTTTATGATTGTATACTGTATTAAAGTGAGTGTTATTTAATAGCAACAACCACACGGCTTTGTTGTATTAAGAGAGTGAGAAAACTGAAGGTGAAGCTTGAAAACTGAAGGTGGGAAGCTTGTTACCATAGTACCGTAATTTTATTTTATTAGCTTCGCTATAAACTTGACTAAATACATGTATAATATCACAAAATAAACTAAAACGAGGGTCACCGCAACAGCGCGAAGGCCAATTACTGCAGGCCCAATTTCAGCTTGCCTCAGATTGCATTTACTGGTGTATTTAATAGAGTCTGTTTATAGATTATTTTTTTTACAATCAGGCTGTCCCGGTGAGCCAAGATCCCACCTCTTGCTCTGTGGGAGTCGGGTAACCCATAATCCAGGGGCGTGATACTCTGGCACACTGGTTTGGTACCCAAACTAGGTGCCAAGAAAATCATAAATTACCTCTCAGAATGTTAAAAGATCACCCCTCAGAATGCAGGAAATGGCATTTCTGATCTACTTTAAATTTCAAGATCTCCTGAGGAGCATGCCCTCACTGACTAGTGCCTGGACTAGTGTACCCAAATTATCTTTGGATATTGTATTGCCTGTAGAGGAGGCTAGACTAACAGCACCTTTTGTATTTTTAGATTTAAGGTATGATTATGAACATTTATATTCAGATAAGTAACCTTGTTTATTAAATTTAATCTGTAGGTATTAAATTATTAAATTTAACATATTATATTTCTTATAGAGAAATGCTTCATACCCTCATGCCTTGCAATGTTTTCTGGGTTGTTTGCAAAACATAAAAGATGATGCAAGATTTCCTGAATTGCCACAGTGTCTACGAAATGTAAGGTTGATTGCCTCTATATAATATATACAGTATCCAGTGCTTTCAATGAGGCGAGCGCGATCGCGCTCGTGCTCGCCCACACGCTCCCAAGTTCGTTCTGCCAGCGCGATTGATCGCGCTGGCAGACAAGTAATTTGTCATAAAATGCGCTCGCAGATTATATTCCACTGCCTAGAAATGGAGTAAATAAATGCTCAGTTGTATATAATATGAAAATAATGGAATATCTCTTGTTTACTCTGTGCAGGAGTATACAGTCTAGCTTATATAGCGCATTGGAAATTTACCTAAGTAAGCGCAGAATCACCCAGCTTGACGCCGAGAAAGCCGATTTTTCTCATGGCCAGATACATGTGGAAATTGATGATGATGGGGACGGTACAGTCGGCACTGATAGTGGAGAAGATGACATGGATAGTACAGATAGTGAAGATGAGAGCACATTCGACGAGCCTATGGTATGGGAAGACAACGATGAGGCCACTGGCAATAACATTTTTAATAGTGATGAAGAGGAGTCAGAGTGATGCGGATAGTTGAACATTTGTACTGTTATATTTTCAACTTGTTGCGATTTGAGATATTCTCTATACTTACTGTGAACAATCCAGACTAGAACCAGTGAACTCTTAAGTGTGCTATATACGTAGGTTTTTTTGTCAATAGTGTTAGGCGTTCTGAAGAACTTTATGCACGCATATTTACGAATTATGGCATCACAGGGAGATAAATTGTTCTTGGTTTTATTAAATTAACGGGTTTAGATATTAAATATTTTTAGTTTGTTTCTAGTGGCAGGCTAACTGCACTCTGCAGTGACGTACTGTATTGTCTTGCTGCATATTGTTTAATTGATATTCGTATTATTAAGACTAGCCGAAATCGGCGAAAATGCAAAATAGTGTTCGTTTGCTCACGGGGACGTCCGCTGCATGTTCCGGCGCGGCAATATCGGGATAAACACTACAAAATCTCAAACTTTATGCTAGTTGTGCAGATGAAAACCACAAATGACACTTAAAACATTGGTCTGAAGTTCATTTTTATGATAATAGACTGTTAAAATTGACCCAGGAAATGTAACAGGAAGTCATCAACATAAACCGGCGCTGTTTTTCAAGAAAAACCAAATCGCGCTGCCCAGTTGTGAAATCTGCTTTGGCGAGCGCGATCCATCGCGCTGGCGTATTTTATTCATTGAAAGCACTGGTATCCAATATAAATATCTATATAATAGTGTGTAACTAGGCTTAGTATGTGTACAATACATGTATAGGCTTACGGTAGGTGGGTCAAGAATCTTAAGTACAGTGGGGCCTCACTATAACAAAATTGGTACTATACTCATTCAGTGTACACAGTCATGACTGTTACAGTATATATATGGCTGAAGTATAATAATGCATGTTGTTTTTTTCATTTATTTCAGATAGCAGAAATATACAGTACATTAGGAGAATGTATCCTTAAAAAGGAAAAAAAAAGGGGTTGGGGATAAAAATATTTCCATTTCTAACCCTTCATTGGCCAAGTTTCTAGGACGTACCTTTCCCTTGACAAGTAAAATCATCTGGCATTAGCCACAGTAAAATTAATAAGTTGACAAAAAGCAACTGTGGCCAGTAAAGGGTTAATTAGAAATACGGTAAGAAAATCTTGATTTTCCATTAGAGTTTCACAGTTATCCCACTATAGCCAAAAAAAAATGGTCTTGAGCTAATTCAATTAATTTCATTTTGAAAAAAAAATTGGTGGTATCCACCATATATACATTCAAGTATTGCTTGTTTTCCTTTACTCTAAGTCCAGATGAAAAAGCAATTGAATTTGTCCAAGCTGAGAAGTTATTTTATGAGACTGCCCTAATCCAAGCTGGAAGAAAAGAATCAAATGGTTAATATACAATGCAAATCGTTGAAATGATGGTGCTGCTAATCCAATCTTTAGTCATGGATCAATGATGTGTATTTTTAATTTTTATTTTATTTTTTGCTTTGCACTAGATCTTGAGAAACAAGGAAAACAGACAAAGGTAGATTAAGAAGAAGAAAAATGTTTGAACAAACTGGTCAAAACAGTCATTTTGCAAATGCCAGATTATTTTCTACTTTTGTAGTAGTCACTAGTCAGAAAATTTATATAAATGTTTTAATTTGATTCACAACAAATATTTTAAAAAGAATATTATGTTGATGTGAATGATTTTACATGATCACATTCAGAAGTTTAAGACTTTTTGGTAATTAATAACTATTTTTTCAAATTAATAGTCTATGATTTAGTATAATTCAAATAATCAAGTAGGAGACTACACTTTCAGTGTAGAATAATTTTGGTTTGTGTTTTTTTGCGCAGCTAACCGACCCTACTGCTAGTTCCGAAGAGGCTCAGTTGGCAAATGAATATGAAAAGTTGGCTCAAATGTGCTTGAAAGAAAAGAAGTAGGTTTTAACGGCTATCCTAAGCACCATTTTAACTCAATCAAAAACATGTTTTTTCTACTTTACTTCAATAGATATGGCAGATCTGCTATATAGTACATGTACATGTATATTTAATATTTTGGGATTTTTTCTTGGTTTTGATAGAGTTCAACTTGCTTTGGAGTATGCAGGCAAGGTCAGTTGGCTCCACTTTTGTTTTTGTCAAAAAAAAGCCATTGGATATGCTATTTTTATAGGCTATTTATTTATATATACAATACAATACAATACAATACAATACAATACAATACAATACAATACAATACAATACAATACAATAATTTATTGAACACTCCCCAAAGAGGCTTTTCAGTGAACAATCTGAGCTTTGGTAATTTGTTTAATTGTTTTGTTGCCAGGCTACTCAACTTCGAAAGAAAATTTATGGTGATTCACATCCTATAACAACCATGAGTTTAAACCAGTTTACGTTAATTTACGCTGAGATGGGTAAAGAACAGTATACTGGTATGTACAGTCTGTAATGGTAATTTATTTCATATTTCTTGGGGTTTCCTAATGTTTGTGAGTAGTCAATCCTCTGCCTTCCTGTGGACTACATGTACATACAGTGGCCTGCTAGTGATGATGTTCTACTAAGTGATGACATCATACTAAGGGATAATGTCATATTAAGTCTGACATCATTTTTAGTTATGACATACTCAGTGATAACATCATATTTAGTGATGACATCATAGTTAGTGATGACATCACATTCAGTGATGACATCATACTTAGTGATGATGTCATTTAGTGATGTCTATGTGGTGATGACATCACATTCAATTCAGTAGTGATGTCACACTTAGAGATGGTGAGATTTTGGTGAAATAAAAAAAAAAATGAGAGGCTGGGCATACATTACATATTAATTATTTTCCCTAAACGTTATACACTTGTGTGTTTAGCTGCAATGGAAAAGTTTTCCAAGAAGGGAGAATTGGAAAAACCAGTCACAGAAGAGAAATCAGAGAAAGAGAATTCAAAGAAAGAAGAGAAATTAAAAAAAGAAGAGTTTAGCAACAAGGCAGCGAACAATTGCGAATCTATTAATGAAGAGGAAAGTTCAGAAAATATAGATAATGAAAGTGAAACCTTGTCGCAAAATTTAATGGAGGAACCAAAAGAGAAAGGTAAATATTTAACAATACTACTGATTTCTAGACTATAGTGTTTTATTTTACAGTTGCTTTCAATGATTTCTTATGAGGCCCAATATTTTACTAGTTTAGAAAAACGGGAAAATTGTTTTTAAGGATAGACTTTGATTTCCAATAAACGTTGCGTACAGTACAGTAGCGCAGGTCTGAGCTTCATTCTAGTTCATTGCATAGCTGAGTTGAGAATTAATGTAATTTTCCAGTAAGTTCAGAACCCAATTTGCATAAATTCTTCCGCTTACCCATTAAACTTGATTTTAATGTAATGTACGTTTTATTAACTATAAAATTTAATAGATTATAACATAGATTTATATGAGAAAATTTTTCATGATTTTCATGCTTCTCTGAGGATGATTCTGTAATAGATTTATATATCTTCAACCTTTTTTCCTTAGATAAGGACTCAGAATTAAGAATTGTTCCATGTTTTTTTTTTCGTTTCAGTGTTTTCGGGAACGATTGTTTTTCTTTATTTTTTCTTGCCACTCATGACAAGTGTTGTTCTTACTGGAATAGTATGTTACGTGCTCGATACAGATATTCACTCGCTCCATTCCTACGTATTACAACGACTAAAGTTTTACTATTATTATTACTTCAATTCGTCGGTAAGTGGCATAAGATACATGTAGCATTGGGTGCCCTTTTCATGTCTATATGTCTGAAGTCAAATTCGTCTAGAGCTTCGTTTTCGAAAAAAGAGCAGGGAGCCTTGAAACATATGTGTAAAGCCAAAACAAAGTCAAATAAGACGTTAAATGAATAGAATAGACCTTATTCAAAAATGGCCGCCGAATTAAAATTCTTTTATATACATATAAATTAGCCCTTATGGACTCGTTTTCATGTGTGAAATTCAAAATAATTTTTACTTTAAAACGAGGTCATAAGGTCTAATTTATATTGCACATAAAAGAATTCTAATTCGGCGGCCATTTTTGAATAAGGTCTATTACTGTGGGAAACATGTCTTATTTAATATTTATGTGAAGTTCGCGACGCGTATTTTGTTCGGATGCATGGTTTTGAAAGGCCACAGAAAGTTACAAGACAATTCACGAACGGTCGCAACACGCATGCTTCAATTGGTAAGTATATTTGTATGTAAGACCATAGTTAATATAGGTAAGACCTATAACATTTTAACAGTCCTGGCTTTGCTATGAATATATGTATATAGCCGTCTTTGATTATTGTACATTAGGACAGCCAGCTTCCAAACCGAGTCGGAGAAATCAGATTATGTATTATTGTAGTTCTAAAACATTGTCCAATACACATGTATATATACTACTTTACACTAGCTTTTGGATAAGAGTTTTTCTTGGTACAGTACTTTAAATTATTAGCATGTACAGATAACTTAATATAAAATAGTATCCCCAAACTTATACAAGTTTCTTTCTAGTAGATGAGATAACGTGCATGTATCAGTGAGCTTGTTCTTCCTTGTTTTGCTTGACACTTGTCTTCCCAAACGACCTCTAAATTATAGTACTCTATCGCTGCTATATGCGTCGATCGTTTTGTTATAGTCCGTTTCAGCTTGCTTTTGAAATCCGATACGTATAATTGAAATGAACATTCCGAACTTACGTTGCAATGTTCCGAATTACGTTGCGAGGTAGATACAAATTTAAGTCGGCAATTTGTTTCTGCTTAAGCTATTATTATATTCTATACAACAAATAATCTTCTTCTCCGTGATTTTACCAAAGGAATTCAAAGCTTATTAAATTCGAACTTCACGACGAACTTCCGTACCAAGTTCCCAACCGTCCAACGAATGTTGACAAACGAATTTCAAAAGCAAGCTGAAACTGACTATAACGGCGATTAAAATTTGGAAGCATGGCACGTGCGCTACGGTCATCGCTAAACACACACTGTTTACTTTCTAAAATGCATATTGAGAAAATTTCAAATATAGATATAAAAAAATTGCGTATATTATACCTTGTATACAGAATATGAACAATATTATATAGTATATACATATTTCTTAAAGAGTTAAAGTATATGACACAGCGAGGACTGTGAAGAAATTTCATTCTATTTCTTATTCTGGTATTCTTTTCTTTCATTTGAAATTTTAAATATTGGTTTATGCTAAGAATCCCTAACTTTTTCAAGAAGTAACTCTCATTGTTTTACTTGTGGTTTCTGTTGCTGAGTATAACTCTCACAGTCTCATTGTTTCACTTGTAGTTTCTGTTGCTGAGTATAACTCTCACATGCAGTCTCGTTGTTTCACTTGTGGTTTCTGTTTCCAGAGTTACGATCGCCCAAAGTGGGCTCTCAAATTCCTGGACTTTCTCAAGATATTTCTGGGTCAGGATTATTGTTTCTCTTCCTCGTTTACAGCAATTGTTGCATATTTCTCAGGTTCTTTGGCTTTCTCAACCAGTTGCTGGACTTTTTCTTCTGCTTCACTCACACTTGTTGATGGTTGATTGTGAGCTTCATTGGCTTTCTCCAAAAGCTGTTGATAAAACCAGTTGAAAGGGTTCTCTGGATCTTCTGCTTGTAGACGATAGTTGTTCACAGGAAGATTTGAGTCCTTCGTTATCATTTTATCTATGTCTTGTCGAAGTCTCATTTCAATAAGATCTATAATAAACATAAAATAGTGATTTTGTCCTTATATAATATAAATACCCCGAATTTTAAAACAATCTAATCATATAAATGGCATTGTAATACTTTAATTTAGTCTTTTAGTTATAATCAAAATATAGATATGCCAAATGGCTGAGTTCTGTTAGTAATGTTTGGTCTACATTCGTAATCCTTTTCAATTTCGTGTAGTTTGGACATATACCTGGGAGGTGTTGATGCGACCATTCCATTAATTTGTTCATCGCTGACTGATGGACGATTCCAGCGCCTGTTTTTACCACCTAAAAAGAAGTTTGGATTTAATTTCATTAACGTATATACTTTACACCTCACAATTCAGTATAATTAAAGTTAGTACTCTTTTGCAATTTCTCAATAACTTACCACGTCATCCATATCTTGTGGAGTAAGACTATGAAGAGCATCAAGAGAGCGACACTTGCATTCCCTGAAAAAAGTAAAGCAATTTATCATGATCTCAGAAAACATATTGTTTGTCTCATTACAGTAAACTCATGGCCAAAAATTCGTGAAAAAAACAACCATGCAGCATATAGAAATATTACTTAAAACCCAGCATACTTGTCAACTTCACTTGATACTCTCTCCAGTGTCCCATCTGTGGTTTTGTTAATAATTTTAAGAATGAGTCCCTTGTTCTTTTCCTGAAAATAAATTGTATACTATAGTTACATATTTACTGATATCATACACATCTCTATAAACTGCTCTTCATTTAAACTCAATAATTCACGAGGGAAAATCAACAGTATCGTGTCTTTATATATGATGAAGATAGGCCATCTTTTCCGTATATGCTTTAACCAACCCACCTTGAATCCCTCTTTACCAATTTCCTGCCAATCTCTATAGACAAAAAGCAAGCAGAATAGAAAAGAATGCATGGAAGGAAGATAAAATTAACTGCAACTTATTAGATATTCATCATTTCACATGTTCACCATTGGGTACCTGTTTTTATTTCTACGTTTCGTTCATTCTTCTTACCTCAGCTTAAAATTTGAGTCAGCATTTAACTTCACCATTGCACCGTCCAGTTGTGTAGTAATGATTGAATTCTTTATCATGCTTACCATATTGTGATAAATTCTGTATTGACAAGAAGTGAAGAACAGTTTAGAAAACAATCAAGGGCCACAAATCCATCCATCCCAATCCACTCACCTCACCTCACCTCACCTCACCTCACCTCACTCATTAAATGACAATTTATGCAAAGTTACCTGGCAATAACGAAGTCAACAATCTTTTTTAAAAACTCTGGTTGATTTCTAAAAAAGTTGTCTTCTAGCTGCGTCTGAAAATAGAAATCAAAATATCGTTTCAATATCAATAATACGAGTCAGTCAGTGCGTGTACGTGCAGCATACATATTAGACAAAATAGAATGAACCTGTAGTAGTCGAGATGACGAAGACGAGGCTTGCACTTTGTCCGCACAAATGGGTTTAATTTTTTTCACGGAACCTAAAAGTAATCACATCGCATTACATTGCATCATAGTACATTACATTGCATCAGTACATTACGTTACATTATTTTTATATTACATTACACTACACTACACTACACTACACTACACTACATTAGAGCGATCACACTTTAGCAGTAAACACTTTTTAAGACTAGATTCTCTAACCTCGTTTCGTTGCTTTGCCTATCACAGCTTCTGCCAAAATCGAACGAAGTTCACCTGAGGTCAAATTTAAAATAGACAATCGAAACGAGTCGAGTCCAAATTTGAAAACAAAAAGAAAAAATAACACATTTCTTTACACTGTTTAATATTTTAAGATTCCTACCTACATACGGACAACATGTGTACAAAAGATTTTGATCAACTAAGTCCATGTTATCCTAGTGAAAGGAAAAAATAACACGTTCAGCAATGTGCATGTAAGGAGTTATTCTTGGAGGATTCGTTAGGTTTTTCTAAAACATCTTACCAAAGTAAAACCAGAATTTATTTTCTCTGATTCACTGAATTTGTCGCCGGATGACTTTGAGAACATAATTTCGGGAACTGAAGGCATCTGAGGTAAAAAAAACAGGTAAATTTTGTTGAACAACTTAAATATATACGAGCGAAGGGCTATACTACCGTATATTGCTTTTAAAAAGATAAAGATCATTAGGTGACAATTCGTGCAGATTTCAAAACACAACCAAGATCTTGAAAGACTGACTTACAGTGACACTATAACGTATGGCTTTGCCATCTGAAAACTTAATTCATGTTTAACAAGCTACAGCCTTTGAACTTAATAAAATCATTAAATGTCATTTAAATCTATTTTTAAGCAAATGCCTCATCTATAACGACATCGTCCATGATTTCATAACAAACTTCAAACATTTCGTTGTTAAATAACCTCCGAGAATATTAGGATAAAAACAATCAACAAAGAAATCGAATTTAATGTCGATGCTGTACTACTACGCAAACTTACTTCAAATAACCAACCAAGTCCAATTGAAAGCATCAAATTGTTTCGATTCATATCAAATGACGCTTTTCGCAGCAGTGTTACCCTATAAATAACAACATGCAATAGGCCATTTTCAAAATCACATCATCCGGAATTAGCGTCCTCTCTGGTATACAAAACTAAAGCTCAAAGCCCCTCTCATTCCCAAATAATTTTACCTGTAGATATAATGTAACACATCAAAAACTTGACTGTAATAATCCAGAAAGGGACCAATGCCATCGATCATACTTAAATATTCAATGATCCAAGGCAAAGTCAGAACAAGTCTCTGTTCTTCATGAGCTTTTCTCAGGTAGAACATGATGTCTAGTTGTTGGGTGACCTTGAGAAAGGAACCGATAGGTGATTTAGCATTTTGAAAAATATGTATTTGTGAAGATGTTTGGCAATACTTGGGAACTGATGAGGGAAATAAATTCATAAAAGAAGTTGAACTTAAACAGAATTTTGGATCTAAAAAGTTACGAAACACAAATCAGAAAAAATAAACTTTTTAGTTTCTTTGGCTTTGCGCCAGTTTGCGGGCATGTTAGCTACGCGAGCTCTCTTTTGACATGCCTACGTAAGTTTCCACTAGCTCTATTTCACTGTTCATCGATTCTAAAGATTCAAGTGTTCATCGATTCTAATCATTCATCGATTCTAATCATTTTGTTTTTCCCAAGTTTCCAACATGCATTTTTTTAAAAACGTTTTCAGTGTTTGCAATCAGTGGGCATAGTCAATCGAGATATGGTCTGGAAACTCAGCTAAAGTCTTTGGTCTATCTTTTTGTTCGCCTTTATGCATTTTTGTGCATGGTGCACGGTCACTGAACACATTGTATTTTAGTATAATGAACGAATTGTCCAATAGCAACGTTTCAGTTCAATCACTCAACCGTGCTATTTAAATATTAATAAACCTAAAACAAAGGATGTGTAAGGTACGGTTCAACATAAAATCACAGCTCATTATAGGCGCTTTGAAGTTTGCCGAGTTTCCAGACCATATCTCGATTGACTACGCAGTGAGGCAATCACCATCATGGTAAGGTTATAATATCAAGTTAAACCAGAGTCAGTAAAAATACAATTTGTTTGTAAATCAAACCCAGCCGTGGTATCTTTTTCACTTACATGAACACTGGAAACAAATACGGCACGAGTGAAGAAAAGTGCCCAAACCGGTTTTACCTGATTCCTGGCTGTGATTAAATTATTCTTCACGGCTGGTGGTAGATCCATGGATAAATGATAAGGTGAAAACACCAGAAATCCAAGAAACTTTGCCAATGTTCTTAACGTGATTAAACAAGATGCGAACTTCACTTGTAATTTATCCTTTTCATCTTCGTTTATTTCTCCTTGTATCGAGTTTTCTAAGCTGTCAGATAATCCCATGTCGTTAAGCTGAAAAAAAAGCGAGAAGCAAAGTGAAAGAGTAATAGTCGAGTTAATTTTCGAGATAATTTTATGAAGATATTTCTAACCTCGATAATCTTGGCGATGAAACTGTCCATTAGATATCTGTTAAACGATGGACTGCAATACCCAAAAAAAAAATAGGGAATAAAATAAAGCAAGAAAAAAAAGTGAGTTTCTGACCAATATATAACTGGACTGCAGGTCCTGCCCAAAATGTAACCGGAAAAAGATCGCGGAAATATGGGTTATTTTTTTTGTGGTAGTGACCGCTGATACGATTCTGCAGTGATTCTGCCCTATTTCTGATCCGACTGTGGGCTCAGCCGTGCCCACATTCCGATCAATCCAGCTATTCATTTAGAAAAAGATCAGCGGTTACCACCATAAAAGATTCCCATTATCCAACGTATCACATTCTTTGAAAAAATTAATTTTAAACAGGTTTCAAGAGATGCACAAACCTACCACATTGCAGATACGATAAATTCTCGGAAAAATTCCTCCGTTTCCGTAAAACCAGGCGAGGGACATGGTCCTGCACTGTTTGAAAGAGGAGTGACGAGCCTTTGCTGAAGTCTAAGGGGAAAAAAAAAAATTTCCAAAACGTGTTAGTAGTATATGGTTTTCGTCACCCTCTGTTAGCCAACGAGGTAGACGATTTGTCAAGGAATTCTCAGAAAATATCCCTTTTTCGCACTTTTATCTCTTAGACTGATTTTGTCATGGAACCCATAGTCATGCACTCATAATTATCTCTGGGACTGATTCAAATTCTTTATTATCCATCTTATCGTACCTAAAGAACTTTTCAGGATTAGATTTGAGAAGATTTCCAACGATCTCCGGCGATTCACCTTCGTTAAACGAGGGGAAAGTATTCTCATAGCAACACATCTAAAAATTTAATAGAAAATCAGAGTTGTATAATTATCATATAATGGAAACAGTCATCTACAAGTACAAAGATTATAGGACTACAAAAAAACATGTAAAAATCCAGATAACAGATTGATCTCCAATGCCACAAATTTCCAGAAATTAATACCAGTAGCAAAAGCAGAAAAATAAAAGATACCTATTAGATCTTGACGAACCTATACAAATGATATATGTAAAGGCAAGACAGTTTAGTACCTGTATTAACTGTGACTGAAAAAGTCTGGCGAAATGAGAGTGGTTTGCTAGCCCAGCTTTTTGATGAACAACACATCTATATTCAAGTAATATAATACATTTATTTATATTAAAATATACAATATCAAACACATTAATTTTACTCGCTACATATTATTTCTCATTTATTTGCTACCTTATTTTGTTTCCTAATTTATCTTCGAGAGACCAACCAGGTTTTCCACGAAATTCCTCCCACTCCCTGATTATTTCATAGAAAGTATCCCTAGATGTAGAAATTCGTATTTTCACTGCACAATTTCGAAAATAGCCGCCGTACATAGCCATCACATGTGGTTTTTTTACCTTTGTCTCTTAAAACTATGAAAAGCTTGGTCGGTTGAAAAGTTATTCCGATTGTCTATACTGGCTTGGAACGGAACGCTGTTTAATGGTGATTTAACCAATGAATAAGGAACCTATAGAAACAAAAATTGCATCTGTAATACTGGATTCATTAATGTTTTTAGGCTAAATACGTGTTTTTATGTTGGGCATTTACAATGGCGAGCCGAAGGCATAAAGATTGGACGCGAATATTTTAACTTACTTATCAAATTCTAAGTGTAAATGATGAACACTTTGTTTAAGAGTCGTAGGAAAGGTTAGATAAGATAATTTACAGTCAGAAAAAGCTCAATTTGAGGTATTAACTTTGATAAAACCTTGATGTTTTATTAATCAATGTTTTATCCGTAGTTAAAGATGCTGATTAAACATTCATTTCTTTTGAATTTTCGTCATGAATTATTAATGAATTTGATAATATTTTTTTATAATACCTTGTTTAAAGATATAGTTGGGTACACTTTATTTAACTCGTCCTTTAGAATTGTCGAAAATTCGTTCACCTGAGAAAAAAATAGAAGCATACTGGTGTTCAGAAAGTTACAGGATCAATTGAGAAATTTTCCCTGAATACTATAACAGTTTGACTTGCAAACGGAATGATCGATATACTGAACTTACTCGCGGGTTGTCCAACAGAAGCCGAAGAGTTCCTTTGTCCAGTAATTTGATAATTCTAAAGAAATTACGAAGGTGTCACTAGATGTACTGTATGTAATACAGCAATGGAGAGTTGAATGACATATATTTAGATTCAAAGTATGTTCACCTGACCAGGTTTTCAAGGACATGGATGGCATAGTAGACGCAATTGTGAATGGTCTTTAGAAATCCTGAGTTTAAACCTCGAAGTAGAAATGAAGAGAAAAAGTACGTCGCAACGAAAACCAGTTCGTTTGAGCATTATTATCATTATTTTATATATTGATCATTGTTATTATTTGATTATCATTATTTGATTGTCAATTGATTATTATAATCATTTGATTATTTAATTATCATTGTCTGATTACCATTATTTGGTTACCATTAGTGTAGCTACTACACTACATTGCATTGCACTACTGACTACACTACACTACACTACACTACACTACACTACACTACACTACACTACACTACTACACTACACTACACTACACTACACTACACTACACTACACTACACTACAGTAATTTATTTTTCAAAACAAAAATCGGAAAAAAACATGCACCTACAAAAAAAAGAGGTCCACAGTGTGTACGTGCATCCACTGAAATTCAAAACTTGAGAACAAAGCAATTTTTTCACCAGAATATGAAGACTCTTTTGTCTTTTCATCATTATGGAGTTTGGTACAAGTGAATTTGTTTTTCGTTTAAATTTAACAAATTTAAATACATGTGTATCTGTGTAAAACTTGCCACTTTCTTTCTCTTCATTTCCTTGAACTGTCAAAAGTTGCAGAATAAAACACATCTCCACTACCATGTTAGGCACAAGATTTTCTAAAAACACCCAAATAGCATTAGGCGATAAACTTATTGAAAATAACACATTTACACATGATCTTCATCCTCATGCATACATGGGAATGCTGAATGAACATGAAATTATCAAAATTAAAAAGTTAACCTCGAATACAAAATGAATGTGCTTTGGCCAGGATGTCCAATATGTGAGCCTGTGTTACTTGATCTCTTCTGGGTACTACACAAGGAGTACTCAGTCTTTTCTCACAAACTTCATCATCCTTGCTTGTGTCCAAAAAACTGAGCTGTGAAACATCACAACTGTTGTTGCTTTCATCCAACTCACTTGAGGTACTCATCTCACGACTATTTTGCCGATGATCTGATGAAGACTTAACTCTGTTTCTTGACCCTTGTTGCATAAAGTCTTCTAATTTTAGTTTGGCTGAGCTTCTACGGACATTCTTAGGACTTGTTGAGCCAACAAAGTTTACATTATTACCATGTTTTTGGTAATGTTTTGACTTTTCGGATGAAAAGGATCGTTCAGAGTCCTGAGAACTTTCAAAAGCTGAACTGTTAAAAACATTTGATGGACTCCTTCGAGTATATGATGATCGAGCAGGAGTTGGTGTAATCCTTCGGGTTGGAGTTTTTCTGAAAAAGAAAATATTAAAATACACTGCCATAGGATATTCAATGGGGGGGGAGGGAAGGGTGTTTTTAGAGACTGTAACCTGCACCCAGGAGAATACCCAGATCTATATTATTAAACCTTTCTTAGTTAAATTTTGGCATTTTATAAGGGGGAATCTGCATTTCCCCTGGCTACATCTTTAAGCACTGGATGTTGGGCTTAACCTCAAAATATTCTTTGCCCCAGGCCCTGAAGGAGCTAAATCTTGCACTGTTCACAATACACACCTTTTAGACATTTTCTGTGAACATACTGGAGGAAAATCTTCATCCAAATTAAATTTCAATGGAGTTGACGTAACTTGTGACATGTCCCTCGACTCATCAGATGAATTATGGGAGTGATGTTTGACAGATGGTGATACACCTGGGGATATCTTTGACTTGTCCTGCTGTCCCCCAGCTACAGGACTTAGATTGACATTTCCGAGTTTTGCTGATGGTGGAGTAGAGAACAAACTACCTCGAGCACTGCTTCTCACTGACTCGTTACTCGTGTCTGAGCCAGAGGTACGAGGACGTGGCATTTTCTTTCTCTTTTTTATTTTCTTTGGTGAGATTAACGGGAGATCAGCTGTGAAATGGTGAGATGATTCTTCTCGGATGTAGTTTAAGAAATATGGGACAAATTCGGTGGTGTGATTTACTTGGTCCACACCTTCATAATCAGTAAGAGATTCCTGAAGTTAATTAACAGAAAATAACATAAACATGATAAGATATAATACACTACAGTAGATACATTACATATACTATATATAATGAAATATGATATATTATAGTATAATCATAACATCTTCCAAGAGTAACCATACTGACATTACATAGAGTGGTACTTCAACTTTCAGTGACCTTTGAATACATTCCAACAGCCAGGCAGAAAAGTAGGGGATCTGGGAATGATATCCAGGATGCTAAGAAAATACCATTGAATACCGATACTACAATACTCTATGGTGCTGTATAGTGGGAGTTTAAAGCTGCTGTTTCAGTATTCAGAATGGTACGAAGAGGAGAGAAGTTCACAAATCTTAGAAACTGAAGCATTTTCCATTTTTCAATGACAAAATTAGCATTCAAGAATCAAGACACAAAACAATCTGCAAAATTTTAACATGTTTTGAGGTCTAGTTAAAACATATTATTTATATTTGACTAGATTAGCTGATTTTTTATTTATTTATTGATGTTGCCTGTACCTCAGCTCGTCTTGTTTATGCGACACTACTAACATTATATTACTTACCGGGGTCTTTCCAGTTTTTAAATACAATTTAAACTCATCCACATTCAAATCACCCTCCACAAGTCGTTTCAAAACAGCAGCCATATTGAAACGAGGGCGCGTTATAGTTCAGTCTCCAAATTCAAGCTCCAAGTTGCCAAAACAAGCAATATAGTGAAAAGAAAACAAACGAATCATTACGTCTTGTTTGTGTTTACATCGCAACATCAACAGGAAGAAAACAAGTGATCATGATCAATCGTATAATACACGAATTTTGAGTGGATAGTCATGAACACGTGATACTCTTAAAGGCGGGTTGTGGCGGGAAAATATACTGGCAAATAATCTGCTGAGCAAGCACACGTAGTTGGAAAGCGAATCATGTCTAAAAGATCATTCCCTTTTAACAACTGTACCCCACTACAGCTCAAGACCCATGTGGAAAACAAGCATGTAAATAAGAACCAAAGCCCATATGGAGCAGGTTTATGGTAAATGTGTGTCGTCTGCCATTTTGAAACATGGCCGATGTAGTTGATCATATAGTCTTCAAAGTTCTTCATCGTCTCGCCTGGTTTTGTTTTCTAGCCAAAACTCAGAGTCTTCTCAAGGCAGGAGCGAAATCTTTCTCTAATGAGGAAAACAAGCTATCCACCGCCTGCCAGAATTGTAAGAAAACTGCAGGATCAACAGTGTTGACCTCGTGTTCGTTCTGTGACAAGAAAGTCTGTGTGTATTGTTTCAACGTCTGCTTCAGATGTGAACACAGTTTTTGTGTTCTTTGTTCAGTTATCAGGTGAGCATTTTGTATTCTTATCCTCGTGGACACAATAATTGGTAAGTTTTGTCCAGATTCCCCCCCCCCCAATGTTCAACTAAATTGACATTGCACACCAATTAATCAAGGGTGATGCAGGGGGGTTGCAACCCCTTTTGGAAAATCACAAGCACAGAAGTCGCGCACGTATCAGTGGAAATACCAAAGGACAATACACTGTAATGTGGTTATTTTTGACCTAATGAAATTTTTTCATTCCTTTATTTTTCATTTATCCATTTTTTCTTTATTTTCATATTTCAATTTATCATCACTGATAAGTCACATGCATTCTTTTCATAGCTATGATAATCCTGAAGAGAAGTCATTCTGCCTTTCGTGCTGTGGTTCATGATCCATTATGTAGCTATGCTTTGAGGCAATATCCCATTATATAATTTGCCACTGCAGTCCCAGCAATAACTTAAGCTCCACCTTTGATGACTAAAGCTGATATGAAAATATGTTTGCCAATACAAACATGTACATTAAATTATTATACAACAGTATGAATATATCCAACATTTGTTATACAAAAACTACAAAATACACAAAGTGATAAAAATATTTATTGGACAAAGTAACTTATTGGAAAAAAAAGTCAAACATTTGTAATTACATTAATTAAATAAAAGCTGGTCTTTGTCAGTAGAACATCAGTCCTGATGCTTTGCATGAATGGCTGGTGAAATTGAACTTAATTTTGTATACAATATTCATATAGTTCCACTGTTTTGATGACAGAATAGGAAGGCAACCATTTAATTATTCTTTACAGCATATTAATTTTGTCCTGCCCACATCAAGAAAAGAACATTTGACCAAAGCAATATCTTTTTTAAATTAAGGAGTATAATTTACAGGATTTATTTATGCAGTAGTTAATTATTTTCCACACTCAAATTGTAACCATTAATACACATACAGTAGTTAGTTTACACTGCCTCACATCATAGCAAACAAACTCCCTGTGGCAATGTTGCTCATTGTTCTTTCAAGTCGAGGACGTTTTGCATTTGGAGGCTCCGATAATGACACTGACCGTTGAAGTTTCTTGAAAAAGAAAACAGAAAAGATGTACCTATATATTTATATTAAATATTTTACAACATGCCGTGTACTGTATAAATAGTGGAAATCTTTTATATTTTACCTGGATGGAATTTTCTTTGCTTTTTGTTGATGGAGAGACAGTATGGAATACAAAACCTCTTGTTGAATTAGGAGTTTTCTTGGTAGCTGTTACTGATGAAATTCTTGTGAGTTGATCTTTGCTTCGATTTAAAAAGGATCCCCTCTTCTATATATATAAAAGAACAAAAAAAAACCAATTAAACGATAATTATTAAACCGTATTAAATGATGAGTGTACACATATTATTGCAGTAGGGAAAGAAGACAGCCACAACAAGTCCTAACTTTGAACAAAGTAATTTTAAATTAGGTCAGGGCTCATGAGAAGTGTATGGTAATTCATTGAATGTTAAATCTAAAATGACATACCAGAGACAATTTTGTTGATTTCAAGTCCTTGGGTTTTGGAGTGGGTTTCTCATTGGTGTCCTTTTTAATATCTGTAAAAAATACAACAATTTCATTTACACAACTTGCTGGATTAAATGGTTGTTGGACACTTGCTAATATATTTTCAGAGTGTTGGAATTCACAATAGGATTCTCATTTTTGAAATATTTCCACAACATTGTCATATGTACTGTACATATCATGATAAACGTACATATTACATTAACCTGTATGATTGTAATGATTTGGAATGAAGTTCAATGAACAGATAAAATATTTTAATTTACTCTACCTGTGGCAGCATTACTTGTGTCCTTGATAATATTTAAAATGTTTTGGCTGTTTTCATCCACATCTGTATTTCGAGATTCACCTGCACATGTCAGCTATAAGAAATAGTTTTGTATAAAATAGACTACTAGTTACTGTACATAATTAAATACACTGTACAAACTACAGTTACCAGTGCACTGTATTACATGTGTGTGTGTTCCTCATCTGTCAGTGTGACTACATACCTGTTCTTGTAGAAACTGATCTCTCTCGTGCTTCATCTTTCTTCTTTCCAGTTCAGCTTGAGACAACAGTTCACTATCAACAACTTCCTCATCACCCCACAACACTTTGTTATCAAAGAGGTCCATCTGTGAGTCCTCTAGCCCTTGCCATTTGAAGGTCCTCGCTCGTCCACCTCCTTCTGAGTAAAGATCACCATCTTCTAGGTACCTTTCTTTGAATGCCCTTAGTTCCCTTTTATCTTCATCTATTACAGATTTCCTAAACAGAAAAAAGTACAGTATCCAATGTATTTGAGTTACACTAGTGTACACTTACATTGTTGGTGTCTGTAACTGAACCCACAGCACTTACATGTGGACTTTGTTAACTTGTCGTTGAAGTTCTTCATCAGATGGAAGATCTTCAATCTCTGATTCTTCCTCCAGCTCATCATCACCATCATCTTCTTCATCTGAACTAAACTCACTGCCAGATAGCTCAGCTTCCTCTTCAAGAAAATTGTTCTTGTCAAAAATGGAACTAAAAATTGAGAGCAGAGAAAAATGTGTGATTTTTCTCCTCAAAATGGAGCATATGGGTAGATGTAGCCAGGCTAATCTCTCTACCAAAAGGTTTAAGTTCTTTTGGTAGTATTTTAAAGTTTTTTTAGTAGTGTACAGTTTCATGGAAAGAGGCTTATTATTGGAAGTCTACATCATAACAGCTCATATTTTACTTGACAGCAATCCCTCCAGACTTACTTGACTTGTTTTCCATAGGTAATGCCATATTTTCTTGATTTCTTAACATCATCATGCATTTCATCATCTGAGTTTTGGTGCTCATCCTCATCATTACTGAACACATCTTCATCAGAACTATCCCCATCTGCAACCACTGGAAGTTCATTTACATGTACACTGTCTTCAATGTTTTCAGACTCATCTATTTTGTCTTCTGAGGGCTTTTGTGTAGTGGGAAATTTACCTATATGGAGAAATACAAATAAAATGGTAACAGTAAATACCATGAATACAGAGTGACCTACTGTCTGTGCATTTGTCATCACCTTAACCATGGGAAAATTTTATGGTAGAGGATTTTGAGGTTACAGGGGGAAATATTTCTGAGCAAATTTTCCATGTAGAGGCAGTAGGTTAAGGTATATATAGAGGTGGGAAAATGACAGGAAGTGACTGAAATTAGTACAGTATGGTACATTTATACCTGAGCAAAGTGCCTCTATATCAAAACTATTTTCTTCATCCATTGCTTCAAACATTGCTGACAGTCCTTGTTTTGATCGAGGTTTTCTTTTCAATGTTTGTTCTATGGCACTGAATATCCCACTTTCTGCAGACTCCTTTTTAGTTTCACTTGATTTATTGTCCATGGTTTTGTTCTCCTTTGTACTGTCTAAGCCACTGAACTGTCCTGAACACAAACCCAGTAACTCAGTCATATTACTGACATAATTTGTGTCATTTCCACTTTCAATCTGAAGGTCAAAGTTAGATTTTGTTTCTTCTTGATCACTAAACTTTCCAGAACAAAGGTCCAGAAGTTCACTCATATTCTTCTTCTGATTTCCTTCATTGGACTTTGTTTTCAGTTGATCAGAAAATGTTCCAGAACAAAGTCCTAGCAGTTCACTCATGTTGCTCTTTTCCTTGCTTTCTTTCTGGGCCACATTTTTCTTCTTTTTGCTTGTGCTAAGAAGGTAGCTGTGAAAAAATAATATAATGGGGGAATGTGTTAGAATGCTGCATGGTTAATTACACTGAAGCTCTGGCTCTTTATTGGTCAATATAAAAACAGCACTGTAATTCCTTTTCATTATCATGCACCTGATGCAAACAAAAACCCTAGTCATAAACAAGCTTACTGCCTAGCTAGTTATACACTAATTTAATCAACCCACTAGCAAGCTAGTTCACCCACCTAGCATGTACATGTAAACACTCAAATTAAGGTACTGTACAGTACTTTAGGGAGCCAGCCAAACTTCATTTAGGGGACATGGCCTCCATTAAAAGGACACTTGTCTGGTGGGTGTCTCCTTAATTAAAGGTTCCATTGTATACATAGCAATAATAAATAATTCTTTCATTTGTTGGGGTGTGTGTGGGTCAGTGCTCTCCCCCCCTCCCCTGGTTACAGGCTAGCAGAAATATGCTGCACCAGACTTACCCTTGTGTATCCACAAATTGAGTAAACTGGGTATCTTCATCAAGAGCAAAGGGAAATTCTTTTGAAATATTCAAACCATGTTGTACCTTCTTGTTGTCCATATCATCATCATCATCATATAGATCCTAGTAAGACATACATACAGTACTGAATGTACTTACTGTAACAGCCTTGTTTGCAGAAATTTTGCTACTTATTACAAGCTTTACTAATTATTACCAGTAATTATATATACCTGTGAATCTTCAACAGGAAGAGTTAGTTCAGATAAAGGTTTAGATCTCTACAAAATAGACAACACAAAATATTAGGTGAAATGTTGTATAGACTATAGAATGAGGTATTTTCCATTGGAGAGGGTAATTATGGTGAAGGTTTTTATCAGAGTTTTGGAGTATGTTAATAATACTAATCTTGTGGGTTATATCATTAACCTTTTCTTTTGTCTCTGAAGAACAATCCACTCCAAGTAATTTCTGGATTCTTGAAAAAGGAGTCATATTATCAATGCTGGGATTAAATTGGTTCCATGTTTTTTCAACTGTTTTTTCTGTTTGCTGCTGAGCATTTGGGATTAGCAATCCATCTAAACTTTCATCTTGTGCGTTTAAATTTGATGGTAATTTCAACTTTGTGTATATAGATGATGGTGTTTCATTTTCTTTGTGGTTCATGGTTATATCTTGACTATCTTCAACACTGTCAAGTCTGAGTTTAATACTTCCATTATCACTGTCATTATCTCCTATTAATTCTCCTGTCTGATTGGTATTTTGGTTCGATGTATCAGATGAAAATAAATCCATTGTCTTGTCGTCTGGATAAACCAGAACTTTATTTTTAGGTTGACCAGTTCTTGTAACAGTTTTTAGTTTAGTTCTGTCACGACTAAAGTCTGATTCTGAGTCAGTAAAAGTATTTGATTCATTATTAGATATGTCATCCATTTTCCCATCTCCCTCTTCTTCACTATTCCCATCACTCTGTCCTTTCTCCTCTTTATTGTATTCCTCTTGTTCTCTTTTATCTTGAGCATTCCATTCATCAAGTTCAAAATCAGTATCTAAAAAAATTCAACAAATACAGGTATTACCAAAACCGATGATCCACAGCATGGCCCAAAATAAACATGTCATGTTTTCCACCAAAACATTAACGAATCCGTCTGCATTCCTTAGCCTTTGAAATTGACACCATGAGATTGCTGAAACATGATTGGTCCATTTGCCACTTTTGAATTCTCCAGCCAAAAAGGTTTAGGAATGCAGACAGATTTTTTGATGTTTTGCGTGGAAATCATGTTTATTTGGGGCCATGCCACACATTGGCTTTGGTTACTAATATTTAATACATTTGGAAAGTTCCAGTATAGAGTGTTTTCATCTGATGTCACGGTGGCCATATTGGTGTACCAAAACAATGAAATGGCGGCCATATTGTTGTACGGTATGGGAATTAGCTCTTTCTTATTCAAATATTTCGTATTGTTTCACCACCCCAATGGGGCCACCGATCACGCGAGTGAAAATGCTCTATACTACCAGTATGTCAGTTATGCAGAATAATTAATGATATAAGTTTTTAAATAATATATTAATAATGTGTAATTTAATATTTATATTTTATTATTAACTTTTTATTAAAAGGATTAATTAATCTTAATTAATTAATTTTAATTAGTAACTAATTTATTAATAATTTTAAATTTTCGACTGCTTCATACATGTACTATACATAATTATATTACCATCTTCCTCTTCAAAATCTTCCTCTTCTTCTTCCTCACTTATTTCTTCATTGTCAATCTTTCTCTGTGATTCATGGATTTTACGCATTTCTGCACGCTGTATTTTCATGTTTTCATGTAATTTTTCCTTTAAACTTGAAAGTTTGTCACCTGGAATTTTAAAACATATGTACATGCACTTGCATACTTAGTAGCACTACTCAGCTATTTACTTTTTTTTTTATTTTAAGTTCAAGATGGAGAAAAATCTGTTAACAGTAGTACTGTACAGTACTTTTAATACAAATCGAAATATAGTAAGGTTTGAGTACTGCCAAAAATATTGAACATAGTTTCTAATGTTTTGAGTGAAGGCCTCGAAACATTAGAAACTACATTCAATATTTTCAGCAGTACTCAAACCTTACTATATTTCAATTTGTATTTCAACACTGCCTACACAGCACACTACCTTTATTTCACTGCTCATTAATAGTTTAGCATCTTTTTATTATTGTTAAAAATGCAAATCACTCCCTGATGAATGTCAATTTTTTTCCTCAATGAAGGGCCTATTAGTTTCCCTGATAGGGGGCTACTGACACCAGTCCCCTGACTAATTCCTTTAATGAAAATGAAGAATTCATATAGTTGTACATACTGTAATATACAAAGTTTGTACCTGGTAGAATAATTGGTTTCAGTTTCAAGCCTTTATCATTCCCCTTGTTTTCTAATGTCTTGTCTTGTTCATCATCTTCAACGGTTATTGCTTCAGGCTGCTCTTCTGGTTCTGGAATTGGCTGTTCCAGTATTTTTTGGTTTTGTTTGGCTCCATTGTGCTTGAAAAATCTAAATGCAGACAACACCAAGCTGAAAAAATGACATTCTTTCATACTTACTTGCAGCACAATAATATTGTACTATCACCAGCTAGCCTGTGTAAGCTGGTGGTTTTAAAGGTTCAGGGCTCTCCAAGTTGGATAAAATACCTACAAAATACAGTTATGGTACCTTTCCATTAAATGGTTCATCCCTGCAGGTTTTTTGGCTGAACTACCATCAATGAGAAAGAATGGATCTGTTGCTGCACTCAGTTTTGGTTTAACAGCTGTGTCATCAGAAGCACCATCATCAGGACCAGCTAGGTCACCAGCTGGTGGACTAATATCCAACTCCATCTTTAAAATTGTGTTGTCTTCATTTTCTGGGACTTCTTCATTTCTGTTTTAAAATTATAATAATTGTAATAATTATCATAAATTATTATAAAAATAATAAATTATAATATATAATGATAAATTATAATAAATTACACTATAATAAATTATTATAAAATGATAGTCATAAATTATAAGTACGGTAGTATGGTATTTGCTAAATTGAAAACTGGTACCTTGTTTTCTTGGTTTGAATCTCGTTTTTATTCACTGGAACTCTTTTCAAAAAATGTGTGATGTCCTTAGCAGCTGGTCGGTGGTAGGGGAGTTTAACATTAGACTCTAAAAGATTTATAAATTTCAGAATATGCTGGAAAATGACACCATCTGGCATACCCAGAAATAAAAGATTTAAAAGGTCAGTGTACTGCTGCTATATATGTACAGTACAAGAGGTCTACTCTAACATTTTAAGCAACCACATATCTTTCAGATGAAGGGCATTTGCTTCAAACACTAGACCTCTTATACAAGTATTTTGGCACTCACACAGTGGAACCTCACCATACGAACACCCCATTAATATAACCAGCTCGTTATTACAACCACTTCTTTATGGTGTGAATAAATCCTAAGTAGTGCAACAGTCCCCCCCCCCCCCCAATTATAAATACAACACCCTGTTATGGTGGTTGTATTAATCAGGTTCCACTATATATATATATATTATATATATATATATTATATATATATATATGTATATGGTACAGTATATATATATTTATTCATATCATTTATATACCTCTTATTAGTCTTTGACTTTCACTGTGAATTTGTTGCACTGCAATTGTTTTTACCCTTCGCTGTTTTGGTTCCTGTGTTAAAAACAAACGTCGTGAGCGACCAAGCATATTTATATACCAGAAATCCAAGTGTGTGATCAGGACTTCTTTGAAAATATACTGTATTGTAGTTTATATGAAGTCAGTACAACCATGAACCATGGTACAACATACTTTAGCTTTCTTTGATTTTTTATCATTTTCTTCAGTAACCTCGTCCTCTCCACCGCTCAGCTCATGCGAACTATCTTCTATAACATCATCTTCTTCGCTATTGTTCTCCTCCTCGTCTTGTTGCGCCTCTGTGGATATTTCATCAGCGCCATCATGTCGCTTTCCCTCCTCTGGGTCGCTGTCGAGTTCAGCGTCAAACAGGTCACTGTTTGCTGCAAATGGCTGCAAGAAAACATCACATATCTTTTAAATACAGAACGAAAAAAATACAGTTGAAAAACCGAGGTGATTTGAAGAGATACCTCTGTAATATCTTCTTCGTCCGACATAATTTCTTTCTCGTACACAAACCAAAACTTCCCGCCAAATATTTTCTCGCGCGATGCGTGGAATACTTGACGTTATTAAAATGGATACATCAGGCGGATCCTTTCACATTTTTTTTAAAAAACAGAAATGTTAGCTATAATCCTTATGTAGGTGACAATATACTCAACTTTTGTACGAATTTTTCAAATCAATTTATACACAAACCAGAGTTTCAACTACGCATGCTATAGTGTTGACTTGGATTATTAAAAATTTTGATTCTTCCAAATTCATTGTAAAATTGAAGTTCAGAAATAATTGTTAACGGATGGCAACCCTAAAATTTCAAGACATTTTTATAAATATCAAGTTGGTGATAAATTTTTGTGAACCCTGAAATCCAGTCGGCTTTTATCGTAAATTGTCGTGTCGTGATCGGGGACGGTGGGAAAGAATATTGGGATTGGGAACAAAGGTATCCCATCCCCTTTTACCCCCTGGATCCTTCATGCCCCCGTTATCCCCTAACTTGTTCAAGCTTTGTTCAGTGAACTCGATGTAAGTTCACTGGCTTTGTTTAGTTGTTGTTCTGAATCGAAAATGAATCGAGAGTTGTTGAAACAACACGCTGCTTTTAAGAAGAGAAGCCTTGCTCAACCTTCTGTAGAATCAAGAAAGTCCAAAGAAAAAGCCAAGTCCACTACTGTAAAAGATGATCCATTGAAGAAATCACAAAAACGCAGTTTCGGTGGCAGTGTCATTCAACCAAAGAAAAACAACAGTTCTTTCGATTACAAAACGGTAACACTGCGTACCAAGAACCGTTTTGCTGTACTCGCTACTATTATAGATGCCATGAAAAAGCGACACCTGGAGAGCAAGTTTGAGCTGTTGTCTCTTGATGAAATACTAGATAATATTAAATACACTGATATTGATTCAGATGTAAAAAGTTGGTTGGCAAACCAAGCTTTGGTTCAAAACAGTAAACTGATTTGTAAGGATGGAAAGTTTGCGTTTAAGGCAATTTATAACATTAGAAATAAAAAAACATTCCTCGAATTACTTCAGAAGCACGATACGGAGGGACAAGGAGGAATGCTTTTTGATGATGTTGAAGAAAGTCTTCCCTCAGCTGAAAGAATAGTTCAAAATACAACGTCCAAAGGGCTTGTTTTGCCAGTAACAAGATCAACAGACAAGAAAGTTGTTCTCTTCCACAATGACACACATCACTTGATCGAGGTTGATGAGAAATTTAAGGAGTTGTGGAGGCATTCTAGTGTTGAAGGAATGGGGGAAAATGATATTGAAAAATACCTCATGAACCGTGGTATTAGTGCTATGAAGGATTCGGCTTTGAGGAAACCTTTGGCATCTGCTCAAAAGAAAAAGGCAAATCGAAGAAAGAAGCAATTTAAAGTTCAGAATGTCCATTTGGAGCAGGGACTTTTGAAGGATTTCAATTCAGAACAGAAATAAATTATGTGTGATAACACATACCTGTAGCGATTCTGCTTTTTCACAAAAAAATTTGAAATTCATGTGAGTAGAGTTTAGTTAGTCTCTCCTGTGCTTCGAGGGTTTTTCGCAGGGTTCTGTGGTTTTCCTCCCTCTGTAAAATCAACATTTACGTCTTAGCTTATGTCATGCACTTTAACATGAGCCCCTGGCTTGGATGATTGGGAAACCACATCCTGTGCTTGTGACATTAAATAAATCATTACTCATGAACATTTATGAGCATTGTTCAATGAAATTGTGTTGTGAGATAATTTTTCAAATGACTTCAACATCATCAATATGTCACTAAATTTATACTCATATTATCAGTATACTGGTTTTTGAGCCTTTTGTCACAGAATAGAAATATTTCTATTCTGTGCTTTTGTCAAGTCACTTTTTCTCACATTTACAAGATATTTTGTGTTCGGACTGTTTGGGCTACCTGTGGTAATAAATATGGCGTTCTTGGGGAGACGTTTTATAATTGCGACTTTTACTGCATGCCGTTTCCCAGCGCGTTTCAGTACTGTGTCTCGGCATTTTTCGTCTTCTTTTCCAGTGACATGTTTTGTGACGAACACTAGATTCCCACGGGCCATTTCTTCTCAATTTCGTCGGTGAGTGAACATTACTGTTTATATAAAAATATTTTACACATTCTGTTATACTCGTATTTCTGGTATTATTATAAAACAACATGACCTCTTAATGTTTCCGTAGGTTTTCTACTTCGATTGGATCGGACGCTTCTGAAGCTGGAAAGCAGTCAAACAACATTGTGACGAGTGAATGTCCAGATGTAAAACTGGTCGAAGATAAATCTTACCCTCAATTCTTATTCGACAAATTCAAATCCGGATCCTTTGGAAGCAGATGCGCAATCGTATGTTCAAAAGAATGATATTAAAATATGGCTGAGACCGCAGAATAGAAATGTACTGAGACCCTGTCCATATGCATCTCATAGTCACAGATGAAGTCATTATTAAAGACGGTTTTCTTTCTCCATAGGATTCAAGAATGGCTGAACAAAGGGTGGGGCTGCAGCCGGCCGAAGCGTCTGCGTTCATGCTGCGTTACGATTGTTTGGCGGGAAACTAGTGGCTTTAGTTTATTTAGATGCTAGCACACTGAATTTGAATATTTGCATTTAATAAGCGTCTGTATACAATAAATTGATACATAGGAGTTGAGCAACAAGTCCCAATCAAAGCTCAACTCCAAAATTAATTTAAAAACCTAGAATAAGTTTTTATTTAATTTAACTTTTTATTAATTAATTTAAAAACCCTATAGAAAGTCTGAATAATTAATTACCATTAAAAAAAATGTCATTTTCTATTTTTATTTTAATTTCTTTAAATAGGTTGATACCTTTACAGGTCAAAAGTACTCTTACCATGAAATCCAAGAATTAACCATCCGGGTTGGATCAGCATTGACCAAGCTTGGTTTTAAGAAAAGGGAAGTTTGTGCTGTATATGTTTCAAATATTGCAGAGTTTCCTATAATTCTTCTTGGTGTGTTGTCAATAAGTGGCATTGTCACAACTATCAATCCTGCATTTACACTCCCAGAATTATGTCGTCAAATCAAAGACACTGGTGCAAAATATATCATCACTCTGCCCACCTCAGCATCAAATGCTAAAAAAGCTGCAAAACAATGCGGTATAAAGGAAGTGATTGTGGTTGGTGAAGCTGAAGGTTGTCATCCTCTTTCTTTGCTTTTTCAAGATGATGGTAGCAGTTTTCCTGCAGATGTCAAAATCAATCCAAAAGAAGATGTAGCCATTATGCCAACCTCCAGTGGAACAACTGGTTTGCCAAAAGGAGTCATGTTGACTCATTTTAATCTGATTTGCAATTTAATACAAACCCTTGATGGTAAAGATCATTTAGTGTGTGCACCAGATGATAATGTTCTGGGAATTTTACCATTTTTTCACGTTGCTGGTCTTTTTCTTCTGGGTGTGTCTATGTACTCTGGATCTAAACTAGTGACTTCCCCAAGTTTTCAAAAAGAACATTTTTTGCAAGTAATTGAAACATATAAGGTAATAAACATGTATCTCTAGAATGAATAAAATGCTCCATTGCACTTGTTTCTTAACTCATATTGTGCAAAAATTACTTGTTGCATTCTTTTGTCCAAGTCTTGCTTTTTGTGAATTTTCTAGGCATTTAGTTAATATTAATTAGCTACGGCATTTAGCTAATATTTAGTTATAGTCCATTTCAGCTTGTTTTTGGAAATCTGATACATATAATTGAAATGAACATTCCAAACTTACCTTGCTATGTTCCGAACTACGGCAATTTGTTTCTGCTTAACCAAGTATCTATTATTATATTCTATACAACAAATAATCTTCTTCTCTGTGATTTTACCAAAGGAATTCAATTCAAAGCTTATTAAATTCGAACTTCACAATGAACTTCGTGAACTTCCGTACCAAGTTCCCAACCTTCCAACAAATGTTGACAAATGAATTTCAAAAGCAAGCTGAAACTGACTATAAGGCATTTACATGTAGATAATGAAGATAATGAATGCAATTAAGCATTTTTTCCCCATTTAATTAAACAGCATATAAAGCATCAGCTACTCAGTGCTTAATAGACACTGCCACCTATCTGGGTTTATAATGTAGCACTGCCCTGACTCTTGTGAATCTATTATATAGTTATTGTGTTACATAATATTATTAATATACTTTATTATACTACCCTTGTTTAGATATCTTTAATATTTGCTGTTCCACCAATGATGCTCTTTCTTGCTAAGAGTCCTCTTGTATACAAGTATGATCTGTCAAGTGTTCGTAATGTACTCTGTGGTGCTGCCCCTCTTTCAAAAGAACTTGAGTTACAGGCTTCTCAACACTTGAAAAAATTGGAATATTTTAGGCAAGGTACTGTACTTCATATAATTTTATTTTAGTAAAATATCACCCTTAATAATTTACTTTTTGTTAACATTAGTAAATTATTAATATAATCGGTTATTTCCTTCTTTATTAAGTATATGGATCAACTGAACTAAGTCCATTATGTCATGTGGTTCCTCTTTCAAAGCAAAAGAGTGGATCAGTTGGAACTCTTTTGCCAAATACTGAAGCTAAGGTACTACTGTAATACTGTATTGTATATTTATTGTACAGTAAAGTACTACAGTACTTCAATCCTAGTTAAATGTAATAACAGCAAGGAATTACATTAAGTATTTTTTTGGTTCCAGTTGGCATACTGTATCAGAGCTTGCATGGGAGAATGTAACAAAGTCAGTGCCCGATTAAAGTTTTGATGGGCCTAAGAGTGGTGTGTTACTACATTTTGCCTCAGTCTGCTACAGTATTTTTGAATTTCAGGTTGTAAGTCTGGATACTGGTAAAACACTTGGCCCAAATGAAGCAGGAGAGCTATTAATTAGAGGGCCTCAGATCATGAAAGGTAACAGGCAATGGTGTCTGGAGGTACAAAGGATTTAAAATAAAGACCTTCAGACATTAGAAAGCAAGCATAATATTTT
This sequence comes from Paragorgia papillata, assembly GCA_035771165.1. Classification (NCBI taxonomy): domain Eukaryota; kingdom Metazoa; phylum Cnidaria; class Anthozoa; order Scleralcyonacea; family Coralliidae; genus Paragorgia; species Paragorgia papillata. The sequence continues at coordinate 1,408,225 of JAWNZC010000189.1, forward strand.
TAGTCCCAGCTGCATAGATATAGTCTGCACTGGTTTCTTCAACAATATCTTTGATTCTAAAATCATCCAAAAACATACTGTATACAATATGAGTGAATGAGTACCATCATTTATTATTTTTTAAGGGTATTTGAACAATCCTGAAGCAACTGCTGAAACAATTACTTCTGATGGATGGCTTCGTACTGGTGATGTGGGTTACTATGATTCAGATAATTTCTTTTATATTGTTGATCGATGTAAAGAACTTATAAAGTACAAAGCATATCAGGCGAGTATAATTTTGTAATTTTTCTTAATTTTATCATTTTAGTTTTACTCATTCTGTATTAATTTCTAAATTTTAGTTTTTACTTTTAATTATTGATTGTAATTTTAAGTTTTCTTTTATTTTTAGTTAATGAGTTTCTAAGGGATGGGGGAATTGATGTTGTTTAGACTCTAGACATTAGTCTAAACTTAACTTGTATCTGCCAAGTTTTGATCTAATAAAGCATATACAGTATTTTTTTTCACAAGTATTTTCTAAAAATAATTAGGTTGCTCCAGCTGAGCTAGAAGCAGTCCTAACTTCTCATCCACAAATCCAAGATGCTGCTGTTATTGGAATCCCAGATGAAATGACTGGAGAAGTGGCAAAGGCTTTCATTGTTACATCTTCAGATATCACAGTACAAGAGGTAACTAACTATGTGGAAACCAGACTTGCTCCCTATAAAAGGCTTCATGGAGGAATAGAGTTTGTCAACGAGATTCCAAAGTCTCCAAGTGGGAAAATATTAAGGCGAATTTTGAGAGATGCATCAAAAGTTTGATGACACTATCAATGAATATTGGAAGCATGTTAAACTGTAAAAAGTCAAATTTAGTAGCATATACTACCATAGCTTGCAAATGACAAGACTCTGTGCTACATTTATTGTAAGCCTATATCATACAGGACTTTTTTTAAAGACGAGCTTTAAATGTATAGACACTGAATAGAAATTCAAACATCTCTGCGGGGGAACATGACTGGACTAAAAAGTATTCATTTTCATTGTCTTAAATAGAGATAAATTTTTTTGCGAAATATACGTGAATAAAGAAAATTCTGAAAGTAATTTGAGCGCTTTTCGCGAAATATATGCATGTGACAGAGAAATTTCTCAAATTAATTTGATTAGGAAAACCTGTAAGGCCTGGACAAACGCTTTCAACATCGCATTCAACATCATTCAACATTGTTGAACGATGTTGAAAGCACGAGTGGCCAAATGAATTCAACATCGTTCAACTTTCATGAATGGCAATTAATTGAACGCGGGCTACCACAAAAGCTGGAATCGACAATATCCCGCATGGCGCATGTCTCTGTTCAACAAAGTTGAATGAAATGTGGCCAAATGCGTTCAACACCTTTCAACATTTTGAGAACAATAGAAATGTTGAACGCGTGTTGAACGAAAATTTGAACATGTTCAAATTTCGTTCAACATCATTCAACACCATTCAACAACGTTCAACATCATTCAACAGTGGTGGCCAAACGCTTTCAACATGTTGAATCGCGGTTGAATTCGACAATAATGTTGAACGATGTTGAATGAAATGTTGCAAGCGTTTGGCCAGGCCTTAAGCGTATGGGGCGCCAAGTGTGAATTTATTATTTAGTGCTAATAGTGTCCACATTTTCCTTATTTATTTGGTTATATCAAATAACCAAATTATTTGCCGTTCACAAATTGGTTATATCAAATAACCAAAATAATCGCAGTGCCTCAAATTGGTTATATCAAATAACCAAAATAATCGCAGTGCCACAAATTGGTTATATCAAATAACCAAATTATTCGCCGTGCCTCAAATTGGTTATATCAAATAACCAAAATAATCGCAGTGCCACAAATTGGTTATATCAAATAACCAAAATAATCACAGTGCCACAAATTGGTTATATCAAATAACCAAAATAATCACAGTGCCACAAATTGGTTATATCAAATAACCAAAATAATTTCTTCACACTTGGCGGGCAGCGCCCGTTGTTCAACATGGTCAGAGGTCAATCGGTTTTTCGCGCTCTTTTTGGGTTGGCAAGATGGCGGCGAGCAATGGATCAAGGCAACAGGATCTAGCCAGAACGTTAACCGAAGCAATAGGCCGGGCAATCAATGATACTCTTGCTGCGACACAAGGTCGTGCAGTGCAGGTAAGTGTATACGTTTTGATAACTTTTTAAGCTTGCTTGTCGAACGCTTTATAGTATTAATTTATTCCACCTTTTAATGAGTATTCCAATACGATTATGGGATACAAGAAAGTTTCCTCTTTTAATATGATAATGTTGTGTATTGCCTGTTGACAGCAACAAGGACAAGTTCACACTGGCACTGCTCAAGTAATTGATGATCGACCGTCGCAATCGCCGCAAGGCCAGCAACAGCGACAAATATCATCTGTTTGTACAGCGAATCATGCCGCAACTACAAGTAGGAGTAGGACTGCTACAAATAACATCAATACGGTAAGACTGACTGCATAGAAAGTGTTTCCTAATTAGCTAGTATTAAATTAGATAGTTTATACTGTGTGATTTACTGCTCATTCCCATTTATTACAATGATACATGATTTTTGATAGTTGTTTTTCTTTTCATTGGGGAATATAAACATAGGCACATTCCGCACATAGTCGTACATGTAGTCGATGTAGATATTAGACTTGCTCAAGTCTCTCTTGTCGAGTTAATATTGTTGCATGAAAAAGTTTTTTTTTAATAACAATGGCAATTAACTAAGTCTAATTGTAACCATAATCCTAATCTTAACCCAAACCCAACCTACTAACCCCCCTACCATAATCCTAATCTTAACCCAAACCCAACCTACTAACCCCCCTTGGGACTTCTCCATCCCGAGCCCCCACCCATCCACTGCCCTGATCATGATAATCCTGATGGGATTGAGAAGCAACCCCTCAATAGTGGGATGCTCATATTAATAAATGGAATGGCCCATTTGTTGGGAGAACTGGGCAAACGGCCTTTTCACATACAGGTATTGCACAGATCCTGAATAAGTTTCCCAGTAAAAATCATTTATCATTGTAATAAATGGGAATGAGCAGTAAATCACACAGTATAAACTATCTAATTTAATACTAGCTTATTAGGAAACACTTTCTATGCAGTCAGTCTTACCGTATTGATGTTATTTGTAGCAGTCCTACTCCTACTTGTAGTTGCGGCATGATTCGCTGTACAAACAGATGATATTTGTCGCTGTTGCTGGCCTTGCGGCGATTGCGACGGTCGATCATCAATTACTTGAGCAGTGCCAGTGTGAACTTGTCCTTGTTGCTGTCAACAGGCAATACACAACATTATCATATTAAAAGAGGAAACTTTCTTGTATCCCATAGTCGTATTGGAATACTCATTAAAAGGTGGAATAAATTAATACTATAAAGCGTTCGACAAGCAAGCTTAAAAAGTTATCAAAACGTATACACTTACCTGCACTGCACGACCTTGTGTCGCAGCAAGAGTATCATTGATTGCCCGGCCTATTGCTTCGGTTAACGTTCTGGCTAGATCCTGTTGCCTTGATCCATTGCTCGCCGCCATCTTGCCAACCCAAAAAGAGCGCGAAAAACCGATTGACCTCTGACCATGTTGAACAACGGGCGCCAAGTGTGAAGAAATTATTTTGGTTATTTGATATAACCAATTTGAGGCACGGCGAATAATTTGGTTATTTGATATAACCAATTTGTGGCACTGCGAATAATTTGGTTATTTGATATAACCAATTTGTGGCACTGCGAATAATTTGGTTATTTGATATAACCAATTTGTGGCACTGTGATTATTTTGGTTATTTGATATAACCAATTTGTGGCACTGCGATTATTTTGGTTATTTGATATAACCAATTTGAGGCACGGCGAATAATTTGGTTATTTGATATAACCAATTTGTGGCACTGCGATTATTTTGGTTATTTGATATAACCAATTTGAGGCACTGCAATTATTTTGGTTATTTGATATAACCAATTTGTGAACGGCAAATAATTTGGTTATTTGATATAACCAAATAAATAAGGAAAATGTGGACACTATTAGCACTAAATAATAAATTCACACTTGGCGCCCCATATAAGCGTGACGTAGAGAAATTTCCCAAATTAATTTGAGCGCTTTTCACGAAATAAAGGTGATGTAGAGAAAATTCTCAAATTAATTAACTTTTTTCGAAAATATGCGTGTCCTGGTGTGCGTGACATAAAATATTTTATTTTTTTATTAGTCGTGAGCGGGCCGAATCCTACATGTCGGCAGTTGTTTACGACTGTCGAACGATAAACTTTGGACTTTTGAGTATCACGTGAATGTCATCTCGATTACGCAACTTAATTCAATTATGTTAATTTATCTAATTATGTAACAAAAAAATAAATATGTTTACCGTTTACGTCGGTCCATGGTCGGTCCGTATAGAAAAATATTTGCCCTCGGTCTCAAAAATGTCCCTCGGCCTCCGGCCTCGGGCCTTTTTTAAGACCTCGGGCCTTTGTCCTCCCAGCCGGTAAATAACATGTATATAATTGACTATTAATGAAAGCGCTACACGCCCTCATTTTGGAGAGCAGTCCGGGACGAACATTTGCTGGACGAGTATATTTGCTTTTATAAATAAATTTATAAAGAAATATAGAGATGGCGTTTATTGGACAGGCAAAGTTCGGAAGATGTTTCGTTCAACGTGGTTTGTCCTCGTTTGCCGCTCTTTCTTTCACGACGAACCGGGCGTTAATATTACCGGCGCCTAACTCTCGAAGACGTTGGTAAGTGCATCTTCCGTGACTCCTCAAGTTGCATAATATTTTTTAGTCACTATATTTTACTTTTATAGTCGAGACGTTCCTGTAAAGTTGGTTCACGATGAACGTCCGACGGGTCACGCAAATATTATCTCAAGTCAAAGTCGAAAGTTGAAGTTCATTGAAGACAAGTCCTTCCCTGATTTTCTGTTTGAAAAATTCGACACGTTTGGAAATAAACCCGCAATCGTATGTACTGAAACCACGTAAAGATATTAGTCATATTTCAATAATGTAACATGTTAATAAGCATTATCCGGTAGATTAGTCCTATAAATGACTGAACAATGCTACTGTATCGCTTTGAAAAACTTAACTTTTACAGTATCTGCTGAATAACACTATCAGATACTTATTAAGTAACTATTCGGTTCCGTTTCGCTGCATACATATTCAGTGGTTAATTTATAAAATGTTAATAGGATGTTCAAAGCATGGCTAGTATGGTTCTTTTGCTAGGGGATAAGCTATGAATTTCTGAGCTTTGTATACAACCAGACCCTGACTTTTAATATTTTCTTAAGAGTTCAAAAATGTTCAGCCTATATGTACAATCAATTGAAATCAATATGAAACAATGAGTAAATAGATAAAGCATGAGCAGCGATCTGTATCTGATTTACAAGGCAAGTTGCAAGTGTGCTGTGGTAAATGAGTGATTTTAGCTAAGTAAATTGAGGAAAAAGTTTATGTAAATTAGGATGAATCTGTATGTGATTTACAGATATTGATCAAATATTCATTTCTTTTGAATTTTCTTCATGAATTTTTACTGAATTTGATGATTGATTGATTTTAATTTATTGATTGATTTTTTGATCATTGATTTTCATTAATTGTTGGGCTGGAGTTAAGATTATTTCTTTCTTTTTTTTGGTTTTGCTATATATCATGAAATATTTCAGGTTGATGCCTTCACTGGACAGGAGTATTCCTATTCACAAGTACAAGAATTAGTGTACAAGTGTGGTTCAGCTTTGACCAGGCTAGGCTTCAGGAAAGGAGATGTCTTTGCTATTTACTGTCACAACATTGCCGAGTATCCAATTATCTACCTTGCGATTTTGTCATTGGGTGGTATTGCCACAACAGTGTCTAGTTTGGCCACTGTTCCTGAGTTGTGCAGACAGATGGAAGACTCAAAAGCGAAGTGTATCTTTACAGTTCCACCATTTGCATCAAATGCTAAAGAAGCTGCAAATCGGTGTGGTATAAAGGAAGTGATTGTGGTTGGTGAAGCTGAAGGTTGCCAGCCTCTTTCATCTTTATTTCAAGATGATGGTACCAGTTTTCCTACTGATGTCAACATCAATCCAAAGGAGGATGTAGCTGCCATACCATATTCCAGTGGAACCACTGGTTTGCCAAAGGGAGTCATGTTGACACATTTTAATCTTTCAAGCAATCTGCAACAATATTGCGATAGTAAAGACCACCATCCATCTACTCCACATGATAATATACTTGGAGTTTTACCATTTTTTCACATTTTTGGCCTAAATATTATACAGGGAACAACTTTTTATACTGGGGGAACAATAGTAAGCTTGCCAAAATTTGATGAGGATATGTTTCTAGAAACTCTGCAAAAATTCAAGGTGAATATACAATTTACTTGTTAAAGTCGATCTGTATGGTTTATTGACAGCAAATTGTTAACCAATACAGTAATAGATCTTTTAGTTGATGGAGGCTGGACTTAAGAGGCATAGTTTTCATGATGGTTGCCAACAATGTTATTTCTAGTGACCACAATTCTTATCAGGCCATAAGGAATGCAACATTATTCCAGCTACTCCGGAATGCCCCCCAATGAATGCACCTTCTAATATGAATTGCTTTGCCTCCATTGTAACTAGTTAGTTTTTACTTTGGAATTAAGGTGTAATTAGTACCACTAAAAATTTGTTTCAACTTCAACTGCTCATCTATTTTGTTTTTTTCCTATTTAGGTTTCCCACATGTATGTTGTACCTCCTATTGTTTTGTTCCTTGCCAAAAGTCCAAAGGTTAAAAAGTATGATTTGTCTTCTGTGCGTGATCTTTTTTGTGGTGCTGCTCCTCTTTCAGAAGAGCTTGAAACCTTGGCTTGTGTACACTTTAAAAATGTGAAGAATGTTAGACAAGGTGTGGTTTCTAATGTAAGAATAATATGATATTAACCCATGCCCCCAGCTTTATTTTACTCTAGCTAATATGCCAGATTTATGCCAGATACTCTAGCTAATATCAAACTAGAGAGAACTCTGATATAGTCTAGGCAGCAATGGGTTAAGTAGATTATGGTTTGAACTTATAGGAGTATGTACAGTACATGCATATTTATGAAAATTGCTCATCTAGGTTTATTGTATTAAGTCTTGAGAAAGACTGGTAGTCACTACTGCACTACCAACAGTCTTTTTTCAAAACTACACTAACTTAGATATAAATATTATGATGATGATGATCATTTTATATTATTTCCAACAAAATTATAGTTCAGAAGATACTTTGGACATAAAAGTTAAACAGGTAGTATATACTTGGAATATAGCTATTTCTCATTGTGCTGTAGGTTATGGAATGACAGAAACAAGTCCAGGAGCAATTGTAGTTCCAGTGTCAAATTCAAAAGGTGGATCAACTGGTACACTTATTTCAAATACACAGGCCAAGGTATACTGTATCTGTTTAGGGTCTAGTTATTTATAGTAGAGGGTCAAGAGGTTAAAAATTAGGTGTACAGGTGGTTGTGGGGGCACAAGATGTGTTTTATCAGCAATCTAACTTTTAATTCTTTGAAAGTTTGGATGGTGATAATATGTAGTATTCAAGATGAGTGTTGTGGAACACCGTGTTTAATATTTATTTGCTATTATAAGCTTTTGGCCTGTTGACTATTGCCTTCATATTGCTCTGACAAAGGCCTGTCAGTCAACATGCTGAAAGCTTAGCAAATAAATTTTAAACACAAAACTTATCTTGAATCTAACTTTTACCTCATTAAATTTTACTCATTTTGCTAAATTTTATTCATGAAAGGGAGAATTCAACTCTGTAAAACTAACAAAAATAGGTTAAACAATGAAACTGAGAGTAAGAAATACTGACTTACTGGTATTGTTATGATTGCATAACGAATGTACAAGACAAATTTGTTAATGCATTTTACAGGTAATTGATTTAGATACAGGTGAAGCACTTGAGGAAAATAAGAGAGGTGAAGTTTGTATTAGAGGACCTCAAAATATGAAAGGTAAGTAGGTCCAATATATCAGTGACCCCAAATAGTAATGAATAGTGAGGTAGCAGGATAATATCTTCTAATTTTTTCCCAGATCAAAAAGTTGGTTCATTTGGCTTAAATTGAAATATACATGTAACATAATATGATCAACAGAATTATGTAAAATATTTCCCAAAAATACAGGAAATGGCATTTCAGGAACTTTAGAAAAAAAAATTTTTGGGACATGCCCCCAACTTTCTAGATGTTTCTTGCATTTTTGGCACTTGGAACTGGCCCTTTTTACCTTCACACACTTTTTAGGGACCAGTCATTATTTATGCTGGGTAGGGTCATTATTTATGCCAGGTAGGGGGCCGGAAGATATTTTTCTGAATACCAAAAATTTTTCATGACCCCTTATTTTTTAACAAAAATAATATTTTTATGGCCTCCCCCTTTATTGAGGCGATATATTTCATACCCCCCCCCCCCCCCCCCCCCCCCAAAAAAAATATCTAACGGAAACATTCTTCTTTTAGTATAAGACTTATAATTTTAAATAGTGATAGACAATGTTATTAATAATATATACGGACACACCCTCGTTACATATCCCAAGACTGACAAAGGAGTGTGATTTTTTGTTCCTCTACTAAACTGCTATAACAACTACACACTGCTACCTTCCTACACTACTCCAAGATTTTTAAAGCACCTATGTCATCCTCAGGGACTTTACATATTTATACTAATTGGAACATTCTGAGAAGATTTGTAATATATCTTCTCAGGCGAAAATCTCATCTTCATGGATTTTTTTGCCGTTAAAGTTGACGGAAGTGACGTCGAAAGAGGAATACATTGTCTATATGAAAACCACTTTACAGATTCCTCTTTTGACGTCACTTCCGTCAACTTTAACGGCAAATAAATCCATGAAGATGAAATTTTCGCCTGAGAAGATATATTACAAATCTTCTCAGAAGGTTCCAAATATCCTAAATATGTAAAATCCACAACCATGATATAGGCACTTTAAATGCATTGGACTACCTCAACACACAACAAGTTTGGTAAGCACTCACTTTAATTCTCATCTAATATATTGTGTTGATCAGTAGCGATTATTATTTCTCTTCCAACAATTAACTTATTTACATTGACTCCCAACCCCAAATCCCTGCTGATGAGACCACCAAAAGGTCGAAACGCGTCCAGGGTTGTGTCCCAAGATCCTGATTGCACTATACTATACGTTACATATCTTTTATTCTTCTTCTGTTGTTTTTTACATGGTTCTTTAAGCAATATATCTACACTGCATGTCCAACAGCGTGGTCCGTATCGCCCTGGTACGAGTGGTATCGCCTTTCCATACGCAACATAGCCGGAGGCTAATTGCGCTTTTTATTCAAATTCCTTTCTAATCTCTTCCCCATTCTTCAACATTACACGACTAAAACTCCTTTGTGGTTCCCATTAACTACACTCAAACTTTTAAAAAATTATATATCCTTTACCATTTTAAGTATAGTGCACATTATTTTGATAGACCTCTTGATATATTTTGTGGGCCCCCCCTTCCATGCTCAAAATATTTTCCTATGCCCCCCCCTTTCATTGCTCAAAAAATTTTCGTAGCCCCTTAGAATATGCGTGGTTTTTAAATATTACTTATATATATATATGTAATGGTGAAATATATATATATGTATGTATGTATATATATATATGTATGGTGAAATTCATTCAGATTGTTCCAAGCTACACTGATGAGCTGTTGTACAGCGAAACACCGTGTCTGTAGATTGAACTATATATATATATATATATATAAATCACTGATACATCTTCTAGGGTACTTGAACAATCCTGAAGCAACAAGTGAAATGATAGACTCTGATGGATGGCTTCATACTGGAGATGTGGGTTACTATGACTCGGATCATTTCTTTTACATTGTTGATCGATGCAAGGAACTTATTAAATACAAAGGACATCAGGTGAGCAAACATCTCAGGGGCAGATCTCTCCCTTTTTAATCAGAAAAAAGTGGCTTTACAATTTTTTGTAATCCCTGTATTGATTGTTTGTACTTATAATACTCACACTTTAATTACACTTTTTTAATGACGTCATGGTGACATCACTATAATACGTAATTAAAAGTTAGAACGTTATAATTCTGACCCCTGACTCGCACCCAGTCGTCTCTGGAAGTTTGACGTTTGCGGTGCCATCAAAATTTCCTAACCTCAAATTTCCCGTTGCGCCTGCAAACTCCCCTATTAATTTAACGACTGGGTACGAGTCAGCGTAATTCCCACATACCATATGCTGGTTGTCATCGTTGTCATAGTTGGTTCTTATATCTGTGGAACCTTGTGACAGTGAGTTGATGTTGCCTTCCACCCTTCCTTAGCAACGCGTGAACGTCCGTAAAATCATGGTGAAATTAAATATGTCCGAACACCCTTGAATGGTATTAATTTTTTTTTTCACTAGGTTGCCCCGGGTGAACTTGAAGCCCTCCTAACTGCTCACCCAAACATACAAGACGCTGCGGTCGTTGGAGTCCCGGATCAAGTGGGTGGGGAACTGCCTAAAGCATTTATCAAAGCGTCGGGTGTTACAAAAGAAGAAATAAATAGCTATGTGGAAAGCCTAGTAGCTCCACACAAAAAGCTTCGTGGAGGAGTAGAATTTGTTGACGAAATTCCAAAATCTGCTAGCGGGAAAATTTTGCGAAGACTTTTGAAGGATAAAGAAATGTCGCGCTAGTTTTAAATCAATGTAGAAATTTTTGGTGGAAACTTTTGGCAGCGCCAGGACTGGTTTAGATGATCAAATGTGATTTTTTAGAATTTTTGTTAATTAGGAGGGAAATTTTCTTTATGTCACGGAATTTCGGCGAAGGTGACCAAAGAGGACTGTAACGGTTTTCTAAACGTATTATTTATTGACTGATAACGCGAAATATTGCGAGACAAGTTGCAAGAGGGGTGTTACACTGTGCAATGCTTGAAATAATTAAAAAAGTCCGTTGGATTGTCGCTACAATTGTAAAGCTTGGTATACACTAGAGAAAATTTCCGAAACAAGTTACCGAAACACGGTTTCAGAAACAAAAGTTTCCCTGATTAGAACACTTCTATTTTTTAAAACAAGTTTCGGAAACTTTTTCGAAAATGTTTTCGGAAACTTGTTTCGGAAACTTGTTTCAGTGTATGCCAGGCTTAAGGCTTGTACGAAAAAAAGAAATACCTGCAAAACTCTGTACAACTTAAAAGTTTCGAGACTTAGTGATTGCGGGGTATGTAATGTTACATTGGGCAATTTCTCGGACAAGTTGCACGAACAATTGCGTATAGCTAGTGTAATAGCTCTTTAAACCACTGCGATATTTCTCGTCAGTCCTACCAAACTTCCACTCGTGGCTATTAGAGAAGTACGATTTATTTAATTATTTCTAATTAATTAAATTTAATATGTAGAACTACGTGTTGTCTTTGAAATTCATAAAACATCATGGACTTGATTGTATCCCTTCATGACTTTTTTGCTTCTGTAGAACAATTTTGGAGAAAGAGCTAGTTGCTGCCAATACTATTCCAAAATCGTTTATGCAAAATTGAACCGTAAAAATAATAGTCGTATTATTTGCTATATATAAATAGTGGTCTATTATTTTTATGAATAGAACACTCTCTTTAAATAACTTCAACGTACTAGTTGTAACCTCACTAGTATACGGTGAGGTTATACTGTTTTATTTTTGAATATAAAACGTACGGCTCTTCTGTAAGCGCAAAAATTCTATTCCTATATAGAAATGTTTTAATTTATATTTTTATTATGTTTAAAAATATTTTATTATGAAAGATCAGACTCCGTCACAGTTTTCCAATGAGCGCACTAGTAACGGCAAACTGGTTCCGGGCACAGAGTAATCTACCACAAGTATATACATTCAACTTGCGTCACTAGCACTTTTAAAGTTTTATATGTCCTTATAGCTCGCGCTGTCGCGCATCAATCGTTGCCATCAGCGTCGCCATCGATCCTGTGAAATTTCACTCGTGTAGTTTTGACTGTCAAATTGAAGTGCCATGGGAACTTACCAGAATGGCGTTGAATAACCCCCAAAATGGCTATTGTGATATATATTTTACCCATGCTCATTAAATTAAAAACTTTTAAGTTTTAAAAAACATGGACTTCAACTATATAATTGATCTATCCAAATCTAGCATTCTTTGTTCTGCTCGCGAATTGCGCGGCGCAATATCCATTCTGGTCGCCCTAAGAAAACTGACGAGAGCTGGGGATGAGAATACGTGAAGTCCCGTATGTCGATACTCTGTTCTAGCCCCTTATTACGTTACGAGGTCACTCGGCCAGGTAGTTTCGGCGGGAAAAGGCAGCCTGGTTCCCAGGCCTCTCTGTTTAACGTCGAGCGGCAGACCGATGCCTATTCTGTGACGTCACCAAAATACGTTCGAGAGAAAAGAGGACTAGGAACTAGTCTGGGGAAAAGGAGTTTTGAGACTGACTCTTTCGAGTTGAAACTTGAAAGATAAGAGGAACTAGTTGAGTGAGCCTAGTTCTGTTTAGTTGTAAAGTTTATCTTCTTTTATAATAGAAAAAGAAGACAAGAAAAGCAAGGCCGGCGAGAGGGGGGGGGGGGGGGGGGGGGGGCAAAATACAGCTCGCCCGTTGTGTAATATCTGGAAACCATTATAATGTGTACCTAACAGGCTAACACGAAGTACCTCATCTCAGCACTGTTCCCGGATGGTGTTGAGATTACTCTTGGGACTGTAAATTATTCAACGCTTTGTTTTGGTTGAAAAATAGTAACTATTGTACTTGGGTCGTCGTCGTGACGTTCGCGTTGTGATTGCTTAAGGTCCCTACCGGTAGTGTAGTGACGGAGCTCGGATGCTGTGTCATGTCTTGCAATAACAATTATACTGTACTGGGCCTTCGCTCGAAACGTTAGATTCCTACATTCTCTGTTTCGGCAGTATATCTAACCTTACTATATTTCGATTGTTATCTAAAATATATACTTGCAAGCCTTCATTCATACATTTCACCGTTTTCACCCCTCTCCTAAATTTACGTGAAAATCAGTTCACGTAAATTTAGGGGAGGGGGCCGCCGTACACATGTCAGTTCTGGGCCCCGGGTTTTGCTCTCGCCGGCCTTGAAGAAAAGCAACACATCATTGAAAGGTAAGAAACGGATTCTCTACACTTTTCTTTAGGTTTTTAGAGCTCTCAAACGTAGTTTTAAAACTGTATGGAACTTTGGGTACGTTTTAAAACTGTAAAAAGTCAAATTTAATAGCAATACTACCATAGCTTGCAAATGACAGACTCTGTGCTAATGCTGCAGTGGGTAGAACCCTGGAATTAATATGATAATTTATTGTAAGCCTATCTCATACAGGACTTTTTTCAGAGACGAGCGTTAAATGTATAGACACTGAATATAAATTCAAACATCTCTTGAGGAACATGACTGGACTAAAAAGTATTCATTTTCATTGTCTTGAGGAGAGAGGAAGTTTTTTGCGAAATATACGTGAATAAAGAAAATTCTGAAATTAATTTGAGCACTTTTCGCGAAATGTTTGTGACAGGGAAATTTCTCCAATTAATTTGATTAGAAATTTCTGTAAACATGACGTAGAGAAATTTTCCAAATTAATTTAAGCGCTTTTCACGAAACAAACGTGATGTAGAGAAAATTCTCAAAATTAGGGGGTGTTTATATGGAGGCGAGCCAGCCTGGGTATACCCGGGTTAGCCCGCTTTGCCGAGATCGTGCTTGTGCTATTATTTCTTGTTAATTTTCAACTTGTGTTTATCTGAGAGCCAGCCCGTCTACACGCGTAAAAACGCGTTAACAGATTGATGCTAACAATTAAGGTTGTAGCAGCTTCTTGAATGAACAGCATTGTTACAACTTGTTAACAGCCTTGCTACAAGCCTGTTGCGAACACATCCTGTTGACAAGCTGTGAGATTTTTACGTGTGTAGCCGAGATCTCGATTACCCAGGCTAGCTCGCCTGGCTCGCCCATATTTCGAAAATATGCGTACGCCGTTGATTATTAAAGTGAACTTGCAAGTGACCTGTGTTTCCCTATGGTTAGCTCTGTCAAAAGGCACGCCCCCATTTTGGAGAACATTCCGGGACGCACTGCGCACATTGCTTGGACGTTGCTTTTAAATAAATTTATAAAGAAATATAGAGATGGCGTTTATTGGACAGGCAAAGCTCGGAAGATGTTTCGTTCAACGTGGTTTGTCCTGTGTATTATTACCAACGTCTTCGAGAGCTAGGCGCCGGTAAGTGCATCTCGTGACCTCGAACTGCACAATATTTACTTTAGACACCAGTTAAATAACAGGGCTCACGCGATTGATTAGGATCGCACTGTGGTTTTGAAACTCGCATAAACTAAATATACAAAGAAGTATTGGTTTAGTTTAGATGTAAACGAATCCTAACGTAAGAAGATTAGCATTTAGCGATAATTTTGGTTGATATATACAGCGAGAATACGGGACATCTGTGACGAGAAACCACAGCAACTTCACTTCAATATCGCAAGTTTATACTGGGAGTTTTCATTAATAATCAAGCATTTGTAGGCAAAACATTTGACTGTTCTGGACGTTAAACATCCGACTACACAAGTCGATATAATCCTGGCTAGCCAGGGGCTCATGTAGATTATATATTTTACTTTTTTATAGTCGAGACGTTCCTGTAAAGTTGGTTCACGATGAACGTCCGACCGGTCATGCTAATATTATTTCAAGTCAAAGTCGAAAGTTGAAGTTCATTGAAGACAAGTCCTTCCCTGATTTTCTGTTTGAAAAATTCGACACGTTTGGAAATAAACCCGCAATCGTATGTACTGAATTGAAACCACGTAAAGATATTTTAAAATAGTCACTTTTCAATAACGTAACATATTTGGTAAGCACTATCCGGTAGGTTAGTCCATAGTCTATGGTTTATAGTCCTATTGTGTCAATGCTCTGAAATGCTGAATAGCCACTTAAGTATCTGATAGTGCTATTCAGTCGTTATAAATTATAAAATTTTAATCTTGAGAATACAAATTATTAATATTCATTCTCTTTGTTTCACAACTAGAATTCTTTTATTGCCAAACGCTTTCAACATTTCATGCAACATCATTCAACATTGTTGAACGCATGTTGAAAGAAAATTTGAACATGTTCAAATTTCATTCAACACCATTCAACAACGTTCAACATCATTCAACAGCGGTTGAATTCAACAATGTTGTTGAACGATGTTGAATGAAATGTTGAAAGCGTTTGGCCAGGCCCTTGTACAGATCGGCTGCGAATGCTTTACCGTACTAATATCAAATGGTGCGTCTAAATTAATAGCCATGTTTTCAAACTATTTTTCAAGTTGGAGTGATTTTTTTTAAATTGAGGAAAAAGTTTATGTAAATCAGGACGAATCCTGTATGCAATTTACAGATATTGATTAAATATTCATTTCTCTGAATTTTCTTCATGAATTTTTAATGAATTTGATAATTGATATCAGTTAATAATTGCTCATCTGTTGGCAAACACCAATCAATATCAATTACATAATTGCTATTGATTGATTTTAATTTATTGATTGATTTTTTTATCATTGATTTTCATTAATTGTTGGGCTGGTGTTAAGACTATTTCTTTTTTTTTTGGTTTTGCTATATATCATGAAATAATTATTTCAGGTTGATGCCTTCACTGGACAGGAGTATTCCTATTCACAAGTACAAGAATTAGTGTACAAGTGTGGTTCAGCTTTGACCAGGCTAAGCTTCAGGAAAGGAGATGTCTTTGCTATTTACTGTCACAACATTGCTGAGTATCCAATTATCTACCTTGCGATTTTGTCATTGGGTGGTATTGCCACAACAGTGTCTAGTTTGGCCACTGTTCCTGAGTTGTGCAGACAGATGGTAGACTCGAAAGCAAAGTGTATCTTTACAGTTCCACCATTTGCATCAAATGCTAAAGAAGCTGCAAATCGGTGTGGTATAAAGGAAGTGATTGTAGTTGGTGAAGCTGAAGGTTGCCAGCCTCTTTCATCTTTATTTCAAGATGATGGCACCAGTTTTCCTACTGATATCAAAATCAATCCAAAGGAGGATGTAGCTGCCATACCATATTCCAGTGGAACCACTGGTTTGCCAAAAGGAGTCATGTTGACACATTTTAATCTTTCAAGCAATCTGCAACAATATTGCGATAGTAAAGACCACCATCCATCTACTCCACATGATAATATACTTGGAGTTTTACCATTTTTTCACATTTTTGGCCTAAATATTATACAGGGAATGACTTTTTATACTGGGGGAACAATAGTAAGCTTGCCAAAATTTGATGAGGATATGTTTCTAGAAACTCTGCAAAAATTCAAGGTGAGTATAGAATTTACTTGTTAAATTCTATATGGTTTATTGACAGCAATGTTAACCAATACAATAATATATATTTTAGTTGATGGAGGCTGCCAACAATGTTATTTATAGCAACTACAATTCTTATCAGGCCATAAGGAATGCAACATTATTCCAGCTACTCCGGGATGGCCCCCAAATTAATGCACCCTTACATTCTAATATGAATTGCTTTGCCTCCATTGTAACTACATCAGTAGTTAGTTTTTGCTTTGGAATTAAGGTGTAATTAGTACCACTAAAAATTTGTTTCATTACTTCAACTGCTCATATTATATATTACATTTTAGTTAAATATCTTAACCTGTTTTTACATTTTTACTATAATTAAGTTAAGAACCTAAAAAGTTTGTAATTAGTTAGTTAGGAACCCAAAACGTCTTAATGTAATTATAGTTAGTTAAATTTGCCACACGCCCCTCATGGAAACCAACTACACAGTTGCAGGTTAGCGTGTATAAATAAAATTTTTACTACTTTTTTTACTACTACTACTCATCTATTTTGGTTTTTTTTTCCTATTTAGGTTTCCCACTTGTATGTTGCACCTCCCATTGTTTTGTTTCTTGCCAAAAGTCCAAAGGTTAAAAAGTATGATTTGTCTTCTGTGCGTGATCTTCTTTGTGGCGCTGCTCCTCTTTCGGAAGAGCTTGAAACCTTAGCTTGTGTGCACTTTAAAAATGTGAAGAATGTTAGACAAGGTGTGGTTTCTAATAAAAGAATAATATACATATTAACCTATGACCCTTTTATTATTTTACTCTGACTAATAATGCCAGACAAGTTTTACTGGTCAAAGAGAGAACCCTGATATACA
Source organism: Paragorgia papillata (assembly GCA_035771165.1). Taxonomy (NCBI): domain Eukaryota; kingdom Metazoa; phylum Cnidaria; class Anthozoa; order Scleralcyonacea; family Coralliidae; genus Paragorgia; species Paragorgia papillata. The sequence continues at coordinate 1,425,632 of JAWNZC010000189.1, forward strand.
CACGTAAAAATCTCACAGCTTGTCAACAGGATGTGTTCGCAACAGGCTTGTAGCAAGGCTGGGAACAAGTTGTAACAATGCTGTTCATTCAAGAAGCTGCTACAACTTTGTTAGCATCAATCTGTTAACAACTTGTTGAGTGCAGAGTGGTAACAGGTTGTTGGAACAACTTGTCATCAATGTGTTGAAGTCATCAGCCTTGCTACAAGTTGTCAACAACCTGTTACAGACATGTTAACAGACTGGGACAGCCAGTGTGAACACATGACGGTGACAGCCTGTTGAACAGCCTTGTAACAACTTAATGCTTGCAGGTCTGTAATCGACAGCTTGTGCGTTTTTACGTGTGTATATATAGTCTTAACTCTTAAGGCAGCAATGGGTTAATTAAGTAAATGGTTTGAACCTATGAGTACATTCATGTTTGTGAAGTCAAAACTACACACTTAGATATAAATAATGATGATGATCAATATTTTAATTTTATATTATTTCAAACATAATTATAGTTGAGAGGATACTTTAGATGTAAACTGAAACTGAAACTTTATTTATAGTGGGTTAACATCACCTGGTTAGCATGCAGAAGCTAAGCTTTACCCAGGGCCCTCTAAATGGATTACAGCTAAGACCTAAGTGTTGGTGGAAAACCTCGAAGCACAGGAGAGACCAACTAAACTCTACTCACATGAGTCTCAAGCTCGAGAACAGGGTTATTAGTACCAGACCTCACCCATCTAAATACTAACCTCATCCAACCATGCAGGCTTAACTTTGCACTGCAGTTGTGAGAGGCAGGACCCTAACAACACGTGCCAACCATGCTCCTTAATACAGGTAGTAATTACTTGAAATAGCTATTTCTCATTGTGCTGTAGGTTATGGAATGACAGAAACAAGTCCAGCAGCAATCATAGTTCCAGTGTCAAAGTCAAAAGGTGGATCAGCTGGTACACTTGTTTCAAATACACAGGCCAAGGTATACTAGCTGTATCTGTTTAGGGACTAGTTATTTATAGTAGAGGGTCAAGAGGTTAAAAAATAGATGTACTGTACAGGTGGTGGTGGTGGTGGGGTGTCACAAGATTATCAACAATCTAAACTTAATTCTTTGAAAGTTTGCATAGTGATAATAGTATTCAAGATAAAAGTTTTGTGGAACGCCACATTTAATATTTATTTGCTAAGCTTTCGGTGATGTAACTGATGAAGGCAACAGGCTGAAAGCTTAGCAAATATTATTAAACGTGTTGTCCCACAAAACTTACCTTGAATCTAACTTTTACCTCATTAAGTTTTACTCATTTTGCTAAATTTTTTTCATAAAGGGAGAACTCAACTCTGTAAAACTAGCAAAAATAGGTTAAACAAGGCAACGGAGAGTAAGAAATACTGATTTTAGTGATGTACTACTAGTATTGTTATGATTGCATAACGAATTACAAGACAAATTTGTTAATGCATTTTATAGGTAATTGATTTAGATACAGGTGAAGCACTTGAGGAAAATAAGAGAGGTGAAGTTTGTATTAGAGGACCTCAAAATATGAAAGGTAAGTAGGTCCAATATATCAGTGACCCCAAATAATAATGAACAGACAGAACAGTGCAGTAGCAGGAAGGCAGGGTGGTGGATATCTCTTACTTTTTTCCCCAGATCAAAAAGTAATTGGTTCATTTCGGGAAATGGCATTTTCAGGAACTTTAGTTTTCAAAAATCTTCCACCTTAGAGATCCACACGAAGTCTCTGTGGAGGAGAGAGGGAGCATTCCCCCAACCCTGTCGATGTTTTTTCCCTTTTTGGCACTTGGAACTGCCCCTTTTCTCCCCCACATGCACTTTTTACATCCTGGATTTTTCTGGGGTTGTGGGACTAGAGTGTCTAGAGTGTCTAGAGTGTCTAGAGTGGGTGTGGTCACAGAATCCAACAGTGTTCATATATTTAAGCCACTGCAGTACATGGTTTATTATTTGCTTTAAAAGCACAATGTTGCCATATATCTCAATGATACATCTTCTAGGGTACTTGAACAATCCTGAAGCAACAAATGAAATGATAGACTCTGATGGATGGCTTCACACGGGAGATGTGGGTTACTATGACTCGGATAATTTCTTTTACATTGTTGATCGATGCAAGGAACTTATTAAATACAAAGGATATCAGGTGAGCAAACATCTCAGGGGTGGATATCTCACTTTTTTCCTCTTTATTAATGCCTAAATTTTTTCACCAAAGAAAACAATATTTTTTGTTTCAGAAAAAATGGCTTTAACAATTTTTTGTAATCCCTGTATTTATTGTAATACTCATGACATGAGGAGTATTATTAGACTAGTGATTAAGTGACGTCCCTGAAGGGCAAGGCAATGAACTTCAGATTGAAAATTTGAAGCAAAAACTAAATATTACATGTACATGTATTTGTCATGTGATATAATATGATGACATTACACTTACATCATCACAGTCGTTGGAAACACTAATTTTTCCATTATCAACTTAACAAATAGATTCCATTTTGCCGTTGTCTGTTCAGTTATAGATGCACAGATGACGTCACAACGTGGTAAGAACAAAAAAGTGGCCCACGAGACGCAGTCGAGTGGGTCACTGATGTTCTTACCACGTTGTGACGTCTTCTGTGCATCTATAACTGAACAGACAACAAAAAAATGGAATCTATTTGTTTTATACAATAAAAGTTTAAAAGGTGTTTGTCGAAACTCTTGCCGGATTTTGGGGCATGAAAAAGGAAAAAAGCAAGTCAGCTGACGTGATCTGACGTGACCATGCGTCTGTCCTCTAATAGATCATGGGCAACAACCAATGAAAACACGCATAGCAACCAGGGTATTGTATAAATTGTGTTATACAATACCCTGGTTGCTATGCGTGTTTTCATTGGTTGTTGGCCATGATCTATTAGAGGACAGACACATGGTCTCGGATAACGTCAGCTGACTTGCTTTTTTCATTCTTCATGCCTCAAAATCCAGCAAGAGTTTCGATAAAAACCTTTTAAATTTTTATTATATAAAACAAATATATTCCGTTTGTTTGTTGATCTGTTCAGTTATAGATGCACAGAAGACGTCACAACGTACTCGACTACGTTGTGACGTCATCTGTGCATCTATAACTGAACAGACAACGGCAAAATGGAATCTATTTGTTAATTATATTTTTTTGAAGAGTCGTATAAACCAGAGCAAAGTAAAAAGGTGGTAAACTGCCGAGATAAGTTTTGATAACGAAATACTGACGTTTCGAGCGTGGGAGTCCTTCATCGTAACGTTGGTATTCCGTTATCAAACTAATCTCCGTAGTTTACCATCTTTTCACTTTGCTCTATCCATGCTTTAGCATTCTTGAAATCCATGTGTATAGTTTTGTGGCGGAGACAGTCCAGATTATAATTACACTTTTTAATGACATCAGGTGACGTCACTATAAAGCGCTGAGTCTACCCTATTCTGTGACGTTACCCTGTAATCTCTGGAAATTTGAGGTTTGCGGTGCCTAATGGGAACGTTTCATCGTTTCTACAATGCACCATCAAAATTTCCCAACTGCGCCTACAAACTCCCCCCTATTAATTTAACGACTCTGTACGTGTCAGCATAATCCCCACATACGATATGCTGGTTGTCATAGTTGGTTCTTATATCTGTGGAATCTTGTGATTATTGATATTGCCTTCTAACCTTCCTTAGCAACACGTGAACGTCCGTGAAATTAAATATGTCCGAACACCCTTGAATGGTATTAATTTTTGTTCTCACTAGGTCGCCCCGGGTGAACTTGAAGCCCTCCTAACTGCTCACCCAAAAATACAAGACGCTGCGGTTGTTGGAGTCCCAGATGAAGTGGGTGGAGAATTGCCTAAAGCATTTATCAAAGCGTCGGGTATTACAAAAGAAGAAATAAATAGCTACGTGGAAAGCCTAATAGCTCCACACAAAAAGCTTCGTGGAGGGATAGAATTTGTTGACGAAATTCCAAAATCTGCTAGCGGGAAAATATTGCGAAGAATTTTGAAGGATAAAGAAATGTCGCGCTAGTTTTAAATTAATGTAGAAATTTCTGGTGGAAACCGGCTTTTGGCAGCGCCAGGACTGGTTTAGATGATCAAATGTGATTTTTTAGAATTTTAGTTAATTAAGAGGGGAATTTTCTTTATGTCACGGAATTTCGGCGAAGAGGAGTGGAACGGTTTTCAAAACGTATATTTTTAAATTTATTGGCTGATCGATCACGCGAAATATTGCAAGACAAGTTGCAAGAGGGGTGTTACACTTTGCAATGCTTGAAATAATTCAAAAAGTCCGTTGGATTGTCGCTACAATTGTAAAGCCCGGCATACACTAGAGAAAATTTCCGAAACAATTTACCGAAACACGGTTTCAGAAACAAAAGTTTCCCTGATTAGAACACTGTTCTATTTTTTAAAACAAAGTTTCGGAAACTTTTTCGAAAATGTTTTCGGAAATTGTTTCGGAAACTTGTTTCAGTGTATGCCAGGCTTAGGCTTGTAAAAAAAAAGTAGAAATACCTGTAAAACTTTGTGCAACTTAAAAGTTTCGAGACTTAAGGGGCTTTCCATTTACACGGTTAGACCGGTCAGTCCGGTTAAATGGAACACGATTCGTTTGAGACTGACCGGTCTAACCTTGTCAATTGGAAAGCGCCCTTAGTGATTGCGGGGTATGTAATGTTACATTGGGCAATTTCTTGCAACAGGATTGTGAGACAGGTTGCACGAAAAATTGCGTATAGTGTAATACTGCTCTTTAAACCACTGCGATATTACTCGTTCCTCCCAAACTTCCACTCGTGGCTATTTAGATAAGTACGATTTATTTCTAATTAATTAAATTTAATACATAGAACTACGTGTTGTCTTTGAAATTCCTAAAACTTCATGGACTTGATTGTATCCCTTCATGAGTTTTTTGCTTCTGTAGAATAATTTTGGAGAAAACGCTAGGCGCTGCCAATACCCTTCATAATACAGTCTTCAAAATCGTTCATGCATGTTCCCTCCGTAGCGATAGCTAAACAGGTGTAGTAACCTCCTCTGCAATCTAGCTGGAATTAGAAAGAGAATAAACAACATGAGTTACCCTGGAATCCAAAGGCTTCGCCGTTTCCTGGGAGGTGAGTGGGCTGTGGCGAGGAATGTAGCCAGAAGGCCCGTATGGTCACTGGTCGGCTGTATAGGGTTAAATTTTGCAGTTGCAGTTTTTGGTCAAATTGTTTACAGACTTTACTGGTACCAACAGGAGTTGAACCATAAAAATAATAGTCGTATTATTTGGTATATATAAATAATGGTTTATGTATAAATAGTGGTCTATTATTTTTATGAATAGAACACTCTCTTTAAATAACCTCACCGTACTAGTTGTAATTTTATTTTTGAATATAAAACGTACGGCTCTTCTATAAGCGCAAAAATTATATTCTATATATATAGAAATGTTTTAACACTTTGAGGCCTGGACCTCTCCCTGTGCTGAATAAAATCGTCTGGCGTTAGCCAGAATAAAATACTAAAGACTCGTCTTCATGCTTCAAAGTGTTAATAATTTATAATTTTTTATTATAAAAAAAAACAACTTCATAAGTAAAGATAATGAAAGATCAGACTCCGTCACAGTTTTCCAATGAGCGCACTAGTAACGGAAAACTGGCTCCGGGCACAGAGTAATCTACCAGAAGTATATACAACTTGCGTCACTAGCACTTTTAAAGTTTTATATGTCCTTATAGCTCGCGCATCAATCGTTGCCATCAGCGTCGCCATAGATCCTGTGAAATTTCACTCGTATAGTTTTGATTGTCAAATTAAAGTGCCGTGGGAACTTCCCAGAATGGCGTTGAATAACGCCGAAAATGGCTATTGTGATATTAAAGTATATTTTACCCATGCTCATTAAATTAAAAACTTAAAACATGGGAGCAAGGCAATTTTTTACGCGAATTGAACAAGTTGGACTTCAGCTATGCTTGATCTATTCAAATCTAGCACTGTTTCACGCGAATTGCGCGGCGCAACATCCATCTGGTCTCTAGCAGGAAGAAAATTGACGGGAGCTGGGGATGAGAATGCGTGAAGTCCCGTATGTTGATAATCTGTTCTAGTCCCTTATTACGACGAGGTCACTCGGCCACGTTTCGGCGGGAAAATTGCAAGGATGCCAAACAAATATGGCCGCTGAGGCCCTTTCGAGTTGAAAGTCTGAAAGATTAGAGGAACTAATTGAGTGAATCTAGTTCAGTTTAGTTGTAAAGTTTATCTTCTTTTAAGGTTTTACGTACAAAAGATAGGAGTGACTATAGTACTTAATAATAGAAAAAGAAGACAAGAAAAGCGACGAAGCAACACAGCGCACAAGGCAGTCAGGCCCGTTTCCATTCGTCGTTGAAAGGTAAGAAACGGATTTTCTACGCTTTTCTTTATAGGCTTCCAGAGCTCTCACACATAGTTTTAAAACTGTATGGCACTTTAGGTACGTTTTAATACTCTCGCAAAGTCCTTAAGAAGAAATTTCAAATGTTTTTAATGTGAATATAGAAATTTCAAACGTTTTTGTGTGATACGAAATATTATACCAAGGTCCAAGAATGGGCTATTCCATTTCCCCTTATCCTTTATTCCTTCTCGTCGATGAACTTTTTCTCACATAATCCCTACCCTTGGAATTTCAAACTGTTGTTTCTCCCAGATAGCATTTGCCTTAATTTAGCCCCCTACGTGGAATTTCCAGATAGCATTTGCCTTTATTTTGCCTTTATTTGCCTCTAGCAGAAAGCTAGATATGATGATTTGATTACAAAAACAGTGAGATTTGTCTTTTCCCCAGTTGCCTCAGTAACGTCTGCTATGCAGGCTAACTAAATGTGGACAGTTTAATAAATATTTAACCAGCAACAGGGTGAAATTTTCAAGGATGAATAAAGACTACCGGTATTATTGATTCAGTGGCTCTGCATAGTTTTGTATGGTTCTGTATACAGTTATGTATAAGTTAACTGTATATACTGTACCTCTGTATAGCCCTGTGGTATAGCTTAGCCTGTGTAGCAAGCGTTTGAGGGAGGGAAGCGGGGGTGGGGGGGGGGGGGGGGTGGGAGGAAGAGAGGGTGAGGGATGATTAATTTTTAGTTTTGTTGGTCACTCATGATCTAAATGTTAAATTGCCATGGCTTGAAGAGTTAGTAAGGTTTAGTTTTCTGCGACGAGAAACACAGGGGGGGCAATACCGCGAAAAAATTCGGAAGAAACCTCAGTACCGTGTCGAAAATTAAATGAATACCGAAACTGCCTGAATTGATAAAACAAAATACCGTACCGAAGCGGCAAACTTACCGAAATACCGTACGAAAAACATGACAATACCGAAAATCCCAATGCCCCCTCCAAAATACGAGCAGCTGGCTTTTGTCTTTCCGTTTGTGCGGTGTCAATAGCAAGCGACATTTTTGACGCGACAGTTCTTTTACGCGAAATTTATGACGCCAAACAGGGTACCGCCATTTACCATTGTTTGGCGGTTCTTAATTAGGCGCACAGCTGCAAAATCTGGGGTCAAGTGGTAAATTATCAGCATTAAACTGGACAGCTAAGAGGAAAACAAACAAAAACTGAGTGAACAGAAAATTGTTATTCAGTATCACTTTTATAAACTAAAGCTGTTTTAAAAACCCCGTTTACACTCTACCAAGTTTTCGTCCGCGATTTGGGCTACGATTTTTGTTTGTTGATGTGCTGGAATATGCTATTACTTGTGCAGACTGCTAACAGTAAGGGTTTACTGCGATAAGGATTTTAAAAAATTATCTGCTAGTTTGAACACGCTCGAATTTTGATACGATTTGCGCTGTGATTTTCTGTCAAACTCTGAACAAATTTTGCGAAGAATGGCGAAGAATTCAACCATAAAAATATCCTCATTTTGCTGAGCTTTCGTCTTATGCTGTTCAGGCCTGACATAATCTTATGTCAAGTTCTCAAGCTGAGCGATCCAGCATTGGCATTGCCTTGAGAAACTGCGTTTACACTAGCCTTTTATTTAGTTCAATTCCCGGCAGACTCGTTTAGATCGATCTTAATTTGCATTTGAGCATTCAATTTAGATTGGGTTTTTTTTTTACTTAGAATCTCAGATTCATCTGCTTCTTCGCGCTTAAGTCTTAAAGTACTGACTTTTCCGAGTGGCGATTGCGATCGTTAGACTGAAATTTACTTGACATAAACAAACTTGTATCGACCAATATATAGCTGGATTTCTACTGAAGGCGAAATATGTCGCGCGCTCGAGTTCTCTATTGTACAAATTGAATAGTTTTCTACCTCGCTCCTGACACGGAAATTCAAAAGGCAAAAAAAAAGAGAGAAAAAATTGCGCGCGACGCTTTATGCGTATAGTGAGTAGTGAAAATCCCGCTTAAAACTAGCAAAAAATAGCAGTTATAACTTTGCAAAAACAACAATTAAAATTTACAATTAACATAGACAAGACTCGTAAAAATTAAACAACTTACAAAAACAGTGCGCTTTTGCTGTTGGTACTCTACAGGAGTCGCATATACGGTGATGATAACCAAGGCTAGCAAAAGAACCAAGACTGCAACTTTTGTCTTCATTGTAGCACAGTTGTAACTATGAGCGGGCTCTTGTATTTGATGCTCTTGTGTAAGCTAAGTGAATTAGTGAATGGATTCAAATGCAGAGTTGTCTTAAATAGCTTCCGATAAGGCGATAAGAATGGCGGTAAGATAAGTGGGTTGGACGTATTGTAAATTAAAATCAATGATTTCCTTAATATTGACACGAAAATTGGCGCCACGCGTTGCTCAAACATTACATTCATGATTGAACGCTTCAAGGAAACCGTCACAAATATACGCCCTCAAACTCGGCTCCATCCTTTCCATTGTAAAATTTTATTATCGATATATACTCATTCCGTTGCCTCTAATTTTAGATATATAACCGATCTGGCATCAAATATGAGATGAGTTTTGAAATTAATTCGCATTAGCTGGGCTATAAGGCCCCTAGCATGAAATTTTAATGGAATTACATTAAACTCGATTATCGATTTCAATCAGTCTTTTCTGTAAACAAACTGGAATTGCGATTTTCTAGCAGATTACTTTTCAATACATATAGGTGTATCCTAACACGCAAAAGCTGCGCAGATAAATACATAGTGTCTTTGTCATTTGTCAGTTGACGCCTTTGCTCAATCAAAATTGATGAAAAATGATGCATGATGAGATCGTGCAGTTTTACTTCAAATGAAATTTATGCGAAAGCCGAAAGGTGCTAATTTTTTCCCGTATGACAGGTTCTCTATTATTTACAGTTCGTTTAATATTTAGCTTTTTTTTATCCGTAATTAGATTGCTAGGAACGAAGTCTAAGAAAATATATGAAAAAGATTCCTAAATCGAACCAGCAGTTATGAGGCTTACATAAATAAGACGCGCCTTACATAAGACGCGAACTGACCCAGCGTTTTTGAACAAGCCGCGGAACAAGCCGCTTGTGTAAGACGCGAACATAACTTTTTCTACCATTTATACGAATGTTTCGCGTCTTATGTAAGCCCCGCACAGACGACCAAGTTTTCCTTGACAAGTTTTATTTGTTCGTGTGTACGACACAAATTGACAAGTTTTTCCTTGACAAGGAGCCTTGTTCAAAAGCTGGTCATGCCAGCTTTTCAACAAGGAAATTTGTTCGTGTGTATAGTCGTCAAGGAAAACTTGACAAGATCATCTCCGAAGCTTCTTACGCGATCATTACCGTCAAGGAAAACTTGTCCAACACACGAGCAATTATAACTTGTCAAGGAAAATTGTTGGGGAAAAAACGTGTTCATCGTACACACAAGCAAGGAAAGTTACCAAGGAACTTGTCAAGAAAAACTTGGTCGTCTGTGCGGGGTTTTATCGGCTTTTGTATAAACGGCCCTAATGCATGGGTATATAGAGCGTCCTGCCAGACAAAATATTGGGTTCGTTTAAGTCGTGAGATTCAGATTTTTTTGGTATTGTAACTCAAAGTAAATATTCTCCCAGATTTTTTTATACATCTTTTCACTTAAAATAACAGGCATTAAGGGACTGTTTTCTGGAGCCGGGTTCACTCATTTGATTAACATCGCACTGCGATTCTGAAACTCGCATAAACTAAATTTGCAAAGCAGAATTGGTTCAGTTTAGATGGAAGCAAATCCGAACGTTGATTCAAATTTTCTTTTGAAGCCGGAGAAAAAAAATTCGTGAACGAACTAACGGTTCAGCTAGCTTGGCTCATGTAAACAACCCCTATTCCTAAGACTAAAGCATTTATAGTTTTAATTTAATAACGTTATCACCAAAGACAGAATACTAGGTGAGAAAGGTGATCCAACAGAGCAATATCAGTATAGTCTCCATTCAAACACCTTAATTTATAAAAATAGACGAGATTCTTGGCTCCGAGCTTTCAACCGGTGGCTTAGTGGTTAGATTTAAAAAATATACTATGTGCAATCCATTCCAAATTCTTACAACTCAAAGAAAATATATATTTGGTTCCTAAGTCGAACCAGCATTGAATTAAATCTACGTTTAGTTATACCGATGTCCCAGTAGCTTAACCTTTTCACCAGCATTGTCGTGGACAATTTTATCTTTTTACTCTGTCTAACGCCAGACCGAATATTTTACTTGTCAAGGCCAAGGGGAAACGTCTAGGAGAAGCCATACCTGAAAGGGTTAATGCTAGGAGAAGCCATACACGGAGGGTTAAATTATCAAAAGCATGCATTAACTAAATACATTTACATATAAATACTTGTATTTAGCAGTAATAATAAACCGAACCAGTTCACCATTTAACTAATCCTCCGCGGACATCTGATTGCGAGTGGTGCCATTTTGGATCGTCACCGGCGATTAGAAGGTTATACGGGTTCGAATCCTCGTCTGCGACTCCAAAATTAGTAAATAATAGTTCTCCCACAATTTTTTGCACAAGTTTTTTTTTTCAGTGGTCGAAGACCGGGCCTTAGGAAAAAATGTTGTCATTAGTCTGATTTTAGAAGACTTTTGGCAAGTTTTTCTTTGAAATTTTCTCAATCTTGCTGGCATTGTACAAACTAATATCATAAGTTGTGAAAAACTCTGAGCTCTAGACGGGACTCGAAGCTGTGACTTTTTGCTGTGCGTTCGAGTTCCGTTTAGAGGTCCGCGAAGTTTTTCTGCGTATAGAGCTTGTACAGTAAGTACTGCATGAGGGAAACTTTGCTATAACTCTAGGCTGTAAATACTAGCGTTAAATTAAACTATGTCTACTATATATTACTTATGACTACATTTTTTCCCTGTCAGCAACCCACGCGAAAAATTCCCGTTAAGAAAGGTGCAGGTTCAATCTTTGAACACGGCCACCTTGTCAAATATTAAAAACTTGTCATTGTCAAACGATTTGAAACTTTGCATGGCGATGTTTTGTTATTATAATAAATTTACGGTACAACCATGTGAATTAGAAAGGTCCCTTTTTTTGCTGAGTTTTGTCCTGAAAAAACCCCAACTTGCCAAGAATAACTTCGTATTTATACAGCCTATAGTATTTATACAGCCTATAGTAGTTAACGCCTCGCACATGTTCAGTGGTTACAATGTGTTACAAATTGTTGCAATGGAATCATATACCAGCCGGGAAAAGTAATCTGAGAATAACTTATTTTTATTTTAAATTAATTTTATTTTCAAATTGTGTTACACTGAATTATTGAAATTCTGTCTTTAATGAATTACAACCTAGCTTACTGTAGCCTACCAACTTGCTAATGGAACTGAAAAGTTGCAATTATAACAGACACGAGTTTTATGATATCATATATGCTAGTTTTTGTTTCTGAGTTTAATTACATTAAATTGAGTTAAAAACACAAACAACTTACATAAAAAATATATCATAAAATACAATAACAAAAGTCCAGCTTTTTATCTTGAATTGAACTCTGAATTTTTCTTAAGTCTAGTCAGCCTGAAAAAAACAAATACCACAGGCGTAACTTTTTATGATATTTATTTTTCATTATCTTTTATTTGTTAAAAGATATTAATTTTATGAAATATTTTTATGACGACGCAATTCAGCTGTAATAATAGGCTTAACTGTTTCCCACCCATGACATCTCGTATTTTTATTCTCACGCCACAAGTGCCGACATTATTATTATTTTATTTTGGCTAACACCAGACTAATGCGAGAATAACATTAAAATATATTCTGACCAATGCTAGACTATTTTATTCTGGATAAAGCAGTGAGGCGAAACTATAATGCGGTTAGAAAGCAAGAAACGTCTTACAATTTAAAGATGTCAGGGATGACTGACTTATATTTGATATTTGATGCTAGTTTAAAGTGACTTCCAAAACGCCCTAGCACTGATAAAATTATTGTAGTGTCTGTATTGAATGAAGTCAATCTTAAGCAACAGTTCTCATCTTTTGGCCGTTCACGTCGCCCTGAAGACGTGAAAATGCTCTAAGTGGCGTTGTATAAAGAACAAAGACGGTGTTGAGATTACTCTAGTCTCTAGGGACTGAAAATTACTTATTCTCTTTGTTTTGCAAAAAGATTCTTTTGTTTGGAAGACGTCGTCGTTGACGTTGACGTCCTAGATCTTAAAGTCTCTAATTTCAGTTCCATCCGACGGAGTCTTCCGACAATCCAATATATCCGACAATCTACATTTCTCTCTGGGAGTCTGACAAAGGGCCTTCGCTCGAAACGTCTCACATTCTCTGTTTGGGCAGTATATCTAACCTTACTATATTTCGATTGTTATAACGGGTCAGACTGCTCTTTGCTTTTAAAACCGAAAAATGTGAAAGTATATATTATGAGGCCGTTCACACTGGCGCGGTATATACTACTTCGCGTTGATTTAATCAGTTTATTATTCCAGTGCTAACGGCTTCTGTGAAGTAACCTCCTATTTAACAAACCATCAGCCTTATGTTAGATAACCTAATACGTCTTTTCGCTCTTGAAATAAAGCTTTTTTTAAACAATATCTGGAGTCCTCCGCAAACACGAATAGAAATAGTCTGTTGTTAACCAGAATAAAAAAATTCTGGTGTTACCAAAATATTCTGAGTTAGTCTAACGTTATTAACCAGAATAAAATAGTCTAGCGTCCTATACAGTTAATATTGATAGCAGTCAGTCAAGCTTGAATTTAATTCTAGCTTGCCTGCTCTGCAGAAGTCCTGAGTCGCACAGCTCACACGGTTGTCACACGAAAGCTCAGCAAAAAATAATATATTTAAAACATGATATGGTTCAACCGCAAGGATTTTATTTAGTTGAATAAAAATCACTAAGCAAACTGAATCTATTTTTTTATCGTTTCTTTTAAAGAACTAAACAAACCATTCTTTAATTTCTATACGGATCTACTGTAATAAATATTTTTTATTACAGTAACGAGCTAAACGGGCCGAAAGGCGAAAGCTCAGAATAAAACTAATTATGATAAATCCCTCGGGTTTATTTTTAATAAAATTTACAACGCATCATGCAAAGATTTTTAAAGATCATATAAGATATTTTTACTAAAACATTCTGTGTTTTAAAACGTATATAGTATCCGTAGGTAGTGTTTCACATATAGAGCAAAGTGTAAAGGTGAAACTGTAGTTTTGATAACGAAAGGATCAAGCATGAGCGGGGCCCCTGGCACATTAGTGGCCGACTCACATCTGCCCATCCCGGAAGGCATAAAGAGACTAGAAAAATTGGGGAAAACTAATAAAAAATAATGCGAATACCAACCAGTTGATATAGCTGCGAATAGCTATCTTGTAAAAATATTTGGGTTTATCTATGGTACTCAACGTACATTTCTGGATCTCTGGTTCTCTAAGATATTTATACAAACAATGATTTAAAGTTTAGATTGAAGATTTTAAATAGGTTTACGAGTTTCTTACAGGAATAGGTTTTGGAATGATTTTGAAATATTTTTGCTCTTCTTATAAGTTGTAATGTATGATAAAGCGATAGTATATAAGACTTAATTCAAACCAAAAAGCCCAAAAAAATCTGCGGGGCCCTCCGAAAGCGCGGGGCCCTCCGAAAGCGCGGGCCCCTGGCACTTGCCCAAAGTGCCCTCCCTTTGATCCGCCACTGGCTCTTCATCAGGGTAAAATGTGGTTCGACAGTATTTCGTTATCAAAACTATACATGGTAGTTTACCACCTTTTCATTCTGTGTTTTAATTTTGTCAGTTCCATATGGATTTATTCCGGGGTCTTTTTGTTAATTTGCTTCAGCTAGGCAGCTGCTTCCGCTGACATCCGGCGTTATCAATTCTCAGGAATCTTTGTGTACGGAACGCAGAGGCGTATACTACTTAGATCAGAGGGTGGATGTTCTATGAAATTTATTTATTCTTGCCTAAATATTCTACTGCCCAAATATATGTTTTCAGGTGCCAAAACCGGACAGATGTTTGAATCCTATAGCTTCTCATTCAGATTTTAATTGTTTCTTTCCATGATACTGTTGTGATTTTTGTTGAAAAGAGGTTCATTATATACACAGGAACATTATAAAATTGTATTAAATATATAGTCCTTTTTTTCCAGTTGTGTAAAACACTAGGGACTTGTCGCCCAAAAACTTTGTTTAATAAAGTTAATACAGTTTATAACTGTTGCAACACGGTATTTCATGAATGTAAGCTACTGCTTATTGAGCGCTGTTACTACAGAGAAATTACAAAACACATATATATATATATATAATTAGATACAGGTTTATAATTATATAGATTTAATATATATACTTATAAGAATATATCTATATTCAGCTTGTTCATCGCCGGCACTACTTCTAACTTTTTCTATTCATCGTAACCCACTGCCTACGCAATGCCTTTAATTCATTGAAACATAGCACTTTAAGTTTGCATTTGACAGTCGTTTAGTCCTACGCCAAACACTTATAATATATTTTGATGTGTTTGATTAATTTCACTTGCGGCTTGTTAAGCCCTCCCTGCGTTACTTCCATGATAAATTGAGGCAATCTTGATTGTCATAAACCTATATTTACCCATTTGCACCTGCAAGACAGTTTATGTGTAAAGCTAATGTAATGAAACAGATTGTAGCCTTTATCTTGATTGATGCGGAGGAAAACTAATATGTTCACTGTATATCGGCGGTATCTTCTATTATTGTATTAATTAGAACAATTTAAATGTGTTTGCTCGATAATTAATTAGGCGAAAGAAGATCCTGTGGTAAAGCCGTGCAGATATAATCTTATATTTTCATGAAAAATACGAGCCTAAGTTTTAGATAGGTATCTATTGGGATTGTGTTACATAGGCATGCACTTATACTACTTTCGTTAGATTGTTAATGTAGTTGAAGTAAGACCTGCCCTCTTACAGACCACTTTCATAATGGTCATCTCTTTAAATGTTCTTTTATGTGCATCTTAATAAGCCTTTCTGGCCTCGTTATGAAGCAAAGATTCTTTTGAATTGCAGACACACAAACAAGGCTAGAAAGGCTTATTAAGATGCACATAAAAGAATATTCAAATTAGTTTCCATTATGAAAGTGGTCTATATAGTAGTAAGGCTAGCCGTAGTAAACGGCTATAGAAAGGTATTTACAACAGATTTGAGTTGACTGACAGGCGCGAACTCGGCAAAGAAAACTAGTTCTTCAAAGCTCTTCTATAGCTCTTTTCGACCTTGCATGCGCCATGTTTGTGAGCTTGGTGTAATGTAACAGACGTTTCGTTAAGTACGGTGTTGCGTGGGCTTTACTGATTGTTACAATGCATAAATGGCATGTACTGAAACGCCGAAACGAAATCACCGCAACGGAACCACCGGAACGAACGAAACCATCAAAACAATCGGAACGAAATGACCGAAATGAAACCACTGAAATGATCAATATAAAAATCTCTAGAAACGTCGGAAGGTAAACCAGCTGGCTGTCACTTCCGCTCCTGTCTATCCATATGTATTGACACTACACATTTTTAACCCAAGGACCGCAGAACGACATTAAAAAATGGGAAGTGTTCCGGGGCCATGTATATCCTCCCCTGGTTTGAAAAAGTGCATGGGCGATCTGTGTAAAACCCATCTACAGTATTCCACGGTAATTTTAAACTCACGCGAATTAATTTGTAGACTATACACAACTGAAATAACACAGGTCAAACGTAAAAACAGCTTTGGAGCGTATTATAATATTGCGGATAAAGTAAAGTGGTTTCGGTCGTTTCGTTTCGGTCCTTTCGTTTCGGCGTTTCGGGTTTTAGTACATGCCTGCATAAATAACTCGGGATTTTAGATATTAACCCTTTCATTCCCATCGGTGCCATTTGGCACTTTTTATTTTTTACTCTGTCTAACGCCAGACGATTTTAATCGTCAAGGGAAGACTTGACATGGTGGGAGTTAAAGGGTTAACGAAATACTGCTTGGCTCTTCACTAAAGTACAATTGGGGTAAACTCTAATGAAAGATTTTAGTGGTTTAGAATCGGTCTTAACGCACCAAAATGATCTAAAACTTAGATATACTGCCGGAACAGAGAACGTAGGAGTCTAATGTTTCGAGCGAAGGCCCTTCGTCAGAGAGAAACGTGAATACGTTCAAATCATTGAGCTACTGGGTAGTTGAACGTATAGTTGAATATGTGTACAACCCCACAACCTTCTGATCACCAGTGAGACGCTCTAACCATTGAGCTACTGGGACTCAGATGATTTGAACGTATTCACGTTTCTCTCTGACGAAGGGCCTTCGCTCGAAACATTAGACTCCTACGTTCTCTGTTTCGGCAGTATATCTAACCTTACTATATTTCGATTGTTGTTTCTACACTGCCTACGCAGCACACTACTTCATTGATCTAAACCTTGGCAACTTGTTTTTTCGACAGTAATTGTTCACACGTGATTACCAAAGCAGCGAGTTAAAACTAGTCGAAGCATTGATCTCTATATAAACGAATATAAAAATATATAAAAGTTTTATTGAGATCAGTGCGTCGAAAGTAAACATCGTCAAGTTATTCTACTGTCACAAACAAATCGCCTTATTCTCAGCGGAAATCGAAGTAAAAGTTAATAATATTTATCAATTAAAGATCTTTCTCTATATAAATAATTTCAAATTCCCTGTCATGACTTTTGAATATTTTTTTTGTTCATAACTTTAAGGATTTTTTTATAATTTAAAATTTAACTTTTTTACAATTTAAAATCTGTGTTTTTAATGAGTGTCTTGACTGATATGGATGACACGGTAAAGGCCTATTCACACGATCCGATTAATAGGATCCGATTCTCCTCCTGATGCATGTGATTTAACACAACACTAAGAACTACTGTATTCACAGAAATGGGCTTGTCTCAACCCCCACGTGACCCTGACCTCTTCCTTACTGCGATTGGTCAGTTATAGCGTTTGAGTTCAAAATGTTTTGCCCTCAAACGCTAATTGACCAATCACAATATGGCAGAGGTCAGGGTCACGTGGGGGTGAGACAAGCCCATTTGCGAACGGATATCCCAGTTTACTAAATCACATGCACCAGGAGGAAAATCTGATCCGAAAAATCGTGTGAATAGGCCTTAAAGACGCCAGTGAACTCTTTTATTTTACATTGTCCTTTCATTTGGACTGCATGTTTAATTATCTCTCAGTTTTAACCCAGAGTATAGGTGTTTTGGTTTTTGTTTAGTCGTTTTTCACCAACGGCAATAATAGACCTTTCCACATTAAGTGAATGGATCACGTGATCTTTCTTTTTGACAAATCTGATTGGCTAATGTCCAATGTTTGTCCGAAGTTTTGGATGTCCGAAGAGCCAATCAAATCTCTCGACGCGTTATCCACGCACTTCATGCGGAAAGGTCTATTCACGCTTGACGAATCCTTTTCCTTTACATTTCCAGCAATCTACATGGTTCGTCGTCTTCCCTCTCAAGTAATCACCAATGTACTCCAGCCATGGTACAATAGATCCTGTCGTTCCATCTGGTCCCAATACTCCTAAAATCGTTACAAAAAACACCAATGCGAAAACCAGAGAGAAAGCGACGGTGGAAAATATGAAAAGACCGAACTGGAAGAAAAAAAAAATTTTTGCGCCGAACATAAAGACTGACGCGCCAAGCGTAGTGCATGCGCCAGAGAGCACTGAAATACCCACGTGACCAAGCGTATCCCGAACTCTCTCCAGTCGTCCCGACGCGGTTGAGTATACGTAGCCTTGGGCAAGGTGGACGACGTAATCAACGGCAAGTCCGACAACCATAGTTAAATTCAAAGACTCTAACACGCCCAGTTTCCATCCAGCCATTGGGATCACCCCGACGACACAGCACGTGATCAAACCAATGGTAAGCGTTGCTAGGAGACTTATTATCCAGTTCTTTGTAGTGATAGTGAGTACCACGAGGGCTAATGCTAAGCCAAGTAGCACCCCTTGAACGGCATTCCGGACAAGAATCTAAAATAGAAAATATTACTTGTGATATACCCAATAATTCTCCGAAATTACCACTATCATATATACACGGTTTCCACGGTCTTTGAAAATCCTGGAAAATCCTTGAATATGAAAAATATATTTTAGGTCTTTGAAAGACCTTGGCTTTTCTTCTTGTTGTTTTACCAATAATATTTAACTTGAATTTTTTGTTCTTTGAAGGATGGGAACCCTGTATATACCGAAGTAGTGGCTATGGTATCAGCATGGATAGTAAAAAGACCTTTTACAATCCATGGTATCATCAACGGCCTGTAGCTCCGTAGTCATAGCACTCAGGGCCGTAGCAAGAGAAAGTAAATTGGGGGGCCCGGTAGTGGGACTGCACTGCTAGGAAATTTTTTGAAATTAGGATCTCTGAAATAGCATTTCCTGACTTCTGAGAGTAATTTTCAGTAAGTTTAAACGGATCTAAACTGGCAAAAAATCGGTCTTTGATTGCTAAGATTTTAGGATTTTCTGTTCTTTTTCACTAAAACAACAGTCAGCAATAACTGAACATAAATCGTTTTGAGACTTTCGCTATTTTTTCTTAATTCTTACAATTTTTACAATTCTTACAATCATTTGAGCCAGAGCAAATTATTGGGGGGCCCTGTAGCACTGCACTAGCATTTCAGGGTCGCGCGTTGGATTCCAAACTATTATTCAATACCAGGAAATAATTTTTATATTATCTTTGTCTTCTTAAATGTGTTTTACCTGTTGAACTTTTAGCCAATGCCATGCATTACGTCTATCCACGGTTGCTTGAAAACCTTGTTGACAAGAAGGCGGCATTGCATTCATCTGGAGAAAATACATTTTATGTGTTAATTCTTTGGAGCCACACAGCTGCATGTTTCTAGCTTTCTACAAAGTTATTCTATTTCGGACAGCTAGAGCGTTATAGTTACCTCGGTCGTCACAAAATCTTCCCAGTGATTAAAAATGGGCAGTCCACGTTCATAACCAAGACTATTTTGAGATAGGGTTGTATTTACAGCGATTGCCATGAATAGAAGCCGATTGCCGTATTTGTGGCCTAAGAAACATATGATTAGTGAACAGGTTGATATCCTGGTCTAGATATAAGTATGGACTGTATATGTACGGACGGACGGACGGACGGACGGACGGACGGACGGACGGACGGACGGACAGACAGACAGACAGACAGACAGACAGAAACAGACGGAGGAGGACATTATTTTGGCGACATGTAGTATCATAGTATGTGGCCATGATCATCACTATGACTGACTATATGACTGTGACTGTGGCTGTGGCTGTGGCTGTGGCTGTGACTGTGGCTGTGGCTGTGGCTATGGCTGTGGCTGTGGCTGTGGCTGTGACTGTGACTATGGCTATGACTATATCCATGACTATGATCAAGAGTTTGACTCTGACTGCAAGTGTAACTACTTGAGGGTCTATTCATGGTCATTGTACTCTAGTGCTCATGCGACATACTGTTGATACGAATGAACAGGTTAAGATCTTTGTATACAAACCTTGTAAATTTGGTCCACTGGTGACGGCACTTGGATCCTTTTCTCCACCAGCAAGTTTTGAATAAATTTGGAAATCATGGCTTGTCCAATATCCAGGTGTTAGGCCATCAGTCATAAAGTATCCCAAGGCTACTTCGAAATACCGATAATAAGTGTCTGGTAAGGCCGAAATATTGTATATATGAGGATTATTCTCCATGATCAAGCTCATCTTCTGCCCGTTTGCGGGAAGAGAGAAATCCGTAGATGTTGGGTACTTCGCAGATATGTTTCCTTCGACCTGAAGTAGAATTTGTTCAGAATAAGGCTCTGATAAGGAGGGAGGGGAAGAGAAAGGAAGGAAAGGAAGGGATGAATTGAAAGAACAAGGAAATGTGAGGAAAACAAAACGAATATTGTGGTGAAAAACGCTTTGTCGTGCTTGACGTGCTTGGCGTCTAAAATATAGAGATATACGCATTGAACTAAAAATAACTGGAACGCTACGTTCAACCGGAAGTTTGAAGCCAAATTATGCAAGTCGTACCCAGCCTTTCCACGAAAAAAACAAACACGGCCAAAAGTGAAGTGAAAAGAAACACGCGTGGAAGTGCGTGTCTGGGAGTCAAAACTGGCTTCATGGGAGTCAAATTTTGGCTTCAAGATTTGTATGCGCAGTTTACTGAACGTAGCGTTCCAGTTATTTTTAGTTCAATGGATATACGTACGTAAAAGCAAAAATAACGAGGTTATTTGACCGATAGACTTTTGTATTTTAATGTAGAGAGTACTCCGTTGGCCGTGGAGATAAAAAAGAAACGATGGAAAACAGGAAAAGAAAGTAAAACCCAGAAAAGAAGGTTGGAATATGTAAACAAGGTAAAAATGAGGAAGGGAAGAAATCTAAAGAGTGGTGTAGAGCAAGAGGTAAGTGCTACATACCTCGTAATATTCATTCATTCTTTCCAGCAAGCATTTCAGTTCAACAGCTCCTGTTCTTGAGCTGCGGCGTATTTTCAATCGATCCAGGTCGTTTTGCGGTAAATTTTTCAATTTTTTACAAAAATTCTGATGAAACAAAGAGGGAAGTATAAGGTTTTAAACGTGATGAAAATCTACGCATGCGTTCTTTTTCATGCATTGGCACTGCTACTGACATTCACATTGTTATACTGACACTGCATGTCCCTGTTACTGACACTGTCCCTGGTCCTGTCATTGCCCCTGTTACTCTTACTGTCACTGCCAGTGCCACTGTACTGTCTATGACTATCGTATCACGGCCACTCTAACTGCTATTGTTTCTGTGTCTGTCAATGCCACTCCTGACACACGAACACACGACTGACATTGTTGCTTTGGCTGTCTCTGTGCATAGTCAATCGAGATATGGTCTGGAAACTCGGCAAACTTCAAAGCGCCTATAATGAGCTGGGATTTTATGTTGAATAGCACGGTTGAGTGATTGAACTGAAACATTGCTATTGGACAATTCGTTCATTATACTAAAATACAATGTGTTCAGTGACCGTGCACCGTGCACAAAAATGCATAAAGGCGAACAAAAAGATAGACCAAAGACTTTAGCAGAGTTTCCAAACCATATTTCGATTGACTATGCTCTGTGGCTGTCACTAGATCTGTGCATGGTTGTCACTGCCACTCCAACTGTCGCTGTCAATATAACTGTTACTGCCACTGTCTCCGTTGCTGTTCTTGTCACGGTCACTATTACTCTTACCATAGTTAATAGAACATATACATGGTTTGGAAACTCGTCCAAAGTGATTGTTCTAGGTTTTTGTTCAAGTTTATGGAAATTTGTGCAATTTCACGATATTGTACTTTCTATATAATGAAGCAGTCATCCAATAACGACGCTCGGGTTTAATTAGTGAGTTGCTTCATCGTCACGTGTTGTGGTGCTTCATCGTCACGTGTCCATAGAATTTACTTCCATATAAGGAACTCCATTGTCAGTTCAACATGATCATGCTTTATGATGAAAGACAATAGATGTATATGTTCTATTAACTATGCTCTTACCGATGATGATATACACACTAACACTGGCATACTTGACATATTCAAATCGGGATATTGTCACTGACATTCAACTTACCAACACAGCAGTTTGACAAGGTGGTGGGTTCAAATCAAAGCTGTTATCAAACACGGTCTTTCCTTTACATTTATAGTCTGTAAAATGACACTTTCGCCGATCTTGTTCTTTTAAACCCCAAATAATGTGAACAGTGACGATGTCGTCTTCTTCACTTGGTTGAAATGCAGTCTCGCGTAAACGTTTTACTTCATACCAGTTGGTTCCAGGAACCCACAAATATACCTAATTCAAGTAAATCTATTATCATATAATTTGTAAAACCATGATTTGTGTAAAACTAAATGGTTTTCTCCTCAACAAATTTGGTCGTACTATACCGCAGTTGTTGGTATACTCACAAGTAAACCAACCTCCATGATTTTATCTAAAATCTCGTGATCAGAGATTACTCACGACGTGTAAAAGTTCTGCTTTTGCATGCAAGGTGACGAGTACCCTGCGAGCAGAGCCTTCTTTTCCTTATTTCTTCGCTGAGAGAGAGGAAGAAAAGTAGGCTCTGCTGTATTCGTGACTGTTTTTTTCCTCAGCGAAGAAATAAGGAAAAGAAGGCTCTGCTCGCAGGGTAGGTGACGAGTGGCTGATAAAACCACTTCTGTCGTTTGTTGGAGTTATCCAACGTGAAGCTCACGGGGCCCACAGTAATAAGCTGCGCGGCTATACTACTAGTTAATATCGCAGTTTAACGTGGTTCCTTGGTTGCCTTGTTTCAATTTTCTTTCTAACGACGTAATTTTTGTAAACAATCCCTTTTTGTCTCCGGAAAGAGAGAATGATTTAAAAAATGATTTGAGTAAGAGATGACGTTACACACGTCATCGTGCAAATTATGACATTATAGTTACTATAGAAACCGACGTTTCTGGGCCTGTCACAACTCACCTGCTTTTCGTCCGGCTCAATGAAAGTAGCAAAAGTTACAAAAATGGCGAAAATTGCCCCAAACGTGACAAGGATCACCCAACGTCCTTTCTTATGACCGACACATATCCGAAAATACGAGCCTTTTAGAAATGCGCTGATCTGCTGTGTTTTGGTCAGCTTCGTGTCATCACCGTTGACGAGACCGTTGACGTCATTGTTGTTGACGTCATTATTGTTGACGTCACCATTGACGTCATCGTTAGAGTTGCTTTGACTTGGGTGAACAGTTGTTGGGTTTCTTAACCGACAACCAAAACAACACTTCCCTTTCGTGTACAGTTCATGAATAAGTACAACGTTTGGAAGAAAGAACACGACGGAGCAATAATTGACGAAGACGAGCAGCGCCGAGAATGTTCCGAATGTAGAAACGGCGAGCAGCGGCGAGAGGGCACTGGACAGGAACGCCACCATTGTGGTGAACGAGGTAACAAACATGGCGGACGCTGCGTGGCTGTAGACGTAAGACAGCCTGGTAACTAGTGAAGGGAACTTCATAAGTGCTGATTGTTTCCAACTATCCATGAAAACAAAAACGTCATCGGCACCAATTCCTAGAATTATGAACACCGACAGAACGTGAAATACGCCGAAGTAACGATAATCCAAGATGACCCGGTAAATAAAGTTTGTTGTGACAAAGCTGGACAGTATACTGAATATCGACCAACATGTTATCCACATTGAACCAACTTGGATCCACATGAAGAGAAATATAAACATCATGCTTCCACCAGCCAGGAGAAAATCAAAGATAACTTGTTTCTGAATGGCGTCGACATAAATAGCACGGTTATAGTAAAAAAAGTTAATTCCAGGCAAACCGAGCTTATAGGTGTGGCGAAATTTTTCCGCGAAAGCTTCCACTGTCATGGAATCGAGTTTTTCAGCTTGTTCGTCTTTTTGGTCCAATGTATTGTTGTAGCCGTCCAGCGGCCAAGCAACGATCATTAAGGATCTTGTATATCTGGAAAGTACCACCAAAGATGTATTGTCAATGGCAACGTCGTTACCAAGGTGATACGCGAGCAAGGAGCGTGTTGTCTTCATCGAGTGAACAGTAGTTAAGACCTTGCTGATGTTCTTATAATCGGGATCAAACAAGCCCTCGTGAAGATTCCTGTAAGTACCATCGAAGAAACGTAAAATCGAGCTTGGTTTTTGACAAGCCTTTTTGCTGTCCAGTAAGCAAAGTTTTTTATTCCATATTGTGCTGTTTCGGAGTTCCCCCTCGAGAACTTCAATGTCTTTTAAATCTTCCTTGGTTAACACGTTGTCTTTTTTGGACTCGTATACTAATTCGACCACTTGATAGCGAAGAATTCTTTGAGTCTGCGCTCCAGCCGTTGATGAGCTCAGGGTCACTGAGTCACTTTCACTTGCATATTTCCAGGCGTCTGCTCGTAATTTGGTCGGGTCATCTTCCAGGTTTAGTGGTACTGCGCTAAAGTCGATAGGTAGGATGTCATAGCCAACCACAAAAAGAATTACTGTTACGAATATCATCAGACAATGACCACCTAAAGTCAAGCCTATGCAAGGAACAAAGAATATATAAATTTATTGAGACAAATCAGCAAAGCCAAAGAGAACTAACGAAAATGTTCCAGTCAATGAAGAATGACGGATACATGTTAGACCACGGAACACAACTATGAGATCTAGGGGGAGGAAAACCGGGGAACCCTGAGAAAACCCCTCGAAGCTCAGGAGAGACCAACTGTACAACACTGACTCTACATTACACAGAGTTGGAAAAAAGCTGCGGATATGCGGGTACCACCCGGAGGAAGGTTTACTTTAGTGAGGAAGGTTTAAAGTGAAAACACGTGAAACAACACATTCGGTAATCTGAGAAAGTTACAATTGATCAAGCAAGGTGTCGAGAAGAAATGCGATTTGCATACATTGGCTAACCAACAATTATGCAGCACTGGCAGTGGCAGCAGTTACATGTGTGAGACATGTACGCTGATGTCTGCTGTGATGTCTGTAACTTCGCAGCAGTCGAGGGTAGTTGGCAGGCTATCAGTGAGCAGCGGTTAGTTATTAGTAGCTATTGTAGTATGCCAAAGCTTACCTAGGAAAACCTAGAAAACCAAGGTACTGTAAAAGTCACGCAGTATTTATGAACGTTGCAAAACACAAAATTCTCGCTATATATTTTGAGGATGGTTATCTAAACTTAAAAACCCATCCCGAGGAAGGTTGAATACTTTTTCCAACTCTGACATTACAGTACTGTACTCACACGAGTTCAATGCTCGATATTCACAGGCGGTCACCTACCCAAGTACTAACCTCGTTCGACTGGGCTTAACTTTGGACCGCAGCGATCAGAGGCCCGTGTTTTACATAAAACAACTAAACTAAATGACATTTGCCTCTTATTGACCAAGACGTGTTGTTTCAACGTGTGGGACAAAGGAGCTAAATATGGCTTCTATTTCACATCTAGTATCTATAATCGATTTCAAGGATCTATATACAGACTTTGTCTTTGTACATGTTGACTTAAATTGTCTGATGCCATGAATATTATTCAGAGTGAAGTGTAGTGTTATGAAAACATATTTTCAAATATTATTCCCGTGGTACTCAAGTCAACTTACCAAAACTTAGCTTTGGCCACATAACAAAGACTTTACATATTGTAAGAATTTTTGTGTTTTCCAACGCGTTGTCCTCTTTGGTGTTTCTAGCAAGATCTGGTTTTGTAGTATCACATTTTTCTTCTTCAATGGTTTCATCCGAAGACACTTCTTCTAGTATTTGCATAATGTCTTTATCAATTTCTTCCTGTCCAACTGTGAACTTTCGATGTGTCATCTTGTTTTAGCCTCGTATAAAGACCTCTTCTTGCGGCCTATCAATTACTGCCGCTATGAGGAACTGCGTTCTGTTCTTGGTTTCTCCCTTTAATAATTTCATGCGCGAAGACAACTTTTGTATTTACATATTAATGTCGTTATTATTTTCTTGTTGTCCATGCCACAGGGAAACTTTTGATGTCCATACCTTTTATACACAGTCCCCTTCTTTGTTGGACCAACGTGAGGAATTGATATGCTGCGTTCTGGTCTTGATTTATGTTCTCAAAAGCGCTGACAACTGTCTGAACTTTCTCCTGTACCAGAGTGAGGAATTAAATATATTGCGTCGGTTTTGCTCTTGCATTTATATTATCAAAGGCGTTTGCAGCTTGTTTAATTATGTTTGAACTATCTCTTATTAGTTTTCATTAAACTAATGCTTGATTTCTTGAGACTCTTCCGATTGTAATCTTAAAACGAGTCCTTGTCTGCTCCGGTGTGCCATACACGCTAGTTCCTTACTTCTTTCACTTGAGACCAGTTATACTGAGGTAGTGCCTGACAAACTGATCAGATTATTTCAATATACGGTTAAAAACCTTTTGGTTTCTATGGAGAGGGTATTATGCTAAACCTTGTATTTATAATGGAAGGTCAATACAGTCTGGATGGTCATAAAGTGCTTTTTGTTGTATTGTTAAGAAAATAATTTCATCGGAAAGCTTTGCATTAGTGTAAACCACCTGCGTGTGCATGAGTTGCACATTTTGAAACCACTTTCAACCACAACATATACCCGCAGGACGCAATACGCTCAACTTTCGCTGTCGCAGACACCGCTTTTACGGACGGCATCGCTTTTACGCGGTTTTACCGACACCTCGCTTTTAGGGACACTTTGCTATTACAGCCCTCGCTGTTACAGGACTTACAGACAAGAGCCAGCCCTAAGACGAAAGTTATAGAGATTTTAATTGAAATATTTCAAGCTATATTACGATAATGTGGGCACATTGAGTCCCAACAGGACAGTTTTATTGAATTATTGTATTTGCCCGCGATAAACAGGACAGTGGACACCTTATTTCATTTCATTCTTAAAGTTGAGTCTCCTACATGCGTTTGATCATGCAGTCCATCAGAGTACTTAAATCTAGTCCAATCCCAACCTTCCCACAAATTATGACCAATCTTCTACGGAATGATATGTCTTACGACCATTATCTTTCATCAAACCGCTGTATATATAGTTGTCACATTAAAGATACTACAAATATATATATATATATATATATATATAAGGTGATAATTGCCTAGCTTGCATGCTAAATAGGATTAAAGCGTCATCTGTTTGTACAAAATATTGTAAGTTTTAGCTGTCAGGCATTAGGCCGTTTTATCTGAAGAGTGCCACATCTCGTGGTACGAAACTAAATAGTAATAAATATGCCTAATCAAATTTGTTGAGTCGTTCTACTCCATTTGTTTATATATATATATATATATATATATATATATATATATATTACAGCGTTTGAATCATGTGTTTTTTACTGCACTCCGCTACTGCAGCTACAGAGAACATCAAATTCCGCTCCCTTCCTACAAATTATGACCAATCTTCTACGGATCTCTCCAAGGATACAACCATTATATTTCATCAAAGCCACTGAATATTTGTCACAATAAAGGTACTACTGCACCTATGGATATGTGTATCCATTTTACAGCGTTTAAATCATGTGTTTTTTACTGTACTCCGCTACTGCAGCTACAGAGAACATCAAATTCCTCTCCCGAGGTGTCCGCTATAACGAGATAACGAGAGTTGACTGTGTACAGAACAAAGTAATAAGGTGGTAAACTATCACGATTTTTAGTAACGAAATAGTGACGTTTCGAGTAAGGCCCTTGATTTTTTTCTGATGAAGAGATCGGCTCGAAACGTCCATATTTCGTTACTAAAAACCTCACTTTGCTCTACATATCCAAAACACTATCTACGCAGTACTCTACTTTTTACACTCGTATATACAGTGTATCCGTGCAACGCAGTTATTTATCATGATATGGGACACCACAAAAGCTAATTCTTTCGTAAACATAGACCAGGAAATGTAATGCGTATCTTGATTTAATTTTTCTTTTGTCATTTGTGCAAAACAACGTAGGATTACTATTTTTTTGGAAAACTACACTGTGGTCTTAATGTACCCAGAAGATGGTTACCAAGAGATAATTATTTTATTTTGTTAAATTTTAATTCCAAATCTACATACAACAATATAAGATTAATCATTATATCATTACCTAATAATTACTAATATTACACCTGAACTGTGAATTGTTCAACCAGAGCACTAGATTTCTACCACGTGACTAGTCACTACGTTGGTATTCGTGATACCAGGTTTTTCCGCGGACGTTTTTTGTCCCTCGTGGAGGTTTCGAGGGCAACAACGTGTCCCTCGCGAAGATACCGCAGGTTACAGAGAAAATTTGCGAACAACTTGGCATCAAGTAATCTGGTAACAACTTGGTATCAACTATTAATTTATCTGGCTTTCGATGTTGGAGAAAGCACTTTAATTTATTTAATTAGAAAATAGCTACAATTAAGTAATACTCAGTTTTCTATACTGTCCTATATACTATCTACTCTTAAAGTATCACTCAGAATTCCAGTGATGTATCTATTGATAATTATTCGAATCTTCTTATTGGTTAGTTCCATGGGCGTTCTGCTGTGGCTATACCTAGCTCCCTTCGCTCGTTCTTCTCAACTGTGGTAAAGCCAAAAACAGTTGGCTGTATCTGACATACCAGACGATTTATTGATGTTAAGTTTAGTCAATTTTAACCGTGGTCTGTGGCTATTTGCATTAAGACCGATAAACCACTTTAACTATTCTAGATATATACACAGTCTACCGCGGCTAGCTGTAGAGATTACTTCCTTAGCACAATACATACTCAGCTATAGAGATCGTTTCTTTAGCCTACGTAATCCTTTGCCACTAAAAATACTGTAGCTTACAGGCCAGCTGTAAAGATTGTTCCCTGAGCACAATACATCTCCTATCTACATCTACATCTCAGACTATCTACATCTCAGCTCTAGAGACTGCTTCTCAGTTAGCCTTCGGATGAAATCCTTTGCCATTGCACTTTTCGCAATCCTGTTGGTCTTTGCTTCTACCTCTGATAAAGTCTTTCGTCTTCTGAATTGCGGGCAATATCGAACCAAAATTGTCCTGTGGTCCAACCAATGCTAGGATAGTGGTGAAAAAGAACAGCGAGTATAATGTTGACAAACCAATAGTGCAGAACATGAAGATTCCAAACTGCATGAAAAATACGATCTTTGAAGCGAGCATAAACACTGAAGCACCGAGTGTTGAACATGCTCCAGACACAATGGAGATACCGACATGACCGAGAGCATGCTTGGTACGCAACAGTCTGCTACCTCCTTCTAACTCGACGTAACCCTCTGCCAAATGCACCACGTAATCTACCGATAAACCGACGACGAGGGTCATGTTTAGTGACTCGAGGACACCGAGTTTCCAGCCGAGAAGTGTTATCGTTGCTAGGACACCACACGTGATCATTGCGATGGTGAACGTTGCTAGGATACCAACAAAGACGTTGGTCGTGGCGATGATTAGAACTCCCAAGGCGAGCAATATACCAACAACGATGCCTTGGATTGCATTTTTTATTAAAGTCTATAGAAATTAAAGAAATAATCATCATCTTCTCAACATCATCATGATCAACATCATGATCAACATCATCATCAACATCATCATCAACATCATCGTCGTCGTCGTCGTCATCATCATTTTAGTGTCCAATATTCTAGCCTACTCTATGGACCTAGCTAAGATCAATTAAGCTAAAGTTGATTTTTTATCCAGTTTTCCAGTTTTATATGTCAGTAGTAGTTATAAGTATGAGAAATATATATACCTGCTGTACTTTCAACCAGTGCCATATGTTGAATCCTTCTACTGTTGCTTGAAATGCCTTATTGCACGACGGTGGCATTGTTTTCATCTAGAAAAGTAATCACTCTTCTTATATCTCAAACTCATTAATAATTCATGAAGAAAACACAAAGGAAATCAGTACCGTGTCGGTGGTTTGGATATCGGAGGAAGAAATTACATAAATTAAGCAAACTTTCATCTTGATTTTCTCTTAAAATACTGATTTGTTTGAGATGCTATATCATACACTCGGAGGAGTGTTTCATCAGGATATCCAAACACCGAGACGTTTGTTGAAAACCGTGTATGATATATTACGTATCAATTAGCTTGCTAACATACAGCTTAACGATTTCCCCAACAGCAAATTTGCAACAGTTTAATTTTTTAGCCTGCCGAATTTCTTTCTTGAAGCTTAAGTCCGAAAAAGAACAAGGGTTAAAGTAAAGACGGAAATTCTAAAGTCAATGGTCCATTTCAGTAGTTAACTGTTTGTCAATACAAAATGCAGATTTTCTCCAAAGTTTTAAATGAAGTAAAAAATCGATCGTACCTCGGATAATACAAACGTTTCCCAGTTGTCATGAATTGGTAGTCCTGCTTTGTAGCCAAGATTTATAGCTTGCAATGTTGTGTTGACAGCAATTCCCATAAATAGTAACCGGTTTCCATGCTGATCTGCTAAGTAAAATGGAGAAAATGAGGTTTGAGCAGTAAATTCAGGATTGTGTGGGATTCAGGATATGCATGGGATATTAAACACTTATAATAAACTACATCAAGGCCACGCCATCTATAATGTACCATCCACACCAAAGTAAACTACATCACGCTACACCAAACTGCACTACATCACACCAAACCAAAGTGAAACCGTACTATTGTCACTATACCAAACTATACTAGCTACATCACACCATGACAATGCCATATTACGTCACACCATACCACACCACATTACACTAAGCTATATTACACCACGGCTACAAAATAACACACAACTTTAAACAATACTACACCATAGTACACACTAAACTGTACTATACAACACACCATACTATATAGACACTAAGACCACACTCTCAGCACCACACCAAGATTCACGATCACATTTTCGTTCACGACGTTCACATTTTGAACGAGCTTGTCAAAGCTCCTTGGCGACACGTGATTAAATAAATTATTATTATTATACCATACTACACACAACGCTAAAACATACTACACAGCACTGCAATAGACTAGACTAGACTTTATTCACTATAGACTTTATTCACCTGGTAGTACTCCAGTCGCATCAGTGGTTCCCGATGTTGTGATGTCAGTTGTAGCACCAAGATATTTACTGTACGTTCGATAATCGTAGTTGTTAGTGTAACGAGTTTTGGAACCGTTTGTTAGAAAAAAACCCAAGTCCAGCTTCAAAGAAACGGTAGTAGTTTTCCGACAGCTTGGATACATTGTACAGCAAAGGATTACTTTTCATAAATGCCGACATCTTTTCACCGCTGAAGGGAAGACTGAAGTCGCTGTTTGGAGGATATTTTGATTTATTCCCCTCTTCCTAGAGGAGCAAAATATGTTGAAATTAGTGGATATATGAATAATAGATTGACATGGTCGAGATAAGATGGAATTTAGAAACCAAATCGCGACGATCACCCTCGATGAAGACACTATATATAAAGATTGGAGTATTGAAATGTTGGTTCATGAACAGTAACTTTTTAAGGATTCTTCACCTGACTGTTAATTGTTTCCATTTGTTTCAACTGTCAAATTTCCCAAACCGTTGCTGTTCAGAATATAGCTTTAAGCTATTTCGGATTTTTTATACTTTACCTTGAAATATTCTTGCATTCTTTCAGCAAAGCACTCGATTTCAATTTCGCCAGTCACTCGATTTCTTCGAAGTTTAAGGTCGTCTGCTTGTTCTGCTGGAAGAGCTTTGATTGTTTTGCAAAGAGCCTGTTGTAAAATATAAAAGTAGATTAGACATTTTATGTTAGGTTTGCTTTTCTGGTTTAAAAGATGAAAGTGAAGCTATAGCTAGAGTTTGAGTTGAATTTGAGTAATGTAGTTTAGTTTGGTTAGCCTTACTCGTAAGCTAGTTTTAGAGTAAGGCTGTAACTGATGATATAGTGATAATAATATGTTCATTATGATATGTTTATAAAAATATTGATAAAAGTACGCCACGAGATCTTGATTGACTGATGACAGAAAGGCGGCTGTTCTGATTGGTTTTTGCAACTTTATGCACTCCACTCCACTCCACTCCACTCCACTCCACTCCACTCCACTCCACTCCACTCCACTCCACTCCACTCCACTCCACTCCACTCCACTCCACTCCACTCCACTCCACTCCACTCCACTCCACTCCACTCCACTCCACTCCACTCCACTCCACTCCACTCCACTCCACTCCACTCCACTCCACTCCACTCCACTCCACTCCACTCCACTCCACTCCACTCCACTCTACTCTACTCTACTCTACTCTACTCTACTCTACTCTACTCTACTCTACTCTACTCTACTCTACTCTACTCTACTCTACTCTACTCTACTCTACTCTACTCTATACTGTAGTTAAAGTAACCTATGGGTCTTACCAGTCATTAGAACCTGTTTTAAAAGGCTTGTTGTATAAAATGTTATATTGGTAATGATATACCGATATCGTTAGTGATAATTATGTTATGCACCGTCAGTGTGAATATCAATGTCAGATTTACATACCATTACTTCTTTTTGACATGGTGGCAAATTCATATCAAAACTAGCGTCAAAGACAGTGCGGCCTTCACACTTAAAATCTGTATGATGACAACCACTGCGATCTTGATTCATCAGTCCCCAGATTATATAAACTTTTACCACTAGGTCCTCTTGACTCGCAGTAAACTTTGTCTTGCGAAGCTGTTTGACTTTTGCCCAGTTTGTGTTTGGACTCCATATTTCAACCTAGGAGAGAAATTTAATCAAATATGAAATCAATTAAGCCAACAGCTCGTTAAAAGGCAGGCAGACAGACAGACAGACAGACAGACAGACAGACAGACAGACAGACAGACAGAGAAACAAACAAACAAACAAACAAAATATTTTTGTTTTTGTACCTGTTCCTCTTCTGGTTTAAGCTTGGCTGCAAAAATGATCGACACTGCAATAAGCCCCACGAAAAAAACGAGAACCACAAACCGAACCACTTGATGTTTGACAATTTTCTTGAAAAACGGCCCCTCAAAGAACTCTATAATGTATTCGCCAATCCTCTTCCGGCTGTGGGTCGGCTCCGGGTTTGTCGCGTTGCCGTCGTCCACGGCGTCTGTTCCTACTACTGTAGGCTTGTATCGGCATAACAAACAACACCAGCACCTGCCCTTCCAACATTGCTCATGAACCATCACGACTGCTGGGAAAAATATGACGACGGAACAGTAGTTAACGAATATTAAAATAGCCGAAAACACCCCAAAGGACGAAATCGCCAACAACGGTGACAGTACGTTTGACAAGAAAGCAACCATGGTTGTAAACGAAGTTATGAACATTGCTTTGGCTGCTCTGCGATAGACAAACGACAGACGGTGCGCCGCATTTGGGAAATTTATTTTCTCCGATTGTTTCCACGTGTCGGTGAAGACGAAAATGTCGTCGGCGCCGATTCCGAGAATGATGAAAATGGAGAGAACATGGAAGACGCCGAAATATCGATAGTCAAAAATGATTCTGTACAGAAGATTCGTGATGTTGAAGCTTGATAAGATGCTGAAGATTGCCCAGCTGGTTATCCAAAGCGAACCTGTTTGAAGCCACATGAAGAAGAAGATGAAAATACAACTGAGCAGAGCTAACATCATGTCCTGTTCAACTTGCCGTTTTGTAGCGTTGCGCCGTAATGCAAGATTATCGTAGTAAAAA
Source organism: Paragorgia papillata (assembly GCA_035771165.1). Lineage (NCBI taxonomy): Eukaryota > Metazoa > Cnidaria > Anthozoa > Scleralcyonacea > Coralliidae > Paragorgia > Paragorgia papillata. Next base: position 1,459,502 of record JAWNZC010000189.1, read on the forward strand.
TTCATCGAACCAACTCCGTTTTCGCTTTTCTCCTCCAAAGTACGTGCGAATGTGTCGGAAATGTAACTGTTTAGCTCATCAATTTGCTCGTCCCCGTTATCCTGCACGTTCTGGTATCCACGCAGCGGCCAACCAAAATAAACTAAACTACGACAGTACGAGGTATAGACCATGTTATTCGCCTTATCAAAATTCACATCTTTCCCAAGGTGATAGGAAAGAAACGCCTTCGTTAAGTTAAAGCTCTTCGCCGTAAAGAAAACTAATGATATATTCCGATAATCCGGATCATAGAAATTGGAATGGATGTCTTGATAAGTCCCGTCAAAGAACCGCAAGATTGAAAAAGGCGGTCTACACGTCCGTGTTCCTACATCTTTAAGCTGGCAAAGTTTTTCTTGGTATTTTGGATTCTGGAAAGTCTTATTTTCGTTCTCTTTCATCTGTAGGAGATTTTCGCGCGTCAATATATTCCCGCCATCTAACTCGTATACGAACTCTAAAGTTTGATAGGTGATCCCTCGTTCGTGTTGCTCTCCAGCTTTGGCGAGATCGGCTGTAACGGCTCCTCCATATGAGGCGAACTTCCAAGCATCGGCACGTAGCTTTGTCGAGTCCTTTTCCAGGTTAAGAGGAACTCTTGCGAAATCTACTGGTAGAATATCGTAGCCACTAACGAGCAGCAAGACCGTTAGCAACAACATTAGAACATGGCAACCGAGTGTGACCGCTTGAAAAAGTAAACAAAATGAAAACAGTATAAACATTACAATATAAGAAGATAATTGAAGACAATAAACAATAGACATGGTGTTACAACAAATTCTTGCTTCTATTACAATTTTTCACTATATAAACATTCATAGAATTAAAACGAGAACAGATAATACTAGAGTTTATATTTACGTATAGCAAACTATGTTGAGAAAACTATAACCGTCACTGCAGGCTTCGCCTATATACACGTTAAGTTGTATACGACAAAAGTCGATTATCATTCAGTGCCGTTACAAAACTGTAAAGTATCGGAAGCTTAAACAGTGAAATAAAAGTAGTCTGCTGCGTAGGCAGTGTTGAAACAACAATCGAAATATAGTAAGGTTTAATATAATGCCGAAACAGAGAACGTAGGAGTCTAACGTTTCGAGCGAAGGCCCTTCGTCAGAGGGAAACGTGAGAGTTACGTTAGGCTCCTACGTTCTCTAATTCGGCAGTATATCAAACCCTACTATATTGAGTTCGATGGAAGCTCAAACATCTTGCTCAGATTTGTTTATAGTAAGTGAAGTGTATATCGCGTCCCATAAACTTACCAAATACAGAAACTGGTCGCGAGACTGCAAGCTTGCAGAACCAAATTGAACCGCTAGTGTCACAGGCCAACGCGTTATTCCCAGAACTCGCTTTGTGTTCTCCGTTTTCCGTAACGACATCCGTATCCATATTGGAGCTATGGTTGAAAAGACACCCGTACATGCATCAGTTTATAACAATGCATGTGGAGTCTGCGGTTGAACGGCGGGCAGGTGCATGAATATAGCCACTGACATATACCCAATACACTCGCTAATATCAGGCCAGCTGTGGAATTGAGAGCCTTTTCATAACTAACATCAGAACATTAATTTGCATTCGTCCCAATGTTACTTACAGTCAGTATTGACGAGATTTTCCCAGACAGGGGCTCTGGAAGCTTTTCAAAGTTGCGGGTGTCCTGCGTCTCGCAGAATGCCATAAACAGGGCCACGCCCTTCATAGAATAGAATAGATAACTAATAGCTATATATACATAACATACAAGATAACATCACAAGTTCACAACAACGTCAAGAACTTTTATTATTGAACAATATACTGAACAATTTGTGAAGAGTTACAGATAATTTCCAAAATGTCTCCGTCGCTGTTCGTTGCTAAAATATTGTGGGTGTCCTTATGTTGGACACCCACGCTGCTTCTGAGAGCCCCTATTCCCAAATCGCACACTAAGTTTTAATAATCGAGAAAATTAAGGATAATTTTATTAAAAAAGGATATTAGCCATCTATTTTTAAATAATGTATATACCAAAGGTCTTTCTTTCAGTAGATTTCGTTTATACAAGATGTTTCGGTGTTGCGGTCCGTCGGATTATTTGCGCTGATAACCGTTAACAACATGCTTGCGTCGGTTTTATTGCGTAAGCATGCATTCGCGGATGACGCGTGATCCGAACAGTTTTTCCACGGTCACAGAATAGTTTTCGATTTCGTTCCATATGCATGGCAATTCGCAAATAAATAATTCGAGCGCGTGTCCGATCTTTATCGCCTTTAGCTTGAGTTTTATGAAGTAAAGATATGGCTGCTCATGAAACTGCTTAAAACTCTGCAGATCCTATTGTAGATAAGCGTTGCAAGAATATCTTGTTAACTCAAATTGCCGGAAACTGAAACAAGCTGCATTGTTCCAAGTGGATTTAATAATGCACCTTGCCTAGAGCGGAGGCCAGGGAGGGAGCAGTATCCCGAAAATGAGCGTTTTCTGATGACGCTGGTCAAGATATTTTGGTTGATTTTTAAAAAAATTATGAAAACGTTGCATGTTACAAAGTTCAAAATGAAGTAACAACAAGTCAACAACAACAACCTTCATGTTTCTCTGAAGATAATTTTGAATTCAAAATGAAGCCAATCCTATAACATGAACAACTACAGGATTGAACAAGAAGTCGACGATAACAACAATACTAGTGATGCCAAATTGAAGCCATATTATAAAAAACCTCGTATTGTTTGATACTTTCCCGTAGGGACCAACGCTTTAATTTCAAGTGCATGAAAATATTTGGAGATTGGGTACTAAAGTCTAAATTATCTCCTGTGCCTCCCCACCCCAATGCTTTCCACAGCCAATTTGTAAAGTCAGTTGATCGTGAAGACAAAAAAGGATTTGTTTTGAAAATGTGTCAACCTTTATAATATTGCTTTGACTATGTCTTTTATTTCATTTGTTTCAATATATGTTCATTGATAGCACTACCATTGACGACTTACCATAGTGGGAGAAGACGAATTCTTTGTTGATGTCAAGCTTGAATAGTTCACAGACAAAAATTTATCAGAGTACAAGCGCCAACCGACAAGGGCGAAGCGATTCTCTTACCAACTTTAAAATCAGTTCATAACATCGAAAATGTCAGGGAAAAACGAAGAGAACCGAAAGTTGACACAAGACGAGATTATTAGCAATACCAAAAACGTTGTCAGAGGCTTAGAAACATTGAAGAATGAACATTCTGGTATTTTAAAAAACCTTAGGCCAGAATTGCCCAGTGGAGAAACCAATGTCAAGTCAGAAATTATTCAAACTTCACTGGAAAAAATTGAACTTGGAATTGGCGAGGCACAGGTAAAAAGTCTAGACATGTAATGTGTGTGTTTCTTTTAATATTTATGTTTAAAAATTGAAATCTTGTATTGGAAAAATGTTATTGTGCAGTACTGTTTGGGATTCATCAGATTTAGACAATAAATGGGTTCACAAGCTGGGACTTTGAATAATTTATGACTTATGTTATTTAATTTCGGTATCCAATATAGTTCTTGCGTGTTTTATGATGTGTTTTTCCCCCCTATTTTGTTTATGTGTGAAAACAGTGAAATTTTGCTGTATTAAAATACAGCTTGGCAATTTCACTGTTTTTCTTCACCAATGTATAAGGTTATACATTGTAAATGGGAAACTTTCAAGAGATTAATAACCCATTGCTGCCAAGGATGTCTGAGGGTTCTTCTTTTGACAAGTAAAATTAATGTCTGGCATTAAACAAATAAAAAAATAAAGAGTAAAAAAATAAAGGGATGAGTTAATTGAGAATAAGGTCAGTACCGGAAAATATAAAACCCGAGGTCTGATATTTTTTACACAGAGTAAACAAGGTTAATAAATCATTAATAAAGGGTTCTGTTTGAAACATTAATAATATGTGCACATTAGCATATGCCCATGAAATTGTTTACTGTTATATTTTTAGTTGTTTTGGTAAATTTAATTATTCTTTCCCATTTTCATTATAATCCTAATCATTATAATCAAGTATTTCTTAAATTTTGACAAAAGTGAAATTTTTCAACAAATTGGTAATTTGACATAAGATAGTGGAGCTACTACCCATCATCCTATCCCACTACATCACACTTTCTACCACTGAGTATTTGTATTACTTGTAACAGGTCATGATGGCGTTAGGTAGTCACTTGAGTACTGTAGAAGCTGAAAAACAGAAACTAAAGGCCCAAGTACGTCGTTTATGCCAGGAGAATGCATGGTTAAGGGAAGAGCTGTCTGTGACTCAACAAAAATTTCAAGAGAGTGAGCAGAAAGTGGCTCAGTTAGAAGAAGAGAAACAGCATTTGGAATTCATGCAAACTTTGAAAAAATATGATGATGTAAGTTTTACTTTTTGGGTTGCATAGTGTATACGTATAGTACAGTACAGCACAGTGCAGTACAGTACAACGCAGTACAATACAGTATGGTACAGTACAGTACTCTATAGTATAGTATAGTACAGTACATATAGTACAGTACAGTAAGTTGTTAAATGGAGGCTTTTAACTAAAGATATTCATCTTGAGGGTCATTAATTATTAACTGAGTGGAAAACCTGTATGGGAAAGTATTTGACTTACAACTCAGCAAGTCTTTTATCAGTCATTGATTTTAGAACTGTATAAACCTTTAGTTAGTACTTATAACCAAATTGTCACAGTTATATACAAAATACATAGTCATTCTCTATATAATCCAATCTCATCAAAACGAGAGACTCTGGGATAATCTGTTTCACATCGATATTTCATTGGCTGATGAACATGATTACTCTTCTTCCGGATCACAAGAATCCTGTGATGGTGTGAGCGGTTTATCCCAGAGTCTCGTTTCCCGGTTGGGGAACGTGGGCTCTGGGAACAAGATTGTATAACATCAAGTTAAAATTCAAATATTGAATGTCCTGGAAAAAATCTATCACAAAAACTGTTGAAGGAAATGAAAGTCAGCAGAGCTGCAACCAAAAGAAAATACATGTACCTGTATATATGCATGTATGTATGTAATATCAAAGTGCATGTGCATGTACATTCTAGCTTCTGTAGCAATGATAGAATTTTAATTTAGGCACCTCTCTGATGGGGATGTACTGTAAAGGCCTGGCCAAACGCTTTCAACATTTCATGCAACATCGTTCAACATTATTGAATTCAAGCGTGATTCAACATGTTGAAAGCGTTTGCCACCCTGTTGAATGATGTTGAACGTTGTTGAATGATGTTGAACGAAGTTTGAACATGTTCAAATTTTCGTTCAACATGCGTTAACAATGTTGAACGATGTTACATGAAATGTTCAAAGAGTTTGGCCAGGCCTTAAGTTACTTGATTTTAAGGTTGAGTATTTTTACTGACTTCCCTAAGAATACAGTATGTGACTTTTAAATGCAGTACTGTATGTGCCACATCACTAAGTCTCACAAAATGTTTCTTTTTTTTTCAAACCTATATTATCATTGCTGGTAATTTCCATGATCTTAGGACAAACAAATTCAGGTTAGTATTTTTTTTACTTTAAGTACATGTATGTAGTATTTTTATGTATTAAGTATGTGTATTGTATATACAGAGAATAATACATGGATGCACGGAAATATTAAATTTATTTTGAGTGTTGACTAGGATATCTCACGAGTGAGCAAAGCAAACGAGTGAGATATCTTGGTCAACATGAGAAATAAATTTCATATTTCCACGCATCCATGTATTGTTCTGTTTATTATATAAAAAAATAGTCCTATTTCCCCACAGTAAACTCTAATACGTTTCACGATAATCAACACATGTGAGATTATAAGGCTTTTATTTAAAGTGCCCATGTCATCCTCAGGGACTTTACATATTTATACCAATTGGAACATTCTGAGAAGATTTGTAATATATCTTCTCAGGTGAAAATTTCATCTTCATGGATTTTTTTGCCGTTAAAGTTGATGGAAGTGATGTCAAAAGAGGAATCTGTAAAGTGGTTTTCATATATTAGACAAATTCCTCTTTCAACGTCACTTCCATCAACTTTAACAGCAAAAAAATCCATGAAGATGAAATTTTTGTCTGAGAAGATATATTACAAAACTTCTCAGAATGTTCCAATTAGAATGCTCCAAATATGTAAATTAGTCCCTGAGGATGACATAGGCACTTTAAATATATACTTTGAGTTAATATTTTTGAATGAGTGCCATATTTTTATGTTACTGGTAGGATGAAGGTATTGAGAATGATTATAGTAGTGCAGATCTCTCTCAAGATGAAGAGTCAGAAGGTGGAGTTGATGGTAAGTAAAGAAACTGATTAATTATTTTGAACATGGACAACACTACATGAATTATATATACAGTGAAACCTGAGTTTTGTGACCCCCATGTTTTACGACCACCTGTCATATTTGACCAAGCACGGATGATTTGTAGTTGAAATATACCTGCAATGAGCGACCACCTGCCTTACGTGACCAGCGACCACTTTTTAGTGTGTACTGTACATGTAATTCAATAGAAGAATATTCATCAGTGCATAGCCAGACTCAGTTTGGCAAAAGCTAAGAACATGAACATTTTCCATGAAAATTTTCCAAAAACATTTTCCATGAACATTTTCCAAAATGTATCTGGTGTATACAATGGAAACATAATAAATAAATTAATTAAAGATTAGAGGCTGATATTTTAAATTAATATCATGTGAAAACATGAATTTCCACCAGAAAAGTCCTAACACACACACTATGGTTCCCATTATTGTTTTGTAGCCATGGTTGTATTGTAAATTTTTAATACCAGGATTTAAGTGACCCTTTGCTGCCTAGGTTGTCCGAGGGTTCTGCCTTTGATGTGTAATGAGTAAAATTGTCTTGTATTAGACAGATTAAAAATTACAACAAAGTTAAAGGGTCATTTTTGACTAGTTTAGACAGGAATGGGTTAACTGAAGTATTTTGATGTGATTCTTCTTCTAGATGAAACACTCAGTCAAGTATCAACAACATCAACTGGTGCAACTGCTGGTGTTTATGAAATACCTGCAAGATTACGCACACTTCATAATTTGGTGATACAGTATGCATCTCAGGTTGGTGTACTAGATTGTAAATACATGATTGATAGGTTTTTGTTTGAATGTGTAGTTTGTTATTATACAACAAACAAACAAAATATAGTTAGCCCCTGAATTTAAACTTACCAATGCAGGGCTCAAAATAATGGTCAGTCACCAGTCAATGACCGGCCAAATTTTTAATGTGACCTGTCAAATTTCTATAATGCTGGTCATTTTGACCGGTCATATTACTTGCAATTAATTTTATTACTTCCATTTGAAGGAACTTAAAATGATTGTTGTTGTGCTGTTGTAGACCTGTTTCATAATGTCTGATATATATTGAAGTGAACTATGCATGCATTTCCTTTTTATGACAAACGTTCATAGCAGTTGGGTTTCTTTGTTTTGTTTTGTTTGTTTGTTGGTTTTTTTTGGGGGGGGGGTCATCGTGAAATTTGACCAGTCAAAAATCACCTTTGACCGGTCACAATTAGAACTGACCACTCACCATGACCGGCGTAACATGAAATGTTGGCGTAACATGAAATGTTATTTTGAGCCCTGCCAATGTTGTGTGTAGTGTAGTGTAGTGTAGTGCAGTGCAGTGCAGTGTGACATATATGTAGTTTCTGTTCTACATTGGTACTATAGTATACTATATGTGTGTATAATATTACTGTAGTAGTGATTCTTCTATGTTGTTAACCACCTATGGCATCTTATTTTATCCAGGGTCGTTATGAGGTAGCAGTACCATTATGCAAACAAGCTCTGGAAGATCTGGAGAAAACATCAGGACATGACCATCCAGATGTTGCAACCATGTTAAACATTTTGGCCTTAGTTTACAGGTAAAATTTAGCCAGTATGTTTGTTGATTGTAGTTTGGCCCCAATCATGCCTTGTCTGTCTGTCTGTCTGTCTGGATCTCTGGAGAACACTGAGGCCCCGTTTACACTATTACGGTACGGTCAGTCTTCCATTGAAAAATTACTACATTTCTTTGTTGTGTTTAGTACACTATTCTGGAGTGGTTCTGTAGCGTAGTCACTACGCTTAGCGTAGGCACTATGCTTAGCACTCTGGCTGCAAATCACTACGCTATGGTAAATTTACTGTATCGTCATAGTGTAAGCAGACGATTTTTTTGTTATGGAACACTCACCCCAATCTGGGCCGCCACTGTACCATAATAGTGTAAACAGGGCCTGAGAAGATTCAACAAAGACCTGTTGCAAGAATGATTGTTATTTTTACCTTTTCTATGTTAACCCATTCCCATCTAGGTTGCCATGTAAAATTGTCTGGTATTTGACAAAGTAAAATAATAAAAAGGTCAATTATGCAGTGGCTCAGAACAGAATGCATTAATCTGTCAATGTGATTTGTCTACATATATCTGTTTCTTTGTGTTTTTATACATTTTGAAATGATTCCCTTACAACTGATTGGTTACTTATACTTTTGTATATTTTAAAATTCATCATAGAACTTTCTTAATCAGTTCAGTCTACCATTTAAAACAGAAATTTATTGTTTCCTATTTTTTTATATTTTTATGTCTTTTTTTTATCATTTCACAATATTTAGTGTATTTTTCAGATGAAAGCGAAATGGTGGTCTGTTTAGGACATTTTAACCTCAGTATTTTTATGTCAGATTTAGTAAAACTCTTTATATGAAGAACATTGTCAGGACCAAAGCCTGCCACATAATCTATTTTTGGAATTTGTTGTGGTGTTTTTATAAGAGTCATAGGCATCTTTTCCAAAATTTGGAATATTTAATTTTCTGGGAAATTTTGTTCAGATCCAAAGTCTTTGAAATGGCATTTTTTTGCCTGTCTAGCTTCTTGTCACAGTCGCTAGTGTGACTTCTCTATACTGTAGTTACATACAGTAATAAGAAGTATGATTAGCAGCTAGAAGTACAGGGCTAGTTAGATCCAAATAATGTTCATTTAAGTTACGTAACATATGCTTTAGATCGTCATACTTCTAATTAATCACTGAATATTTGAAAATTATATTTGAAAAAATTATGAGAGCAATTGCCCCCCTTCAGAAAGTGTTTCCTTCCTTTTCCCCACCTCTGCAGACACCTGTGCTAAGAATTTACATGTAACTTAAGAGAGTTGGTTCCTGGGACTACATGTAGATGTTCTTCGTTTGAATGTGTCTGTACTTAGCCTACTACTGTTACAGCTAAACACCACACACCCATGTTACCAGGCTTTAATGAATTTAGAATTTGTGGTACATTTTTAAGACGGATAAAACACACTACACTTTTGTAGTATGCATTACAATATACTGTATTGTAGTTTTAAAATAACGATCTTGTCGTGGTCAGAATTTTAAATATAGCTTGGAAAACGTATTAACTAACCATGGTGAATAGCTATACTGGAATATATGTATTTGCTAGATTATTGGAATATACATACAGTAGTTACTGGAATAGACCTAATTACTGGAGTATATACTAGTGCTGTGCGCCGGAGCGCCGGAGGCCGGAGCTCTGCCGGAGCTCCGGCGTTTTTTGGGCAGCCGGAGCCGGAGCCGGAGTTCTCCCAGCTCCGGCTGGAAATTCAGAATGACAAGAAATGTGACAATTTCGAAGAAGCTTTGGTTACAAATAATGGCAATGTAGAATTTGTTGAATGCGCATATCATCTGAAGTGTCAAACCATTTCGGCTACCACAAACGGCCAAATTTGCAATAAGTTATTATGTCTGTGATCTATCTTGTCACAGGAAAAGTTGTTATGTCCGTAATACTATAAAGTTTTTCTCATTCCTGACATTGCTAGTTGTCGCATTGCGTTCGCTTGAGTCGCTGGGGACAAAGTTGAGCTGAATAACATCCGGTTGGACTTTATCCCCAGTTGTGAACCAACTTACCAAAGAAGCCGGAGGCCGGAGCCGGAGCCGGATATTTGAGCTGTAAAGCGGCCGGAGCCGGAGCCGGAGCCGGAGCTGAAAAACCGGAGTTTGCACAGCACTAGTATATACTGTACACAGTTGCTGTAATATACTGTACGTTTTTCTAAGCTATCTGATACTCTAGTATTTTCTCTGAAAGATACAAAATGACGTGTCATGGCTGACACGTTCTTTTTTCTTCGCAGATTCAATATAGTACACCAGGCAGTAAAACTGCCTAGATATATAATCCAAGACATCCTGCAGTTTATCATGTCACCTGTGAGAACACAAATTGATCATCAGGCCACGTTCGAGGAGAGGGCCTGTGCGGATACCCAGGGCTTTGTCGTCACCTCAGAGCTACCGTTGACTGAAATGGAAGGCGAACTTGCTCGGCTTTGTGCATCAAACACCGAGCTCCATGACGAATCGATTGAGAAATGTTTGTTTGATCATCTTCCTACCGGGATCCTATTGTCTAGTCGGTAGACCAACAAATATCGACTATTCTGAATATTCTTTAACTGTATCCAAGGTTGTAATGTAATTCTCAAGCAAAGTCTACATTGCTGAGATCTCGGGAATTACTATGAGCTTTATTGCATCAACGTTTAATTAAATATACCTGGATCTTGAAAAAGAATTGTATTTGAACAGCAAATATTGAGTATCAGTTGTCAATTCGTTTTACTGTCTCTAAGATTTTGATTCTCTAACAAGCTCTAAATTGCTGAGATCTCACGAAATAACTGAGCTTTATTGCAACAACGAATGTAAATTAAATACCTCCATCTGGGAAAGGACTTTGGCTTCAACAGCAAATATGGACCATTCTAAATCTCTTTTACTAATTCTAATTTACTAACAACGTTTACGTTGCTGAAATTTCGTTAATTACGACTGATCTCAACAGCAAGTACTCTGGTAAAAGAATTGGACTTCAACAATGTGAAGACAGGTTGTTTTCGACAAAATAATTGTGTAAAAATGGTTAAAGCGTAAAACTTTGTTTGCGGTGGCAGACTTACACGGCAACCCAGCGTGAGAATTAAGTGGATCTTAAATAACTTTTAATTTTTGTTTTGGAATTCGAAATTGATAACGGATCTCACGACATTAATATTTGATACTACATTGCTTATTAACTACAATGTAAATGATATATTTATTTTTGGAAAACTGGAAAGGCGCTTCTTTACGATAGAAATCGTTTGTTTCGCGATAGAAACGTGTGTTTTTTTTGTTTTATTTAATGTCAGCAATCAAGTGTGTGATTTGTAATGAGAAACTTGAAAATCCCACGTATAGTGTTATTTTTAAAAATAAATTTAATTTTTGTTAAATGTTTTGCCGTAATTGTGTATTCTAAAACAAAGTGTGGTTCTAGTAAGTTTAGTAGAAAATGTTCAGCGAAAAGACAAGAAATTAGATATTCCTAAGTTTTCAGATAAAAAATGCCTAGAATTTCCAGCGTTCTTTGACATTGCTCTTGAAGAAATAACGAGATCAATTAAACGTTTAAGATTCCGATAATTATTTTAAAACATGTCCGCAATTGGCGCGAGTCGAGTTAATTCTGCATTAATTATCTAGTTTTACACAAGTGTCTATTGTGTTCAGTTTTCAACAAAACAATGATTTTGTGTATTAATTATTATTATTGGGACAAAGACGTGCTAATCAGTTTGTCTTATTCGTGTCGCGTGTTTTACCGTCCACCATTCCAGCTGACAGAAATTTAGTTATAACGTGCAAACTTTCAGAAACAGTTTTCTCAAGTTTCTCTAAAATCATTTCCAGGGAAGAAAACGTGGTAAAAATAAACAAAAGGAAAGTAGAAATAAAATTAAAGGTTCCGCTTTGACTCCCATTCGGTGAGAGATATAGAATTTCTTTTTCTTGGTGGACGGAAGTGTCGTGTTCAATTGTTGTCGGGTCCGAAAATTTGATACCGGTTTTTTCATTCACTTCGTCGAATGTCTCCGCATCACCTTCCACGCAAGAAATATGCAATTGTAACGATAGTTGACTCTATTCCCGTCACTTTTACAGCGGGGTTCCATAACCTTTGGTTCCTCAGAGATATAGAATACCCATTCTTATTACATGTCCTTCATGTTTTGACTAGCGTTCATAACTTGTCATCATCTCGAATCTTATCGTTTACAGCAGACGACATATGTCATCTCCGATTATCTCTTTTGCATCCTTGACCCCCTAAAACTCGTCTGACGGACTCTCAACAGTCCACTTATCTCGTTGTGTCATTGTCTTGTGAGGGTAATTGGTGCAGACTTATTTACATATTTCTTTGTCGCTCTTTTTTCTGTTCTTTGAACCACAAATGCCGGTCTCTTCTGCTTCGTTGTTATCCAACTGTTATCCGTCTTTCCCGATGTCATGGTCTTCTTAGAGAAGGCATGTCGGTGTAACTTGAGACTTCTTCGTTTATGTCCGAACTTTTTAGGGCAAAGGGATGTATTTTTTTCTAGGTTTATAACGAACGATGTACTTATGTTAGTTGTTTTTTTTCGCTTTCAGGGACCAGAATAAGTATAAAGAAGCTGCTAATTTGCTTCACGATGCTCTGACGATCAGAGAGAAGACGCTGGGAGAGGACCACCCTGCGGTAAGTGTTAAATTACAAGCTTAGTATTGGCAACTGATCAATGATGTCAGCCTAGCCACGAGCGTTCGCAGAAATACTGCTTAGGGGCAGTTTCCCAGGGCCTTCCTCTATAGTAGTCTGTCATCATCTTTTAGTAACACATGTTACATTAATGAGCCTTGTTTATAGTATTTACTAGTCCTCAACCTCGGGTTTTCACCATTTATCTTACAGGGCTGCAAATTACTGTCGGACATCGGACAATGTCCGATCAAATTTGGCAAATGTCAGAACAAAACCGTGCAAATAAAATATATTGTCTGATCAAGAAATTCGGCTTTATGTTGTCGAAAGAGAAACTTCTCTTTTTGAGAGAAAAATTCCTTTCGTAATTATATCGACTAGATTGAGCATGTTTGAATTTTAAATCTTCCGTAACTGAATCGGTCTTCTGAGAGAAACTGATAGTATTTAATTACTCTGATACCAAGGAGTTAATTAAAACAATGTATAAGTATAACACCGTGCGCGACGCTAAACAGACGAGTCAGACGACCGTCACGGAAACTGGCTTTATATCATGAACTCAGAACTGTATTCTGAAGAATTATATGTCCAACAAAATGTAGTGATAATGGTTTTATGTCCGAACAAATTTTTGTAATGACTGACCAAAATTGGAAATGGATCAGACACATGTCCTATCAAGAAAAAATATTTATTTGCAGCCCTGATCTTACCGGTAAGGAAGACAAATAAGGACGAAAAGGACGCAAATGCCATTTCAAAGACATTAGCTTTTTAGAACGGTAACATGCCCCCAGAAAGCCTTCACCCACCCATCTCCTAGGGAAACTTCTGCGGCGCCCATATGTGACGCCAACCAATGTTAGATGCGATGTTATTTATAAGCGCGCGCTATGGTGCCTTGTTCGCGCGCTGCGATCGCCGGGACCGCCAGTGGCTCCAAAAATTTTGTCAATCATTTGGATTGCGATCGTGATACGCAGAAAAGCATGCATGGCTACGATTGCGCATTGTTTACAAACCTGCGCGTAGCCTAAATGGTTTCGTAATAAATGTTTTAGTAATGTTTAATAATGATTTTGCTCATGTTAATTACATGTGTTGATTGCTTAATTAGTAAATAGAATTGTACAAATGTGGTGAGATGACGAACTAAAGCTGTTAGTCTACGCATTCAGTGTTGTATTTTGCATGTATTTTGCGCATTTCGTATTCTTGCTGATACTCTTTTGAACTAAAATTAAAGTACTTTGGATGCGCATGATCAGAATCTGTTTAGTATTAGACTAACCTACACGCATTGAAACATACGCGCATTGAAAGTGCATAGTAACAAAAACCGCACAAAGGAGGAAGAAGAGTGAGGCATAGGGGCAGAGGGAGGGAGGGAGCGGATATGAGTAAACTATAAAGTAGAGAAATTATTATACTTCCTGTAGGTTGCTGCGACCCTTAATAACCTCGCTGTACTCTACGGCAAGAGAGGCAAGTACAAAGACGCCGAGCCACTGTGCAAAAGAGCATTGGAAATAAGAGAAAAGGTTTGTTGCGTTTGATTATTTGAACGAATTGTGCACTTTCTAGCAAGCTGAATATCAGAATATGTGTATTGTCTCTTGCTCGGCATTACATTGGAGCAGTGGTGGCGTGACTCTGAAATAGGGGCTGGGAAATCACATTCTAGGGCCCACTTTCAGGGGTCATCATAGGAAGAATTTAGTAGTAATTTTAACTGCCGGCATGCTCGGGAAAATTTTTGAAATTTGGGTTGTCTGAAATGAAATTTCCAGCGTTCTGACAACACCTCTTAGCCACATTTTAAAAGTTTAAAAACAGGAAAACAACGATACAATATTTATAATGGTACAGTAGTTGCATGCAGTTTTGTTATTTTCAATACACGGATTAATATCATAAAATACTATAAAATAAATATGCTGAACAGGCAACGTTGAATTGGAAAACAATTTCGAAATACTAAAGGTTTTATGAAATGAATTGAACTGTACGTTTCTCTCATAAAAGGCCTTAGCTCGAAACGCTATAGAACTGCAGTATTCCATAATCTAAATTGCACTTCAAGTTTTATGCTGCAGTGGTTACAAATTATTGGCCAACCAGCTAAGCATCTACAAAATATTTGGGCCCACCAGTCACAAATTGTTAGGGCCCACAAGGTATACAGATCATCGGGGCCCAGCGGGAAATCTCCAGGTGTCCCGGTGGGCCACGCCGCCCCTGCATTGGAGTACGCAACAGTGCAAAAATCAAACAAACAGCCAAATTTTTGGAATTAAAATATGAAATGCGTTTGATTTATTCAGGTTTTGGGAAGTGATCATCCTGATGTGGCGAAACAGTTGAATAACTTAGCGTTGTTATGTCAAAATCAGGGGAAGTACGAAGAGGTAATTTTATAAAAATGTATAGAAATACAAGATGAAGGAACACCCGATAATCTTGATTTTTAAGTGACACATTTTTCACTTTATTGTAGGTTGAGAAATACTACCAACGAGCTTTGGAAATTTATACAACGAAACTTGGTCCTGACGATCCTAACGTTGCTAAAACTAAGAATAATTTGGTAAGCTTATTCTAGTTTGTTTCTGTTGGCGTGGTTTATGTATTTTTACCAACAAAACTGTTTTACTTCTTTAGGCTTCTGCGTATCTTAAGCAAGGGAAATATAAAGCTGCAGAAACGTTGTATAAACAGGTTTGCCTTATTGCATTTTTGTGTGCGTTTTCCTTCCCTTCCCTTCCCTTCCTTCCTTCCTTCCTTCCTTCCTTCCTTCCTTCCTTCCTTCCTTCCTTCCTTCCTTCCTTCCTTCCTTCCTTCCTTCCTTCCTTCCTTCCTTCCTTCCTTCCTTCCTTCCTTCCTTCCTTCCTTCCTTCCTTCCATGCACTTCCTTCCTTCATGCACCAGTATTTTATACTTGCCAGGTTTTGACGCGTGCCCACGAACGTGAATTTGGTACTGAGACCGATGGAAAACACGGTGATGATCGTGGACGTGGCGGAGAAAACGCCCCTTACGGCGAGTACGGTGGGTGGCATAAAGCAGCTAAAGTGGACAGTCCAACTGTGACGACCACCTTGCGTAACCTGGGAGCGTTGTACCGAAGACAAGGAAAGTATGAAGCAGCGGAAACTTTGGAAGAGTGTGCGCTAAGATCACGGAAAAACGTAAGTAATGATTACACTTTTATTAGACCACTTAATCGCGACTAGGACAGTCAGAGGAATGATCTGTGGGCACCAATTTGCACTGTTTTTTCTTATTTATGCATCTAAACCGTGATCTCGAAATAAAGTTACGATGAATAAGCGATATCCTTGGGGAAAGCTCTGCTGGAAGTACTTGAAATTCTTAAGAGGAGAATTTTGTCTGTGTCACGTCTATTCCGTTGAGGGTCCTCAAAATTTAGTAACTTCTCAAATTCAGTTAGGCCGACGTCAGCTAATAGAAGCAGGAAAAACACATGAATAGTCAAACAAAAATAGTCAAAATTCATAGTAAAATTTCATCTTTGTTACACACTGCAAATTTAGTCTTAGTTAACGGGCCCGTAGTATTTGGTGTATACTGTTGCGGTGACCCTGCCATTTACTTTCTACTTGGCAACGTTTGAAAAAATAAAGGAATTAGTATACTGTAGAATATTCAGGCAATTGAGTACAAGTTAGCATAGAAAGTTAATTCATCGTTGAGAAAATACATTTTTAAATGATTTTTGCCATTTACTTTCTACTCAGTGGAAACGTTTAATAGAAAAAAAGAATAGTAGACTATAGGATATCCAGGTAACCATAGAGATCATATAAATACTAGAGGGGGCATCCTATCTTTATTTCAGCCAACCGCGGGTAACCAATTGAACGCCGCCATCTTGGATTTTTTTGGAGGCAAACGTTAGGCGCGTTGGTTGGCAAAGGACTGGGTCTAGTACATTTGCCAACCAATTGACTGAAATATCATAGGTAATGGCGGCTGCCATGTGATTACCAAATTTTCCCGCCAATGCCCCCTCTAGTATTTATATGATCTCTATGCAGGTAACTGAGTACAAGTTAGCATAGAAAGTTAATTCATAGTTGAGAAAATGCTTTGTTAAATGATTTTTGCCATTTACTTTCTACATGGAGACGTTTAATAGAAAAAAGAATAGTATACAATGTACTATAGAATATTCAGGCAATTGAGTATACAAGTTAGCATATGGAAAGTTGGGCAATTCAGCAATTGAGCTGACCAGTTTTTGTTCGTGTATGGTGTATCAATTTTACTGTATTATTTTATGTTGGTTACTCATTCTAAATTGCATAATTATTGTACTAGATAGTTAGTGGAGAAAATACATTGAGTATTATTTTAGGAATGATTTCGTAGGTAGTTGAGTTAAAACACCATACGCTACTCACATATGTTTACGCGATTTGGAAGTGATTCTCCTCTTAATAATAAAATATTCGATGCTAGGCTTTAGATGTGATACGGCAGAGCAAGGTCGTTCAGATCCTCTCGGACGGCGGGACCTACTCGCCGAGCGGTACTGCTTCTACCGGAAGTTCGTCCCCGGTTGGTTCGACCAGCGGTGTCAAAAGCATGGTGGACAAAGATGAAGCGGCGCTGCGGGAGGAGGAAAAACGAGCGACGAACAAACGTGAGAAAGCTTTCTCCAGATTAAGGAAAACTCTCAGTAACCGTGGACAAAAACTGATGGAAAAAATGGGTGGCGGAAATAGTCCTGGAACTACTAACGATGATACTGAGCAGCGGTTGACGCGCTCGTCGTCACGTGATAACCTAACGGAACAGGCCAAGTTGCCCGGATCAGAGCGTATCTCGAGAAGCACGTCACACTTGGCGGACATCCGGGGGAATCGTGCGACCAATCCGAATCAACTTCCAAATTCCTTTATGTAGGAAAAGTCAGAGTCTTGGTTTAAAGACGTTTTCCCCCATTTCTTTTTTGATTTCAAAGAGATCTATTAATGTCGTTCAAAATATTTCAGCGTTGTAAAAGGTTACGTAATTGGTCTCGTGGCCTGCCATTAAGATTGTGCTGTCAGTCTCACACTAGTCTTTCCACCTCTTTTTACTTGACGGTCAAAAGAACATTTTTCGTATTCGTTTTATTTCTCCTAAATTGGTCGGTTTTGTTGATTTTTCTTATCTGTCTTTATTTTCTACGCAAACAGTCACGATGTTTGGATAACCCTCTGTTCAGACTAGGTGTACAGGGTACGGCGCTCTGGCATGGGCCACTTGTTCTGGTCTTGCCCTGGATTTGATAAGCGTTCACACAGAAAGCTTTTCATGGCTTTTGTAGCTATATTGTGGCTTTAAGCCTTGGCGAATTACAAGGAATATTGAGTAAGAAGCGTGGGCACTACTTTGGGCACTAAAACGTGTTCACATTAGTGCCCGTACCACGGTGCCACCTCAACACACAGTGCCCTGTTTGATTAGTTTAAGTTGGCCCCCGAAAAAGTCGTGTTAATTCACATTACTGCCTGGGCACAGTACCCGGGCACCTAGTGTGAACAGGGGGTAAGAGTTAAGAAATTTTCGGCAAATATTCTTTAAGAATGTTAATATGCTATCACGACAAACTATGTTACATAGTAAACACTCCTACTTATAGATCAACCCAATGGTACCAAATCCAGACCCCGATACAACCAATGAACGCTTCCTAATATGGAGAATTTAATTCGCATAAATTCATTCGCATCGTTAATAAAAACGTCTTCGAGATATATCGTGCAGACGAACGTCTAGTTCAGGAACAGATTGTTGGCCATCTTTTATGTTGAAATTTGTAATGTCGCGACAAAGAAAGACTATTGACAGTCCAATTTATAATAGTTCAGTTTGAAATATTTAACTTTTATGTTAAAAGTTATAATTCATTAACTCTTCATGGAAAGATTCTCTTCATTTACTCGAAGTGAGATCGTCTTCGCGAAAACGCGGTAAAGTACATTGAGCTAAGCTCTAATATAATTAAAGATGTATAATTAGTATTAAAATATATATCGTTATTAAAGTCCTAAAAAAATCTTGACAATTTAAATCGTCTTTTAAAACAATGAGAAGACATGCGTTTAGCGACTCGGGTATAATTAATTCCATACGGCTGCTATTTATAGCACAAAATGTGGACAAACAAACCAAAATTGACTTGATGAGCAATTATCTATTGTTCGGACTGCAAGAATTATGACGAAGCGCTATTGAATTCAGTCCATCTTGAAATAATCTAAACAAAACATGACCAAAACACGAGAGGGTGCATCAAAGAGGCCTGGGGGGCTCTTACCCAGAAACGTATTTTTCAGCGTTAAAATACAACATGACTTCCAAGGTACACGCTATAAGCAGTAATGTAAAAACGCTAAAGAAAACATATTGTCACGATGCTTTAATATTGAAAACTAAACTCTAACCTTAATCCACACTATATGTGGAACTTTTAATCACTTAATCCTAAACCTAATCCTAACCCCGACCCTTAAATACTTTCTTGGCTTTACAAATAAATTGCTAACGCAGTTAGTTAGATGAACTAACTATTTCGCTTCTCTGGCTGTCAGTCTGCCACAGGTGACATCTACTTGCAGCCATATATATATACCACGAAAAAATATACTACGGTTCCGGTTTGAGCGTGGACACGCGTAATTTGACGACACACGTTTCACACGGTAAACTAACATGTTGCTAAGCGGAAACTGTAACGTTACTAAGGCCAAACGATATTGTTTCAATTTGAAACGAGCTCCAAATTTTCAAAGCAAATGTTGTCATGTTTATAACTCATCTTTATACACAATTAAATCTTCGTCAAGTGAAGCTAAAAACTCCAGAGTTCTTTTCCGATCCGCCATTTCGCTGACAAACCCCACAACGCGATGTTTTCGCGAAGAAACAATGCCGTTTGGCCTTAGTATTAACTTCGCAGTTTCCGCTTAGCAACATGTTAGTTTCCCGCGTGAAACGTGTGTTGTCAAATTACGCGTGTCCACGCTCAAACCGGAACCGTAGTATGTATGTGATGAACTGAATGCGTTGACAAAATCCACAAAGGTGGCAGTTGTCTAAAACTTGACGGAATACATTGCAAAATATACAAATTAACACGTACAAATTGAATACGCGAAAATGTGATCTCAAAATGCATGCAGGATATGGCATTTCAGAGCTTGGAGAATTCCAAAACTGTTTCCCGCGGGCACGCCACCGGACTCCCCTACAGAAACACTAATCGGGTCAGCCCTTTCTGCCAAGAATAAACAGCTTGTAATATTAATGTTTTCCAGTTGACTGGATAGCTGCACGAGTCCGCTGCAAATCAAGGGAGTTTCCAAAGGTATAGTTTTTTTCCCAGTGTGTGGATAATTTTCGAAAATGTTCCCGGATGATTACACTGGGAGTAATATTTTTATTTATTTATTTATTTACAAGTTTCGCCAATGACAATACACAAATGATATTACAAAGACAAAGGCAGGAACTGACCACAGAGACTAGTCTCCAATAACGGGGTCCCATACTATATATATATATATATATATATACAGTGAATTATATTAATGACAACAATAATAACAACAATAATAATAATAACAACAACAACAACAACAACAACAACAACAACAACAACAACAACAAAAATAAAAACAATAATAATAACAATAATGGAAACTTTATTAAATGTTTTTCTTTTCTACATATACAATTATAAATCTCGCTTATTAAGGTAATTTACAATTGTCTACTTGAATCACAGCTAATAATATATAATTACAACTAATGACTATATAATAAAACATGCAAATTTATATACAAATATTTCAAAAAGCTAATAATTCGGGATTTCCCCATTCCTTATTTTGGCAGCAGAAAATGTAATACGTAATTCTGATAGCAATAGTCATCATTTTCCTTACGCAGTACATTTGGTGCTTGTTATCAAGACCAACCTTATCTAGCATATCTAAAAAAGTAGAACACTCATTCGCAAAAACACCTAGGCCAGCTCATGGAGAGATTTATAAATTTTACATCATTAAAATGTTCACTTTGCTGTTTTACTAGTTCACTATATTTATCTTCTTTCCGTTTGACGTTGTTTTGAAGGTTTGATTCAAAACCAACAGTAAGTTCGAGAAGTTAAAGACGGCCGTTTGAACAATGCAATAGCAAATCTGGACGATACGTGTCACCAGTTAGGATAGATGGGCTTTTGAATCCAGGTAGATCGACAAAGAGGTTTGAACCGTTAACAGTTTGTAAGGTATTTGCAAGAAAGTTAAGAATTGAATTGTGCCTCCATGTAAAGCGTTGACAACCAGCAACAACGTGTAGTAGTGTTTCTGGGCTCAGACAAAAGGAGCATTCAATAATAATAATAATAATAATAATACGATAACAAAAACGAAAAGGTTAAGGTTACGTTAAGGGTTTCGCGCGTGTTAGCTTTTTTGCGCACGTTAGCGCTTGTGCGCAGAACGACAAAGAAAGCTTATCTCGATCCACGCGACTGAACATGTATATCTTTGAACTGACAGAGTTCTGATTAAGATAACCTCGATCGCGCGCTCCAGATCTGTCTAACCGCGCAAGGCTAAAAATAAAGAAACTCTTGTAGAATGCACGTTAATCACCTTACGTCCGGTGTGTGTTTTTAGTTAATAAAGGTATTTAGATAATTAAAACAATGCACCGTTAAGGGCTTTCGGTAAGTGTATAATCCCGTTGACCCATGGAGCACTGTAGCAGGATTCAGTCTATACCTATGGTTTCGTCGATGAAATTACACGGCAGGCAGCACCGTTTTTAATAAGTTGGATTTCCAAGCGCGCGATTTGAAATTGAATAGTTTCGCACGCAAGTTCAAAGCGGGATCTGATTTGTATATATACTAGGTGTAAAATGCCATGCGGTGATGCGGTCGATTTTGCTTTCGTACGAATTGAATAGTTTTCTTTTTCGATTCACACGAAAGGTTATAAAACAGGATCTCCATGCACTGGGTGTAAAATGTCGCGCGGTTGATTTTTCACCGATCGCGAATCTCAATATAAGCCTGCTTTGCATTGTGGGATACCGAAGATGAGTAAAACTCGTGTTGTCACTTATACATTGTCGTTTTAAAAATGGATATTTTTTGTTGTTTTCAACGATTTATGTGTATACAAGGCAGTTGTTTCTTGTTACAACCATAGAAACGTTGGCACCAAATTTAAACAAAGTAAACTGTGCTTTGGTCAAATGGAAGTAGAATGTTATTTGGGATTCCGTTGGTTTTTCGTCCAACTGACTTTATTTAATAAGTCAATAACATTAAGAAGGACTTAATTTTCAAGTATTACGAGTCTGCACCGTCACTCCTTTCTCCACCTTCATGATACATAAGAACGCTAGCCGAGAATTTTACTCACTTCAAGTATCCCATAATGCACCAAATACGCTCATTTTGCGAGATTCGCGATCCATGTATTATGCAAATTGAATAGTTTTTTACTTCAAAAGTTCATAAGTGGAAAATCCAGCTTTAGAGACTTTTCGGTTAATCCCACAAGTTGTCCCAGCTCATAGACCTTATTCAAAAATTAGAATAAGGAATTAGAATTCTTTTATGTGCATAAAATTAGCCCTTATGACCTCGTTTTAAAGTAAAAATTATTTTGAATTTCACACATGAAAACGAGTTCATAAGGGCTAATTTATATGTATATAAAAGAATTCTAATTCGGCGGCCATTTTTGAATAAGGTCTATTGAGGGCTATTAAAGTAATATTGTAAGAAGTAGGAACATTGTTATCATAGTGAACAACACCTGGACCATCAAAAACATCCACGTAATCGTAAACGACACACAACCTATTTCATGTTGTTTAAAGACGTGAACAACATTGTGGTGGCCAGCATGAACAATATTGTTAGCCATGATAATGGCATGTCGCAGTGTCGTTATGATATACTGCATATACAGAGAAATGAGAAAACCCTAATGTCGCAGTGTCGTTAGATATACTGCATATACAGAGAAATGAGAAAACCCTAATTTGCGGTGGTATACATTATAAGGAAGGAAATACATTTTAATACACACTTTCTCCATTGAGGTTTTGAACTGGAGAAAGTCGGATCTTGCCTAGACACATCACCAGGAAATGTCAGTGGAAATGTACATTAGTACTTAAGTATGTTTCAACATAGCATATCCACTTCCACTTGACTACTTGCAAGCAATCTCCACCTAATCTTGAAAATATCAGAAATATGCGCAAAGTAGGCCTTATGAATTATGTTCCTTCGAAAACACATTCCTATAGGTTTGAATGAAATCACGTTTGTGTTTGTGGAATTAGTGAAGCCGGATACTTTGTAACCAGTGAAAGTGACTAAACAAAATCGACGGAAATATGGGTTCTTTCTCTAATGGTAGCGACCGCTAACCTTATTCTGTCCCATATATTTATTTGACGGTAGGCTCAGCCGTGCCCGCAATCTAATCAATCCAGTGATAAATCCCATTACTCATAGAAGAAAGGTCAGTGGTTGCTTCTTTGGGAGAAAGATTTGTTGATTTGTGCTAATTCTAACTCGTTTACCGAGACATGAATCAACAGCTAGAGAAGGGAACCATAAACCACCATCCTGGGTGATATAGGGTGCCTGATCGTGGTGGCAGTGATATAGGGTGCTGATTATGATATAGGGTGCCTGATCCTGGGTGATATGATATAGGGTGCCTGATCATGATATAGGGTGCTGATTATGATATAGGGTGCCTGATCCTGGGTGATATGATATAGGGTGCTGATCATGATATTGGGTGCTGATTATGATATAGGGTGCCTGATCGTGGTGGCAGTGATATAGGGTGCTGATTATGATATAGGGTGCCTGATCGTGGTGGTAGTGATATAGGGTGGTGGTGATAATGGTGCTGACAGTAATGGTGGTGATAGTGATGATGATGATGGTAGCTTGCGTAGCTGGCGGTTTTCAGGGATTGGGAGGGCGAAAAAGCGGGCGAGGGTGATGGCATCTACCCATTCGTTGGAATGACTAGTGTGAACGGTCTTAGTAATAGATCCGGATACTTCTATCACCTCATCATTCCAGTTGTCACCACTGTTATCCATAATCCAATCTGCCGAGTGTACCTAGCCTGACGAATCTTGGTATTTCTTTTGTGTCAACGGGATAATAAATCCAACGACTGTATATATAATCGATAGGAATCGGACTATACTATATTGAATCCGCATACATTTCATCTCGTGTGACAATATACCCGGTCAGAATGTTAATAAGGCTCTACTGGAAACGTCAGTATTTCGTTAGTAAAGAGCTCGCCAGTTTACCACCATTTCACTTTGCTCTATCCAAAACATAAAACACTCCTACGCAGCACTCTGTTTTTTGACCTGCAGTTGTCACCTACAATGTGTCAAAATATTTCACAGTATAGATGGTTTGCAATCAATCCCTTGAGATTTAGAAGACAAAGATACGGCGGCCATGTTAGAAGAAAACATACTCCAAATACAATAGCCACTAATGAGATTATTTTGTTAAAGTTCCTCCAACATGGCTGCCATGACGTCAAGTGCAAATCAAGAATAGTCATGTTTCTTTGAAATACATTCTTTCGTGATTCTATGAAATATAGATGCAATATAAGCGGCCAAACTGAATTGTATTTATAATCGGTTCCAGCGCAAATATTGTACCTTTCTTATAATACGATGGTATCAAAGAATAACTATATTTGCCGACTATTTTAGAGATTCAAACTATTTTGGCTGAGTAGATCGGAAGTTTATGTAAATCAGATTCTGTATCTGATTTACTAGCTTTGACAGCCACGTCTGCAAGGGGGGTGGGGGGGGGGGGGGAGATAAGACCCTAGGTACGAGGTTGCCACTTCTGTTATAGCCTGGTAACCACTAAAGACTTCTGCTTTCCTATTGGTTGAAACTTTCGCGCATTTTTATTGGATATGAGTAAAACTGCAATCGTCATAAGTGGATTTAGCCCTGATGACGCGAGAATGAGATTAGTGGTTACCTGGCCCATATTTCTTTTGAAATTGGGCCAGGGTACCAGGCTACTTCTGTTAGTCATTCCTCAGAAGTGTTATTAGTATTTTTAGCTCGAGGTTGGTAAGGTTTTTTGCGTATGTTTTTGCTGTACAAGCTGTCGTAAGTTAAACTAAGAGAAAAACTCTGAATTCCAGGCAGGAGTGCAGGGCTCGAACCCGCACAACCTTCCGAATACCAGGTTGTTTTCGATATTTATACCTGGGAACTAGTCAAACTCAAACCGTAAAAGATCAGAATTAGGTTGTGGAAAGTATATCTATATGTAGTACATCGTGTAGAAAGTCAGGCCACTCGCTGTGCTGTGAATTTTGTTCCTGCGCAAACACATTCCATTAAATTCCAGAGATTGAATACCCAACCTTTGAACCATGACCTTGTTACATTTGTCGTGGTGTTTTCACGAGCTGAAGATTATTTCACACTGATTACTTTCATGCAAGGAGATCAAAAACATCCCCATTTAATTCCAAGAAACATTGAAAGCAGTTTTACGAGATTTTAACAAGTGCAAGTCTGGGAAAACGAGAAATTGGGTAGTGGGAACACTACCCCGAAGGACGAGTTATTTTAATTGCTTGTTTTATTTACACTAATTAAAAACACTTTCACAAGTGTTTATCTAACTCAATTGGAAACTAGGAAAAGTTTCTTTTATAAAATAATCCATACCGAAACATGCAAAAGCAACAAATAGCTCAGAATATAAATTCTCCTAACCACAAATGTTGATGTTTAAGAATGTATGACGCTTCTACGAACGAGAAAGAGTTGCAGGTTTTTATGCAGGTTTTTATGCAAGTTGTCTCGCAACGGCATTAACGTGTTTATCGTCGTCGCAAGACAAGCTGCATCAACCATTGCAGTGTGTATTAACATGCTTGGCCGTGATCAAAATCGTGCGTGACAAGTTGCGGCAATTGTTGCATGACAAAGTAGAGTGGTAGTAGTTCTACTCTATGCAACGATTCCAGCAAGTTGTCTCGCAATGATCTTGGTCATTGCACAGCATGTTACCCGTTGCAATAGTTCGCGCAACTTCACTCGCAACTATTACGTCAACTTCGTTGCTGTTGGCGTTGCGAGACAAGTTGCACGAAGATCTGTTACGATAGCCTGCGCAGCAGACGGAAATGCCCGTGCTTAAACTTTACTAACTCCAATTAAGTTGATGATTAATCCTATACTAACGAACTACTAACTTCTTGCATAACATATATAGGTGAACTAAATTTGATTAAGCTAGACAAGCTTTTAATAAAGCCTAAAAGTAATTAGCTTTATCTCGTATAGATATGCTATTGATCTTTGCCATCTCTGGACTTAGATATTAATTGGAAATATGTAGAAAATTGGGGTATATTGCTAAGTGCGTGCGATAAGAATTTAATCGTCTTGGCTCGTCAAACCGTGAAAAATGCACAATCGGCAAGTTTCAGATTAAAAGGTACGACTAAACTTAGTCATGGACTAAACGAACGATTTTTGCTGCCATTTTGCTACGTTGGTTTATTGCTGACCAGACTGCAAACATGGAAATCGCGTAAACCAGCTAGCAACCGAGCAATCAGTAGCTTTTTCATCTTTGCTTTGCAGGTTCTCCTTTTGTGACACTTCTGCGTAATTTTTCTCGAGTAATCAATCACATCAGCTTTCTCTATTTACAGTGAAACCACTGAAATCGCCAGTATAGTTTATACAAATACAAGCAACTTCTATATTGCGATAAAAACAGCTATGCGATAAAAATCACAGCAAAAATATCTGATTTTAACCGGCCTTAACATAAGTTACACAACAAATTTATCGGAGTTTCGCGCAGACTGTCGGTTACTATATTTGACAAAATATTTTCAGATAAAATGATTTCAGATATAAAATCATTAAATATGTTTGTGTTTTTTCTCGTGGTCTTTGTCCATAGTATGCGACTGTTTGTTTGTTTGTGTGTGTTTGTGTGCTCGCGCTTGCGTTTATGTTCGTAACAGTTGTCGACCTTCTTTCGAACTGCAAGCTTAGCGTCTGATTGTTTCTCTTTCTCCGTTGGTGGTTCCTGTTTTTATATTGCGCACATTCTTTCGAAAAAAATTGGCAGGTCTTTAATACGAGATCTCGATGCGCTTCTTCAACAAATGTAGTGTTTGAACAACATAGATCGGGATCTCATCTATTATAAAAGTGTCGTAAAGCTGCCTGTTAATCACTTGGTACATTCACTTAACAAGTGACAATTCCCATTCATTACGAATCTTTATCCGCCTTGCGGTCAATTTTCATTCTATTGCTCAGCTGCACAATTCCCACGTAACAAAGAATCTAAAGTATTTCCTCTTAATTTTAACTTCATAAGCCACGACCAATAATGAAATGCCAAAGCGACTAGCAAAAGGCCGAGAAATATAAACACGGAATTTGGTTATCTCGCGCGGTATGATGCGTCTCCCTCTCTTTTCAAATTGACTTTAATTAAAGAATCTTAAAAGTTCACGGTGTTAACACAGCGGGGTGGAATAGTTTCGATCATAATGTGAATGTTCTTGTTGTTTTTGTGTGCTTTAAAAGATCTTTAACTTATTCATTTTGTCTTTCTCTTCATTTTCAACCACCTCGAAGGCGCGTTTTGTTTTGACACACCGCGTCGAGCTTGGAGCAAAGTCGGCAACTTCTCACTTTGACTTTCGTCAACTCTATCTCGCTTTCGACCTCTGCAAATACTTTAAATATTTTCAAAATATCAGGTTTTCTCTTGATTTGCATAACAAGTGAAAGCGAATAGGCCAATTATATCGAGGGCCTGATGCATCTTAGGAAAATCGAGCAACTCAAGCGTGTCGTGAGAGCACAATCACAGAAAAAACATATTACCATCAAGGTGATTTAAATTTCACCCAGCCATAGTTCAAGAGCGAGATACCTAGTCCATCATCGCATCATGTCTCGTTTGGCCGTGGGATTCGTCGAGCGGTTTTGATCGATCAAGAAATGTCAAAATGAAAACACCACTTGCCCTTCAGCTCGTACTCATCTTGTTTTTTTCACAAATAACACATGTCGGGGCAATTTGTACTACAGAACTGGTGCTTGCCGCTGTATTCGGTGGTCTGTGGGGTTTATTCCTTATCGGTCTGCTCCTGTACTGCTGTATCAAACGGCACCGTCGAAAGAGGCGACCACAAGGTGAGTGTGAATTGAATAAAAAGCCTCTCAGCTTTGTCGAGTGTCAACTGATTTAATATTGCTTAAATTTGATAGTAAAATTGCGCTGAATTCATCCTGGAATTTCACTCCGTCATTATACATTATTATTCGAACCCATAATTCCATGCACACGTGTTCACTGAGTATTGTATAAATTCAACTTCGTGTTTCCCGCTCTATAGCTAAATCACTGGCTACCTCGATGGAAGAAGGAGACGGACGTCGCTTTGGAAAGTCGTTTGCGAATCTAACTCCGGACATGTATGTTAGTGAGAGTCAGCATGGGAGCAGACTGTTATGTTCTCAATGTCATCAGCGAATGGTTCGAGCATCCGTTGGTAAGTTTATAATATTTAACAGTTTATAACGAACGATTTACTCGATTTGTTTGTATTTGTCTTGACTCCTTTCCCATCGAAGCTCACCATTAATGGCCTCGCCGATAAATGCCTTTGAACAGAATTTGGGGGGCGGATAAGTCGACGAATTACGCCGCATGCTGTGTGGCGCATAGCTGAACCCTGTCGCCGTTCACCTCTCTCTATCGTTCACCTGCGGGGGGAATGCTGCCGTCGTGAGCTGGTTTATGTCGTCGGTTAATATTTAAACAACATGTCCATCATTGCTTTAATTTTACTGATATACGACCACGTTGTATAGACCTTTTATCAGTTCATTAATTTCGGTTTCGTCGTCTTCGGTTCGGATCTTTCGCCGTTGTATAAGAGCAAGCCAGGTGCCACGTCCACGCATCAGAAACGTGTGTCCTTTGCTTACGGAAACCGTCCGTAAATACCAGGATCTTCTAATGTTCTTGTGTGATTGACAGAAGGTCAAAGGTGTTTAAACCTTTCGAATGTTTGCTTTTAAAATTACGCGGTCTTATGATCGGCGACGTGAATCGTTCCCGAACTCTCGAGATCAAGATAAATATAAAACGTTCGTGAATTACCTTTCGCTAAATAAAGTCCAAAGGTCGAACCTAGGCCGTGTTTCACTTGGTTTACTATCGTATTTTGTTTTCCTTCTTGCTATTTTGCATTTGATAATCATTGGTGCATGTTAACGTTTAGAGTAAATAGTTTAAGCACGTGCACTTGAGAGATATTATTTCGCGCTGCTACACCTCACTTGCTTTCTGTTATTTGGCCCAATTATCAAATCCGCAGAGTAAACACATATTGCGTTTGTAGCTTTTTACTAACGATTCTCGCTGTAGCTTTTTACTAACGATTCTCGTTTCAAATAAGATGTTTATTGTATAGCTCATGTACCGAGGGGCTTGTATTTTGGGTTAAGGTTTAAGGGCTGTTCATATGAAGCGGGAATAATGATATAAACAAAGCAGAATTGGCTTCGCTTTTCCGTAAATATAGCACACAAAGTATTCTAATTCTTTATTACAGACATAAAAAGATTTTCGTGATTTAAAACCGGGCTAGCTCACCTCGTATGGACAGCCACTTGGGCCCCGTTTACACTAGAGCGATACTTTTGCTCTAGTGTAAACGGGGTCTTAGGGGGCCTTTACACAAGCCCAGGTTGAGAGCCAACCCGGGTTAGCTCGCCAACCCGGGTCAACCCGTCTACGAATAAACCCCTGTTAGCGTTTACACGATAGCCGGGTCAACCCGTACGGGTTCGTGTAAACGCTGACAGGAGTTTATTCGTAGACGGGTTGGCGCTAACCCGGGCGGGCTCGTGTAAAGGCCCCCTAAGAAACGCTCGTAATTTTTAATCTATTTAGTTCAGAGTACAGCTGTTTAGCTTATTAGATGATGCTAGAGAAGTTAAATAACATTCAATAATAATGAGATGCAGTAGTCAGCCCTTTCAAAGACTCTTTTATATCGAGGTCCCTAGAGAGTCTTAAAATGACAGATCATTGTTAAAGAGAGAGATCATTGTTAAAGAGAGCGCCTATGAAAAGTTGTTTATATGTCGTACGTATGCATACTCTTCTATGACTCTATATAGTTGCTGGCCTTTTCAGTGTAGATCAAACTTTGATTATTCTGCTTCTGTTTATACACATGTCGAGTACTCTAGCATATTCGTCTCCGTGCGTTAACTCTAATTGATAGGGTCAATTGACAATTTGTGTTTTTACCAAGGGGACCCCTTCTCAGTTGCTGATAAACAAGGACAAAGCTGAATAGATTCTTAGCTTTCATAAATGCTGCCACAAGCCTACTTTTCGTCAAGCGATAATACGGATTTCTTTCGGAACAATTAAAGATAAAAAACAATGACATTTGACAGAATTCTTTGCGTGTTTGTTTGTGCAGTCCATATGCAATATTGCAATTGCGGTCAATTATTGCGGCCACGTGACGTCACCGACCTCAAATATTTAAATTTTCTCGAATGAGAAATTTCTAGACAGTTCGATCGAGCCTATCGTCGAGCATTCATGAATTCGTAAATGAGCGTGAGTCAGCTTGGAATCTGAACAAAATGTCCTAATCTGTTGGGTTGGTATCAGTTTGTTTGTGGTTCGCTTGCGCGTAGCAACTCATTTCATCGTTTACGTAAACTACAAGAACGCCTTTTGGGGGAAAACTATAAGTAAAAGATAGCCGTATTTTGAGGAGTGCCAAGAACCTTGAGCAAGGTACGATTTTAATAATATGAGATTAACACAGATCAGTAGAATCATATTGATACGGTATTGTCAGTACCAGTTTTGCAGATTACCAAATACAGTAGCGCGAAAGTACCATGGCGAAGTCCATTTCTCTTGCCCTAGCTATACGGGCAACTACAGTGAAGCAATACTGAGCCGAAAGGGAGTTGGTCATATCACAAAGACGAGTGCGTCTTGTTTATTTCTAATTGCATGTGTTTGTCGTGTATTTTTGTCGCCAATGCTTTGGCTTGTTCGTGAATTGACTCACCTGGTGGAAATCCGTCGATGTTGTGGGTGGTTGAGTGCAGGTTAAGACCAAGAGGGCGTGCTTTTTAGGGCAGCTGGTCGCCAGATAAACGGCGAGTTAAGGTTTCGTACACTAGCACTTTACCTAAACCACGCTTCATTGACTGATCGAAGATGCGCAAGCTGGCTGCCCAGCTTGTTCTATGTTAACCCCAAACTGCTCTTAGTCAATTAGGTTGATGTTCGGGACAACTGACCTCTTTCTAATTCTTCCGTATACGTTCGACGTCTTTACGGTATGTTCAAACACGAAAATGCTATATTCAGAAAGCTTTCTGTATGTTTGGCAAAGATGGCATCGAGAACGTTCTTAGCACTAACGATGTGTTTCATCCTTGTTTCGTCATGTAATGAAGAGTTTGCTTGTATGTGTATGCTTCGCTGTAATAGTCTGTCGTACTTACTAAGAATCCCTGTATTTACTTAACAAGCCCTTGGAAAGTTCAGGATGTGCTGCTATAAGTTGTCATCTGATATGGTCAAAGACCTGAGTGCGTATCAGCCCTTTTTCACGCTAGCGATTTTCTTTTGTCAAAATAGTATTTTTACTCCAGTGTGAGTTCAATCTCGTTTTCCCTCTGTTAAACGAAACCGATTACTTAAGAACTTTGGAGTAGATGACAAGCATAGTTGGAAATGATGGAGACGATTAACTCTTTCCTGTCCGAATTGGTTTTTAGTATTTTATTCTGGCTAACGCCAGACGATTTTATTCACCTCTGGAGAAGCCCTCGGACAGGAATGAGTTATAAACTATCTCTCTCTCGGACAGGAATGAGTTATAAACTATCTCTCTAACACTTTCCTGTCCGAATTGGTCTTTAGTATTTTATTCTGGCTAACGCCAGACGATTTTATTCACCTCTGGAGAAGCCCTCGGACAGGAATGAGTTAACATTGCATAGTGGAGACATAAACAACAGCTCTAGCTGAGTTGTGGTTCTGTTTACGCCGTAAATGATTATCTCTATCTGTATTGGTAGCGTAACACTTCAAAATATCAGCGAAGTCCGTCGAACGTGAGCCCTAATGCTAGCGACTAGGTTCGGGTTTTGAACACTTCCATCTATGCTGTTTAGAACGCCAGCTTATATATATGTAAGAGGCAGATCAGCGATACAAATAACCTGGCGGGTGTTCGTCTCGTAATATTGTCACATGTTTGGGCGCACATTTCGAGTTAGGCAACGAAAAAGCCCCCATTAACACGACGTTCTTGACATTTTGCTTGATCAGCGAAGAGATCCCCCAATACTTCAAGTTTGTACGCTATCCGAGCGAGCTTATAATCGCAACAGTCATCCAGATTCCTTGTATATTCAAAGTAGGGTGTGTGATTTGGTGTTAGATTAAATTCCACAAGATGTAGGGCGTCGTATAAATTGAACTTTGTAAACACTCGTTTTAGCGAAAATGAGTTAAGCAATTATAATAGGAAATCTTCGTGCGTTTTTCATGGCGCAAAGCCTAACATCGACAGAGTGAATGTCTTATAATGTTAGCGAATTCAAGTCAGTTTGAAATTGCTCTCGGGGGGCCACTCCCTGGAAGCCACTGTAGGGGTGTGTCTGGTATTTTGAAGCCTACCCCTGTTCTAGAATAAGGAAGTGAATTTTTTTTGTGACCCTGTTTCCGAAAAAATGACAAAAGGTACCAAGTTCCAGACTAGAAGAAAGTAAAACATACCATGCTCCGATTTAATGACTTGGCGTCGTGAAAAACGACCCTGTTCCAGATTTGTTGGTTTTAGACTCACTCCAACAAGCGGTACGTCCCCCTACAGCAGATATATAGTGGTACCCCCCGGATGATTTACCTTGCATAAGACGCCATGTCGTTGTATACAATTGAATTTTTTGCATAACAAAGAACATGTTATGAGTCTCTAGCATACTTTCGACGGCTTCCTTGTTCTCTCCACTAGTTAACCAAGATGATTTCCACGTTCTTTTGACAATATTAGCACTTCAATTGTAGAAGTCGTTGGTTGTTGGGTTATTACTCGTAACGCTTGAGCCGTTTATTAGAGTTGCTTAGAAACGTTTTCGATGAAAAAAGGATCAAAAGAACACCCCAGACTAAAGTGCATGTATTATAATATCAATGGTTTTGTTTGCTTTGTTCAGATGCTTTTGTTCGTTTCTTCGGCTTTTAACCTCTTATTAAAATGTGTATATAGGCATACAGGATACATAAAATATTGAAAGATTTATGGTGTACTGTCGAAATACGTTCCCTTTGACGAAGGGCCCTTTGTTCGAAGCGTTCGACCTCCTTGAGTATTTGGACGAAATAATTTGGACAGCAACCAATCTATTTTTTCAGTTTGTAAACACCCAAGCTAGGGGCCATTTATACGAGAAAAACAAGACGCGTCGTCAAATGTATTAATTAAAATGATTTCAACTCGTTATCCTACTCAGCACAAGCTATACGGTCGTGTATTTATAACATAAGAAACAATTCTAAATACTTTGCAAACCTTATCTATAGCTACATATACAAGACTATAAAAATATTAGTTTAATCGGATATAAGCTCTCAGTTGTCGTTAAAAGATCAAATTGTATTGCATTACAGTTTAGTTTGTTAGTCCACTCCACCAAAGAAAGTTTACCTTCTAATAAACGTTACGAAAATGCATGTTCGCGGCTTGCATATAGAGCGCAACTAATGTAAAGTCTAATTGTCAGTGATGCCTATATTTATCAACGTACGAGTGTTTGGTATAGTTGTAAATGTACCAGTTGAACTATATTGAACTGCTACCGTGCTACGAAGTGTATACGTATGTTTACGTTTTACGATACGAAAATCAGCCCCGAGGCAAAGCCCTGTCTAAGGTTTGATCCTATTAGCACCCTAATGAGACCTACAGCATACAGTGTCTAATTACTATAGCATATGTTCTAAAGTCATTCTGGCGTATGTAATCGTACTGCGAGCAACTTTTCGTATACTTATATCGTAAAGAATAATCGTATACCATAGAAACTCGAAGAGCACAGCAACAATATAATGTCAATATCGTAAACAAATCATAACAGAAATTTGTGTATGCAGTTGAAGCTCTCAAAAGACCACCTTGGGGTTTGGGAAAGTGGTCGTATTAACTAGAATCGAAAATATAGTTAGGTTACATATACTGCCGAAACAGAGTACGTAGGAATCTAACGTTTCGAGCGAAGGCCCTTCGTCAGAGAGAAACATATTAACTAGAGTTGTTTGCTTACGAGGGCTTACCTGGTCCCTTACAATGTTCGCAAGGAGAGCCTTTAACTATATTCAAATAAAATATATTGCGCATCTCGAATAAACACTCGTCTTTCTAAATAGCTCGTAAACCATTCTGTTTTTCAGGCATTGATAGATTTTGTTCACCTTAGCATTAAGACTAATTGGATAAGAAAATCCGAATGGCCTAATATTCATGAACAAATATAATATAATTCGTACGGAAGCTACACTAACTTAGTCGAAACGTAGAAT
This sequence comes from Paragorgia papillata, assembly GCA_035771165.1. Classification (NCBI taxonomy): domain Eukaryota; kingdom Metazoa; phylum Cnidaria; class Anthozoa; order Scleralcyonacea; family Coralliidae; genus Paragorgia; species Paragorgia papillata. The sequence continues at coordinate 1,493,945 of JAWNZC010000189.1, forward strand.
TTCTGGAGTTTCCGAGTTTTCGGCATTTTTTAAGAATACTGTTCCTGTGATTAACGGAACTTCAGAGTAAACGCGAACGTAACTCGTAAACATAGCCAAATTTGTAATTATTCAATATTTTAACATTCCTAATTGATGGGGCGTAAACATGACTTTACAATGCCAGAATGGCGGCAGCTGTCAAAAAAGCAATATGAATTTAAGCAATGCGAAATGTTGGTGAACTACCGAGATTTTTAGGAACGAAAACTGACGTTTCGTGTGGAGCCCTTAATCACGTTTCACTTCAATACCCTTTATGTCATTGATTGAATTGATTCGCTGACACGTCAGTATTTCCTTCCTAAAAATATCAGCAATTCACCACCTTTCTCTTTGCTGTATCCAAAACACTGCCTACGCATGTAGCCAAATTTTAACCACGTAAAAGAACTCTTGGTTAGCTGCCTACTACATTCGGTACTTGAAGATGGTCTTGTGACTTCAGTAAAATGCTTCGCATTCCTTCTCAACGTCGACCATGTGACGCACACATTAGATATGATTCGTCACCACAACGCATTCATCACTCCGCGAGTTTAATGTTGTTCTGAAGACGTGTATACTTAGAGTGGCGTCTTATATGCAGAACGAGTACGGTATCGCGATTACCCTTGCAAAATTATTCAGTCTATTTGTTTTGCACGAAGAATTTTTTTTATTTATTATTATTTTGCTTTGCCACAACATATCACATGAATACAACAAGTAATATAGTGGCTGGGAGAAAAACAGGACTATCGCCCCAATTGACATTTTCCCCCAAACAAGTTGAGAAGCGGTAATATACAGTGCTGGATTACAATTAGAAAGTTATAAATTTAAGAAAATAATTAAATAAGAAAAAAATTAAAAATTAAAAAGAAAACTTAAAAAAAAAAGGAGGAAAAAAAGTAAAAAAAAGTTGACTATGGCGGCTGGTATAAAAAGTTGGTAGCTTATCCTTATAGTAACACTTTAACTTACACTTCAACTGACTAATACTACTGCAGCATTTTGTGGGTGGTCAAAGGACGGTAATTATTAGGATCAAAGTTCCTAGTATTGTGAGAAGGACAAGCAGGTGTAAAGTATTTATCAAAGTTAACATTAATAAGACCATTCTTATATTTAAAAAGTAGTGAAACGTCAGACAGTTCGCGTCTAAATTCAAGCGGTAGCAAATCAAGTGAGACGAGTCTTTCCTTGTAGCTTAACTCCTCGGTTGAGAATAAACTTTGTGGCTCGACGTTGGATGTTTTCAATTAATCGGCGGTGTTTCAAGGTAAAGGGAGACCACACATTGGAGCAGTATTCTAGGCGAGGCCGAATAAGGGAGCAGTAGAGCAGTTTTTCTGAGCAGTAGAGTAGTTGTTTTTTTTTACTTTGTTTGAGGGAACATTAAGGTTGCATTATAGTGTCGGCAGTCGACGCAATTTAGCGAGTATTTTGCTTACCTCGCTGGATATCTATGGATTTTAGGTATCTGGGGGAAATGTCAATTTGAGTTTCTAACCCCCCGTTTACTTGTATATACAGTATAGAAGGGGGTAGTAGGTCTGGCACTCCGCCGATATTCAGCCTACCTGTTAAATCTGTTGTATAATTTATCTTGGTTTATACAAGAGGACTGGGTTTCCAAAGGCTAGCCCCGTCAATAAGAGTTGGCTCACTTTCATATATAAACACCCCTTAATAAATCGGCTGAGAAATCTCCTGTGATAAACAAGATATATTCGCAAGCATTGAAACGGTACTACGCATCGTTTGGCATTATAATGGCTTTATATTTCTTCTCTTGCTTTTCTTTGGCATTTATAGTCTATAGTGTGAATTATTTCTTACATGTAAACACAGCGATAGGTAATTACTCTGTTCCAAAAGCTTCTACGTGCAATTGAATTTAACGGAACCAATTTATTTCGTTTTGATGCTGGATATTTATTGATACACGATTTGGTTTGTTGAATTTGTCGGAAGGGCCCTGCGCCAAAGGCGTTCACACGATCTGATTGCTGGTCTCAATCTGATAATAGCACGGGCCAACCAAGTTTCTCTTGTTAGCGCTCGCATCATAAACCTCGCGCCTTGTGCGTCTATTTTTTACCATTAAGCCCTAATCAAACGAGAACGCAAGTTGGCAGTTGCGCTATCCCAGCCAGCCGCTGTGAATAGTTTCCCGAAAATATCATGTACCGTGACAAAGTTAAAACTTGTTTAAAACACTCATGAAACCTTTATTTTGTTAATTTGGGGGTTCGAACGACCGCCACAGAAATTCTGACTGCCAACTTGCGATGACTTGCGTTCTCGTTTGATTAGGGCTTTACATTGTATGCATGTCCCATTGCGTTCGTTTAGTCTATACGACATTAGAGTTGATTATAGCTAGAACATGTAATGCAATTTAAGGCTCGATTAACCAACCATTGATCTTTAAAAAAATTATACTTTTTAAATGCTGTATATACTCTACATGTATAATTACTATATGTCCAGTTCAGAAGTTCTCGCTGAACAAGTCTGTGCTGGACCATTACATGCTGGACCCATTACATGCTGGACCCATTACGATGACTCAAAGGGACCCGTCCAGTCCTTTCGCGGCTTTTCCAAAATATGTCGTCAAATGTTTTCCCAAAAAGCTAGGAGGTAAACCAGATTAGTCTGATTAGGGTTAGGGTGTTTGTTGTGGTTAGGATATCGAAAGCTTTTACTGCTATTTTGGATATTAAAGATTATTCTATTATTCTAAAATCTTGAGACTCGCTCGAAGCTCTACGGCAAATTCGGGAAAAACAAATTTGACGACATATTTTGGAAAAACCGCGAAAGCTCTGGACGGATCTTTGAATCATCCCTTTTAACCTCAACCAACAATTACTTCGACGTGTCGGGACTGCACTGCATACTTCAGAGCGTTCTAGAGAAGGCAGAAGAACAATTAGAATTCATCAGAATGGTATGGGGGTTTCTAATTTGCCATTGGCGTTTCTTCCCCGAACTTCCGAGTTCTAGAACCACTGCACAAGCGTTTAAAAGGTCAGACTATATGCATGTAGGATATGCAGGTAAACGCAACACCGTCGGACTATCAGGAAATAGAGGCAATTAAAGTCCAAGGTCACACTCAAAATGGAAAGTGGGTAGCAAACACCAACGACAAGATCAAGAACAGCTTCCTATACGCTATACTTATCTCGTCTCAGTCTCGAACAGTGGACAGTTGCCAAGAGACTGAAAAAGAACAAGGCGATACAGTACCCACGCATTTTTGCGGTTTCCTCCTTTCTGAATACGGAAATAGCGTAATAACTTGAGTAACCGATAACCCGGCAGTTTTTATAACGGCACTTTGCTGGCTTTACTATTTTATTTCCCACTTCTCTGCTTACGTAATTCTGTATTTATTTTAAAATTCTCTTTATTTTGCCACTTGGGATGTTGCACTCGAACAACGGGTCGGACGGTTATTGGTAGAGATAATTGATTAAAATTCAGTCGAATAAATTAAGGAATTATGTTAAAACTATTAAAGATCTTTTGAAAACGTCGGTTTTATAATGCGTGGCTCACGTGCATATACAGTTCGGTTTGGTGTGTTTGGTTTAGTTTACTTGGTTTCGAACGTGGAATTATAGACTAATCTGGGATTATCTTAAAGCTGCTTCGAAGGTGCGTATTTGTTTTGGAAATTTGCTACGTCGCAAAAATTGCAATAGACGTTTGGTATAGATGGTTCGTCAAACGCTTAGAAAATGTTCCTGAGCTCTACCAGGAATTCGAACCTGCAACCTTCTGATACCCGGTTAGACGCTCGTTCTAACCGTTGAGCTACTGAGGCTCGGATGGAAAGCTTAAGGTTGCGAGCTCGTACGTGCTTTCTTATTTCAATTTTGGGAGGAAAACAAAAACTAAATTACATGCATATGTTCTACAATTACATCGGGAACCAACAGCGGGAGCGTCTGTATACGATAGCGCTTGCCGCAATGTCAACAGTATAGAACAGCATTCAGCCTCAAATGTTTACGTTTTCACTTACAGACAGTCGCAGACAGACGGGCAGTCACGTCCAGACATGGGCACCGTGGGGGTATTGATGTGCGATTTAAAATTAACGTTTAGCTGTTCTGTATTTTAGAAATGCCCGTTGTCATTGCAATCGAAAACAGCGGCATGTCAGCAAGCGAAGAAAAGCTTCCTGTTAATGGCAACCAGTTTCTTGGAGGTCAGACGGCTTCAGCTGATGAGGTAACGGTTAATTTTTGTCTGCTATGGCGCCACGGGTTTCTTTTAGTATTCCTTAATACTATTTTAGCTGAAGCTTTCATTTTGAAAAGTGGAAGCACAAGAATAGAATATGTTAACGAAACAAAAGCGTGCGCAGAACGGAGTCATAGACGAACTATGCATAGACTGATCAAATTCTGATATTTATTTTAAAAGAAATATGTGGATTTCACTCGCTTAACGAATAAATTTTACATTGTCATTGGCGTGTTAATTAAACCACCTTGCAATTCCATTCACAAATGTAGATAATCATCTAGAATATTTTCGCTGAAATGTTGTTTTTTTATGCTTAGCATGTGATTTATAACAAAATGCACCATTAAAATAGTGTTTTGAAAACCTAAATTATTTACAAAATGTGTTCTCAGAATGCTGCAAATGCCATTTCAGAGATCCAAATTTTAAAAATTTTCCGGGGGAAACATGCCCCCGCACCCCCCTAGAAGGCTCGTCCCTTCGACACTCGCCCCCCGAATATTTCGTCAAGTGTCCGCCACTGCTTATGCATCTGGCGCTTTCTATAACTGGATAACCCTATATTACTCGTATCTATAAATTGTTTTCCCTGGAGGGTCCTGTAAGGGCATCCCTCGTTGGCCGGAGAAAATCGGTGGGATCTTGCCATATGTTTGGTAGAGTCGAACTGGAAGCACTCTTCCGTTACATATGGCCAAGGTGAAATTCTAATCTCGTAACTGCATTGAGCAGGAATCGAAACTGGTTTGCGGAAAGTGGAATGAAGTCGTGCAATATCATTTTGAGTCGTTTCTTGTATAGTATCCACTATTCACCGACCAACTTGTTCCCATTTACCCTAGGCCTAGAGATCAACAAGGGAAGCACATGTGTCGTGTGCTGTAGTGTATAAGGCGCGCTCAGGTTATTCCCGGTCAGACGGTGTCAGTACTTGGATGGGTGACCGCCTGGGAATAATGCCCTGTTTATTCACGAGATCAAGACTCGTGTGAGTAGAATCTCCTGCTTCAAGGGTTTTTGCTCAATTCGTAATCAACGCTTGGGTCTTAGCGCAGGTTGTCCGATTTAATTGGGGCTTCGCTCTGTCTGCCCACCTATCGCTTGTTGTCTTAAAAAATGAAGTCGTAGGTATATAAATATATACCTAAAGAACCGCGGTTGAACCAAAGCCTTTCAGACTTCATCATTAGAGTAAGTCATATAAACAAGACCTCTGGTTTGAAACGTCAGTATTTTGATCTCTAAAATTCGGTAGTTCAATTCGTTAACGTTTTTCCGTACTTAGAACTGATCGGGCTCTAAATCACAGCTCCTTGAGCAAGTTTAAATGTTTAATACAAAGCATTCGTTGGATCGATCGAGTTCGTATAACCAGCAATGTGTCAGAGTAGATGCATGCGTATCGTCATGTTCATTCTCCCCTCAACTATACCGGTTGCTTACCCGAGCAGCAAATTCCTTTCCAATTGTTGACCAATCAGAGTCAGACTATTGCTTATAGTTTAGTAAAAAATTGTCGTAAATAAAAGTGTCTTTTAACCGCTGCTTTTTCTGGGAGACGTATTTGTCCTACAGTGGAACCTCGTTAATACGACCCGTCGGGCAAGAAAAAGTGGGTGGTCGTATTAACGGGGGTGGTCGTATGGCGGGGTTCCGCTGTATTATAGCTTAGTGGAGGACATATTGGGGAAGAGAACAGTAAACGCTAACTGGTCATATTCACAGAATTACATATACAGATAGCACAATGAACAACTGCAGACTCGTATAGCCCAAAATGATTCTTTTGAATTCTATGAAACACAGACAAAAGCCCGGAACACAGTGAATAGAATTGAAAAGCCTAATAAAGGTCGGGGAGAACGAACCCGAACTGACAGCTGCGAAGGAGACTAGTCCGAATATTGATCCAGACTTTTCACTCGGCGGTTTGGCGTTTCTATTATATTCTCGTGACAATTACGGTATAAACAAAAACTTCAAGGAGTGGCAGTAAGTGCCCTCTACTTAAATAGCAGTCTATAGAACAGTATCTAAGATACTCGCAAATTCGCTTTTGTAAAGTACTTAAGAGCATAAAACATAAAACCAAGACTGACAACTTGAGAAAGTATAGAATAAAATTTTCCGAAAAATGCCAGCCTGAATACTCACGATACGAGTCTTTACAAGAAAAACTAATATGAAAGAGTGTTGTTTCGTCTTTAGACCAGTATCTTCAGACAGTCAAGGGTGACTTTGATCTTTCGTCTGGCGAGGACGGAGTCGAAATATCAGTTTCATGTTAGTTCCTCTTTCATCGACTCGTATCTGAGACACACCCCATCTAAACAGGATTATCGAAAGAAGCCGGCTGCTGGCGAAAAATGCAGCATAACTTGAATTTAAGCCGGGTGCTTTGTCTCTGAGTCGTTTGCTCAGAATAATTTCCATTCGTTTCTTCGATAAATGCTTTTGTTCTGAAACAGTCGGAAAGCAAGGTCACGGAACTAGCATAATCTAAAATTTTTAACTTGTCTGGGCAGGTCGTACTAGACCTAGGATTCGCTAGATACTTCTTACGGCTCTACGTCTAGGCGGTATAATATTAATTGTGGTCTTTAAAAGCAGAGCGCTTCTATACTGGTCTAGAATCACTCGAATTCCTAGATTTCCTGAGGGTTAAATGCCATACATTCCCTTACTTTCAACCCTATTAAGAGTATTGTCTCGTGATCTTAATTTGGGGTATTGGCATAGTGGTAATAGCGCACGTGCCTTCCTTCTCTTCAACCATGGCTAATAACAATTATACAAACTCTATTGTCTTTCAACATAAAGTAATGTCATGTTCAACTGACAATAGACCACTTTCATAATAGCGACTAATTTGAATATATTTTTGTGTCATTTTAATAAGCCTTTCTAGCCTCGTTTGCGTGTCCACAATTCAAACAAATCTTTGCTTTATATAACGAGGCCAAAAAGGCTTATTTACGAAGCTCCACAACACGTGACGATGAAGCACCACACTAATTAAACCCGATCGTTGCTAAATGTATTGAACCTAGCCTAGTTTCTTGGCCTTCCTCGGTTGACGCGTTTCGGAAGTGACCCGAACGGACCCGCTGGGGAAGGCCTAGCAAAATTCGTAAACACTTTCACTTTACAGCTCAGTTGTTTATTGAGGAAGAATTGTGATGTTATGACGTCCTAACTGTTTCCCAACACTTACTATTCCCATCTGCATAAAATAATACAAGCCTACTCACCTCGGATGGACGAAGGTCCACTGGCCTAGCTTTCTTATCACTACATTTCCTTCTGCAACCGCCAAAAGTTGAAAGTTATACTGTTAAATTTTCATTTCGAGCTCCAATTGGAATATATTTCATAATTTCCTTCTTTCGATCGCCAAGATCTTTGGTAAAATCTTCGCAGACATCCTTATGCTTTTTATATAATATACTGTCGCTACGCTAGATCCCAGGACCTTTTTACGAATGTTGCTAGGCCTTCTCGTTTCCAGCCTCTCCCCAGTCTTCCCAAGAACCCAACCCGACTACGCGGCCAAGCTCATGACGGAAACGAAAGGCCTAGAAACTAGGCTACATTGAACCGTGAAGTTGCACAAATCTCCATAGAACAATCACTTTGAACGAGTTTCCAAACCATGTATATGTTAACTATGCTTCAACCTAGGTTCGATTTCTGCTCGGTGCATGTATCAGATTAAAATTTTTATCTTGACTACATGTGAGAAAAGTGCTTCACTTTACCAAACACCAGGTTTCCCTCGGGTACTCCAGTTTCCTCCTGTAGCAACACTGGCCAATAAGGGATGGCCCTTACTTGGACCTCTACTCTAGGGAGAACAGTTTAGATGTAACTGATCCGGGTTATCCAATATAAACAAGGTTAGTAAGGTTTGATATACTGCCGAAACCGAGAACGGAGGACTTCTACGTTCTCTGTTTCGGCAGTATATCAAACCTTACTATATTTCGATTGTTGTTTCTACACTGCCTACGCAGCACGCTACTTTTATCTTGCTATATTTCGATTGTTGTTTCAACACTGCCTACGCAGCACACTGCTTTTATTTCACTGTTTGGATAAACAAAGTTAGTTTAGTCGGTTATCCTAACATTGTGTTTCACTGTTTTATTCAGCCAAGAGTGTTTGTATTTGTGGAGAAAAATCCTGGAGACAGTCTGGGGCTGTACCTCGTCCCTTTCGAAGAGGAACCGCTGACCGGATTGTTCGTGAAGACAGTCGTGCCTGGGAAATCTGCTGCTCGTCTGCAGGTGTTTGATCCAGGTATGTTCAGTATTCGGTATAAAATCTATGATATTTAAAAACGACTTCGAAGTAAACTATTAAAGAAAACTGCTGCAAGCTTAGCTTACAGTAGGTTTACCGTTTGGCTTGTCAAACTGGGAATCATCTAATTAACTTTAATTAACCTGTAATTAGCATACAGATTCGTCCTGATTTACATAAACTTTTTCCTCAATTTACTTAGCTAAAATCACTCCAACTTGACAAATAGTTTGAAAACATGGCTATTTAGATACGTCGATTTGATAAGTACGATAAAGCATTCGCAGCCGATCTGTATCTGATTTACTACGGCTCGCTTGCTTGCAGCTCGCCTTGTAAATCAGATATAGATCGCTGCTCGTGCTTTATCTATTACTTACACAAAGAAAAGTCCAAACTCTAGTCGGTTACAGCCTAACTTAGGTCGTTTTCCAATTGACAAGGTTAGACCAGTCAGTCCGGCCAGAATGGATTTGCTTTTGATTAGGACCAATTTTTCCAGTCAGACCATCCCAGGTCTCAAACGAATCGTGTTCCATTTAGCCGGACTGACCGGTCTAACCGTGTAAATGGAAAGCCCCCTTATAGATTGTTTTTATCTGACGTCACGGCGGCCGAAACGATGAAATGGCGGTGATATTGGTACACTATCTTTATCCTATAGGAATTTAACTCTATTCTTATTCGAACATTTCGTACTGTTTCACTATCTCAATGGGGCCACCGATCACGTGAATGAAAACGCGCTCTTCCTCGGTCTGCTAAACTGCAGTCAACCAGTATTGTCTTCAAAGCGGGTGTGTTCCTATACTCGCCATGACTGTGCCTATATGTTTTTACTAGGTGATAAAATTGTGAGTGTAAATGGAAAATCATTGAATGGCCTTACCTACCGTGAATCTACCGACTTCATCCGACAATGTTCCGGACCGAATGTCAAGATGGGGATTATCAAGCATGCTGTGTATAAGAAAGAAGGTATTTGAAGGTTTTAACGTCGTAATCATCCGAGTACAGTGGTTCTCAAACTTCGTGTGGCCCCACCCGAGTTTTATCTCTCACTCGAAATCGGTAGTCTTGGTAAAAGACCAATAATATTTCCCAGATTCAGGCTGTGGGAATTCAGCAAGGGCCACGACCCTTCTCTTCCAGTTTGCGAACCACTGATCTCTGGTATTGTTTACTTCGTGTATATTTTCTTCTATATCATCCGTTGATCCAAATTTGAAAACCGTTGACAATCAGTAGTATTATTCACGAACCTAGTGTCCTTGTGTTCCCCCAAGTGTCCTTGCGTTTCCCAAGTGTTCCTGCACCACTCTTACTAATTCCGGTCCGATCCACAAAAAGACGCTACAGGACAATTTATCTTCTTCGAAACGCAAGTACACTGGGTTCGTAAATGATGTTACCGACTGTCTACGATTTGCAATAGAGGTTCAGCGGTGAATATGGGTCGTCCCAATAAAGGGTATTGGCAATAAAAATTAAGTTTGTCTCTTTTGAAAGAACTCGTCATATGATATAAGAAGACCTTTTACAATTATTCCGTATCTGTTTTGGTTTTGGAAATATTTCGACCAAAGACAGCGCGCTGTCCGCCATCTTGGAATTATTTTTGATATGCATGTGACATCATAAGCAGGGTAAAGTGAAATTTTTATCTTGCCAACCTTGTGACATTAAGAGACAGAAACTCGATTTTGTTGCGCTATTTCCATTTTAAATTGACCCACAACATTTAAAAAGCCTTCCGTGGAAGTTTGGTCGCCCACGGAGTAGTTTCATCAGGTTTACCCTGCTTGTGACGTCACCAATTCCCTAGTTAATTAGACCCGATGTTACAACAAGATGGCGGACAGCACGCTGTTTTGGACGAAATATTTCAAAACACAAGAAAGATGGAGAAAAATTGTAAAAGGTCTTCTTATACCATTTGACGAGTTCTTTCAAATGAGACAAACTTAATTTTTATTGCCAATGCCCTTTAAAAGCTTAAACGGGGAGTGAATCCTACGTTGCTCTGAGGAACAGTGAGACTTTAGGCTATTGACATGTGCTGACTAGCATAAAATTGGATGGGTTGCCTACAAACTTCACCAATCTTCAACTTTTGTACAATGCACGCGTATCTCTCGCTCACTATCCGAACTTTTACATCGGTCTTCAGTTCTTAGAGTCTCGCTATTCTTCAAGAGCGTACAAACACTGGCGGTTGAAAACAGAACGAGTTAACGCTGGTGATGAGGTAGCCTGGTACCCTGACCCAATTTCAAAAGAAATATGGGCCAGGTAACCACTAATCTCATTCTCGCGTCATCAGGGCTAAATCCACTTATGACGATTGCAGTTTTACTCGTAGCCACTAAAAACGCGCGAAATTTCAACCAATAGGAAAGCAGAAGTCTTTAGTGGTTACCTGGCCCATATTCTTTGATTGGGCCAGGGTACCAGGCTAATATGCACATTGATACCATACCGGAGTATTTAGGACTGCAGTATAGTTGTGTATATGTCAGTGGTTTTTCTTTCCAAACGATCTCGAGTACCATAGCTCTTCCACCTCGTTCCAGTCTTCCACTTGTTTTGTTAACGACGAATTCACGGTATCAAAAAAGATGGCGGCTGTACCATTTAACTAGAATGCTTTGTTATTTATAAATTAGTTTCAATAACAGCTAAACATTTTATAGCATGCTACCTGAAACCATAGTTGTATTTTTAAAGCCTAACCGTATGATAGGACTACAAGAAACGATATTTACTGTGCGCAACGGATTCTAGTTGTATGTACAAGTCGTCATCTTTTTCGGTACGGTCAGTTGTGTAGGCATATATGTAAAAAATCTAACGCTCTGTAGGTGCTTGATTGGAAGGAAATCGACTGCACGGGTAAGTCTTGTTGAGGTTATATGTAACCAGGTTACGTTTACACACTACGATTTATGGTTTAGATACATGTTAAAACGAAAAACAGTCTGAATCTGAACCATGGACATGCAGTGTCTAAACGTTGTGTAATCTAGGCAAGTTCTCTCCTCGTTTACGCAAAAGGCCCTTAACACCCATCTAGACCAAACAATATCTGTATGGGATTGTCAGTTTGGCGTATGACAGTGATAATTGGTACATGTTTGTGAAGGGTGTTCGTTTAGGTTAGTGTATAATCTTGAGTGGTGGTGGTGGTGGTAGCGTTACTATGGCTTCATAAACAGTTCCGCTCAGACTGAGTCAAATGAAATGTTTTTGTGAGTCTTTTTCAAGAATACATTGATCAGACGAGAAACGTTTACCAGCGTGCGGCAATTCTGTATGTTTCGATGGCGAATGTTGCAAAACGTTTTTACGCGCTTGTCGCTGAATCACATACGCCAGGGTGACAATCGTATACAACAATTGCATCGTGTAGATGGTTGTAGTCCCATAGTATATATGCATATTAAGCCTAAGTCAAAGGAGAACGCAAGTTACCTTAGATTGACACCAGTCAAACATGGGCATAGCCTGCGTGCAGACGCTTGTATTTCCGGTGATTAATAATCGCCGGAAATACAAGCGTCTGCACGCAGGCTAACATGGGCACAAGTCGTCACAAAATGAAAGAAACTTGCGATGTAATTCGAAGAAGCTCAAATTGAGGCGCAGGACGCAAGTTAACTTGTGTTGATTTACTTGATCCGCGCAAGTCGGTATCAAAGACTGGGTAGGAAACTAGTTATCACGTGAGGTGTCATTGGCCCGCTGATTGGCTACATTTCATTCTTGTGTAAGCACGTAAAGAAAATTCTTGGGTCGTCAAGCTTGTTAAAGTGCCTATGTCATCCTCAGGGACTTTACATATTTATACTAATTGGAGCATTCTGAGAGGATTTGTAATATATCTTCTCAGGCGAAAATTTCATCTTCATGGATTTTTTTGCCGTTAAAGTTGACGGTCAAAAATCAAAAGAGGAATCTGTAAAGTGGTTTTCATATAGACAAATTCCTCTTTCGACATGAAGATGAAATTTTCGCCTGAGAAGATATATTACAAATCTTCTCAAAATCTTCCAATTAGTATAAATATGTAAAGTCCCTGAGGATGACATTGGCACTTTAACCTTCTCTCGATTTTTACTCGCGGATAACTGAAGTCAAATAATTTTGCTGGCTTAACGTGGCTAAGCTACGTCTAAAGGTTAAACGTAAGCGCCATCGGTTTACTATTTTTTTGCTGAGAAATTCCAACTAGTAGTTATTCTAGTAAAGTTTACTCAAACTAGGTCTTAATACGTAAATATTTCACTGCACGTTATTTGATTTAATTGCGATTCAAGTTTCATAAGTCTCTCTTACCGTGATAAAGCTGATTTTAAAATATGCTGGGGTTTTTTTGTCGTAACCTTCAGCTTGCTTTTGGTGCCCCACGCCAGTTTCCTACCCAGTCTTTCCCACTCCCGTTGTTATTAGGTACTTGGTTTTGTAGCATTGTTCTATTCGTTTCAGACCTCGCGAGATTGGACAGATTGTCCGTGTACCAACGCCACTCTGGAGCAGATATCGACATTGAACTCCCCGACGCAAGTGTAGGCGGGGCGATTTCCCTGGATCAAGCATCTGGGGTCGATGTACATCCGACCGCTACTCGTCTGTCGGGAAGTATACCAAAGAGAGATATCCATGGTAACATTCATGGCGATGGCATGTCCAAAGAGCTTGCTATTGATGCTCCAGTGGTAATTCAAAAGACCGATGCTTCGTTCAATGTGGAATCGACGCCAGATTTCCTTTTTGGAGAAGGAAGTAGTTCAGAGGGCAAGTTCCCTAAACTTGATGGCGATCTTGAACTGTCCGGAGGCGCCAGAGGAGCAAGCACAGGCGTGGACACGAACGCTAACCTGGGAGGCAATATCGGCTTTGGAGTAGGATCAGGAGCGCAGATGGATGTTACTGACTACAATGCACCTGCTGGTATCTTCGGAGACGTATCTGCACCGGAGGGACCACAAGCATCAGGCACAGCAGAGGTAAAATATCCTGACCTAAACCTTGCACCCGGTTCTTTATCAACTAGTGCTAGCGCAACTAAAGCCCACGAGGTTGACCTCGATGCGACGAAAGATTCAAAGTTTTCTTTTAAAAAGTATTTCGGCGGCGGCAGGTCAAAGGAAGCCCGCATCTCGTCTCCGGACGAGCCAAGCGCCGAGAAAAAATCTGGAAAGTTCCCGAAACTTTTCAGCCGCAAAGCGCCAGGAGGGAGTTCTCCTGAGAGTGGAAAAATGGAAATCGAGATGTCCAGCCCTCGGTCCGATGGCGAATTCGATGGAGAATTCAAAACCACCACAGGTGATTTGCATGCCGCTCCAGTAGGCGTCGAAGTTGACGCTCCAGTAAGTGGCAAAGTCAAGCCTCGATCTTCAAATTTGGGTCTTCTTCGCTGCTTCCCCGGTCACACAACTCCAAAAGGTGATCTCGACGCGGATACAGGAGGAAGCCTTAACGTTGAAACCGATGTGTCAGCACCGAAAATGGAAGTGAAAGGCCAAGGTATTGACTTGGAGAAACCTGTAAGAGCGGAAGGAATTTCAGAAGTTCATTCAGCAAATATTGGAGACGTGGAATTGCCATCAGTTGGATTCGCAGCTGGTTCAAAAGATGACGACAGTGGCAGTGAAACGTCAGACGGTGAAGGAGGAAGAATAAAGAGGAAACTAAAGATGCCCAAAGCTGGATTTGGAATCGGCTTTGGCGGAGGAGCTTCTGGAAAGGTTAAAGGACCCAGAGGAGATGGTGATAGTGGCAGTGAAACATCGGACGGTGAAGGAGGAAGAATAAAGAGGAAACTAAAATACCCTAAGTTTGGAGTTGGTGGTGGACTTTCTGGACAAGTCGACACATCGGAACCAGGCTATGACAGCGATAGCGAAACATCTGACGGCGAAGGAGGAAGAATTAAGAGAAAATTAAAAGTACCCAAATTTGGTGTCGGATTTGGCGGAGGAGCTTCTGGCAAAGGATCCAAACGAGATGGTGACAGTGATAGTGAAACATCAGATGGTGAAGGAGGAAGAATAAAAAGGAAACTAAAAATGCCTAAAGCTGGATTGGATATTGGAATTGGTGGAGGGGCTTCTGGCAAATTCAAAGGATCGAAACCAGATGACAGTGATAGTGAAACATCAGATGGTGAAGGAGGAAGAATAAAGAGAAAGCTCAAATCGCCTTCAATCGGAGTTGACATCTCTGACGACGACCACCATAAGAAAAAATCGAAATTCAAATTACCCAAATTCGGGTTTCGCAGTCGGAAAAAGTCGAAAGAAAAGTCGTCGAAGAAAGGCAAGCGCATTGGCAGTGATGATACATCCGATAGCGGAGGGGGCAAGACGGGATTTGAAATACCAGCGGTTGAATTGGAAGGCGAAATTAGAAAGCCAACGCTTGATGCTCAACTACAAAACCAACCGCCATCTGCTGGAGGTAGCGATAGTGAAACATCGGACGGTGAAGGAGGAAGAATAAAGAGGAAACTAAAGATGCCCAAAGCTGGATTTGGAATCGGCTTTGGCGGAGGAGCTTCTGGAAAGGTTAAAGGAGATGATGACAGTGGTAGTGAAACATCGGACGGAGAAGGAGGAAGAATAAAGAGAAAATTCAAAGCACCGAAATTCGGAATTGGCATTGGTGGAGGAGCTTCTGGAAAGGTCAAAGGAGATGATGACAGTGGTAGTGAGACATCCGATGGTCAGGGAGGAAGAATTAAGAGGAAATTCAAAACACCGAAGTTCGGAATTGGCATTGGTGGAGGAGCTTCTGGCAAAGTTAAAGGACCCAAAGGAGATGACAGTGGTAGTGAGACATCGGACGGAGAAGGAGGAAGAATAAAGAGAAAATTCAAAGGACCGAAATTCGGAATTGGCATTGGTGGAGGAGCTTCTGGAAAGGTCAAAGGAGATGATGACAGTGGTAGCGAGACATCGGACGGAGAAGGAGGAAGAATAAAGAGGAAATTCAAAGGACCGAAATTCGGAATTGGCATTGGTGGAGGGGCTTCGGGAAAGGTTAAAGGAGATGATGACAGTGGTAGTGAAACATCTGATGGTCAAGGAGGAAGAATAAAGAGAAAATTCAAAGGACCGAAGTTCGGAATTGGCATTGGTGGAGGAGCTTCTGGAAAGGTTAAACGAGACGATGACAGTGGTAGTGAAACATCTGATGGTCAAGGAGGAAGAATAAAGAGAAAATTCAAAGGGCCGAAGTTCGGAATTGGCATTGGTGGAGCAGCTTCTGGAAAGGTTAAACGAGACGATGACAGTGGTAGTGAAACATCTGATGGTCAAGGAGGAAGAATAAAGAGAAAATTCAAAGGGCCGAAGTTCGGAATTGGCATTGGTGGAGCAGCTTCTGGAAAGGTTAAAGGAGATGATGATAGTGGTAGCGAGACATCGGACGGAGAAGGAGGAAGAATAAAGAGAAAACTAAAAATACCCAAAGTTGGCTTTGGCATTGGCGGAGGAGCTTCTGGCCAAGTCAAAGGATCTAAACCAGATGACAGTGGTAGTGAAACATCGGATGGCAAGGGCGGTAGGATTAAAAGAAAATTTAAAATGCCTTCTATCGAATTGGATGGTGGTGGTGGAAAACTTGATGGTAACTTCAAGCACTCGAAGTCCAAAGGCGATAGCGGTAGTGAATCGTCTGACGACGACAGTGGACACAAGAAAAAGAAGAGATTCCGACTTCCAAAGTTTGGATTTGGTGGTGGACATAAATCGAAAGGAAGAAAATCCAAGAAGAGTAAAGGCGATTCCAGTGATTCCGATGGCGAAAAAGCCAAGACAAAATTTGAAATGCCAACGGGTGGAATAAAAGGTGAAATTCAAAAGCCAACGATTGATGCGAAATTGAAAACTGGACCACCATCTGTCGAGGGAAGTGGTAGTGAAACATCGGACGGTGCAGGAGGGAGAATAAAGAGGAAATTCAAAGGACCGAAGTTCGGAATTGGCATTGGTGGAGGAGCTTCTGGAAAGGTTAAAGGAGATGATGATAGTGGTAGCGAGACATCGGACGGTGAAGGCGGAAGGATAAAGAGAAAATTCAAAGGACCGAAATTCGGAATTGGCATTGGTGGAGGAGCTTCTGGAAAGGTTAAAGGAGACGATGACAGTGGTAGTGAAACATCTGATGGTCATGGAGGAAGAATAAAGAGAAAATTCAAAGGACCGAAATTCGGAATTGGCATTGGTGGAGGAGCTTCTGGAAAGGTCAAAAGAGATGATGACAGTGGTAGTGAAACATCGGACGGTGAAGGAGGAAGAATAAAGAGAAAATTCAAAGGACCGAAGTTCGGAATTGGCATTGGTGGAGGAGCTTCGGGAAACGTTAAAGGAGACGATGACAGTGGTAGTGAAACATCTGATGGTCATGGAGGAAGAATAAAGAGAAAATTCAAAACACCGAAATTCGGAATTGGCATTGGTGGAGGAGCTTCGGGAAATGTTAAAGGAGATGATGACAGCGATAGTGACACATCCGACGGCAACGGTGGAAGAATTAAAAGAAAACTGAAAATCCCTAAATTCGGTGTTGACGGTGGAGCTTCTGCGCAAATCAAAGGATCGAAGTCTAGCAGCGATAGCGACAGTGACGCATCAGACGGTAAAGGTGGGAGAATTAAGAGGAAGCTGAAATTATCTTCAGCTGGAATCGAAGGACCTGATGCTAAACTTGAACTATCGAAATCCAAGGGTGATAGCAGCAGCAGCAGCAGCAGCAGTGAAAGTTCTGATGACGATAAACACAAGAAAAAGAGCAAATTCCATTTACCGAAATTTGGATTTGGTAGAAAGAAATCGAAAGGAAAGAAGTCGAAGAAAAGTAAAGGTAGTGCCAGCCATACATCTGATGATGACAAGGCCAAGATGAAATTTGAAATACCAACCGGTGAAGTAACAGGTGGAATTCAAAAGCCAATAATTGATGCGAAATTGAAAACTGGACCACCATCTGTCGAGGGAAATGGTAGTGAAACATCGGATGGTGAAGGAGGAAGAATAAAGAGAAAATTCAAAGTACCGAAATTCGGAATTGGCATTGGAGGAGGAGCTTCTGGAAAGGTTAAAGGAGACGATGACAGTGGTAGTGAAACATCTGATGGTCATGGAGGAAGAATAAAGAGAAAATTCAAAGGACCGAAATTCGGAATTGGCATTGGTGGAGGAGCTTCGGGAAAGGTCAAAGGAGATGATGACAGTGGTAGTGAAACATCTGATGGTCATGGAGGAAGAATAAAGAGAAAATTCAAAGGACCGAAATTCGGAATTGGCATTGGTGGAGGAGCTTCGGGAAAGGTCAAAGGAGACGATGACAGTAGTAGTGAAACATCTGATGGTCATGGAGGAAGAATAAAGAGGAAATTCAAAGGACCGAAATTCGGAATTGGCATTGGTGGAGGAGCTTCGGGAAAGGTCAAAGGAGACGATGACAGTAGTAGTGAAACATCTGATGGTCATGGAGGAAGAATAAAGAGGAAATTCAAAGGACCGAAGTTCGGAATTGGCATTGGTGGAGGAGCTTCTGGAAAGGTCAAAGGAGATGATGACAGTGGTAGTGAAACATCGGACGGTGAAGGAGGAAGAATAAAGAGAAAATTCAAAGGACCGAAATTCGGAATTGGCATTGGCGGAGGAGCTTCGGGAAAGGTTAAAGGAGACGATGACAGTGGTAGTGAAACATCCGACGGTCAAGGAGGAAGAATAAAGAGAAAATTCAAAGGACCGAAGTTCGGAATTGGCATTGGTGGAGGAGCTTCGGGAAAGGTTAAACGAGACGATGACAGTGGTAGTGAAACATCCGACGGCAACGGTGGAAGAATTAAAAGAAAACTGAAAATCCCTAAATTCGGTGTTGACGGTGGAGCTTCTGGGCAAATCAAAGGATCGAAGTCTAGCAGCGATAGCGACAGTGACACATCAGACGGTAAAGGTGGGAGAATTAAGAGGAAGCTGAAATTACCTTCAGCTGGAATCGAAGGACCTGATGCTAAAATTAAACTATCGAAATCCAAGGGTGATAGCAGCAGCAGCAGCAGCAGCAGCAGCAGCAGTGAAAGTTCTGATGACGATAAACACAAGAAAAAGAGCAAATTCCATTTACCGAAATTTGGATTTGGTAGAAAGAAATCGAAAGGAAAGAAGTCGAAGAAAAGTAAAGGTAGTGCCAGCCATACATCTGATGATGACAAGGCCAAGATGAAATTTGAAATACCAACCGGTGAAGTAACAAGTGGAATTCAAAAGCCAATAATTGATGCGAAATTGAAAACTGGACCACCATCTGTCGAGGGAAGTGGTAGTGAAACATCGGATGGTGAAGGAGGAAGAATAAAGAGAAAATTCAAAGGACCGAAATTCGGAATTGGCATTGGAGGAGGAGCTTCTGGAAAGGTTAAAGGAGACGATGACAGTGGTAGTGAAACATCTGATGGTCATGGAGGAAGAATAAAGAGAAAATTCAAAGGACCGAAATTCGGAATTGGCATTGGTGGAGGAGCTTCTGGAAATGTCAAAGGAGATGATGACAGTGGTAGTGAAACATCGGACGGTGAAGGAGGAAGAATAAAGAGAAAATTCAAAGGACCGAAATTCGGAATTGGCATTGGCGGAGGAGCTTCGGGAAAGGTTAAAGGAGACGATGACAGTGGTAGTGAAACATCCGACGGTCAAGGAGGAAGAATAAAGAGAAAATTCAAAGGACCGAAGTTCGGAATTGGCATTGGCGGAGGAGCTTCGGGAAAGGTTAAAGGAGACGATGACAGTGGTAGTGAAACATCTGATGGTCATGGAGGAAGAATAAAGAGAAAATTCAAAACACCGAAATTCGGAATTGGCATTGGTGGAGGAGCTTCGGGAAAGGTTAAAGGAGATGGTGACAGCGATAGTGACACATCCGACGGCAACGGTGGAAGAATTAAAAGAAAACTGAAAATCCCTAAATTCGGTGTTGACGGCGGAGCTTCTGGGCAAATCAAAGGATCGAAGTCCAGCAGCGATAGCGACAGTGACACATCAGACGGTAAAGGTGGGAGAATTAAGAGGAAGCTGAAATTACCTTCAGCTGGAATCGAAGGACCTGATGCTAAAATTAAACTATCCAAATCCAAGGGTGATAGCAGCAGCAGCAGCAGCAGCAGTGAAAGTTCTGATGACGATAAACACAAGAACAAGAGCAAATTCCATTTACCGAAATTTGGATTTGGTAGAAAGAAATCGAAAGGAAAGAAGTCGAAGAAAAGTAAAGGTAGTGCCAGCCATACATCTGATGATGACAAGGCCAAGATGAAATTTGAAATACCAACCGGTGAAGTAACAGGTGGAATTCAAAAGCCAATAATTGATGCGAAATTCAAAACTGGACCACCATCTGTCGAGGGAAGTGGTAGTGAAACATCGGATGGTGAAGGAGGAAGAATAAAGAGAAAATTCAAAGGACCGAAATTCGGAATTGGAATTGGTGGAGGAGCTTCGGGAAAGGTTAAAGGAGATGATGACACTGGTAGTGAAACATCCGATGGTGAAGGAGGAAGAATAAAGAGAAAATTCAAAGGACCGAAATTCGGAATTGGCATTGGTGGAGGAGCTTCTGGAAAGGTTAAAGGAGATGATGACAGTGGTAGTGAAACATCGGACGGTGAAGGAGGAAGAATAAAGAGGAAATTCAAAGGACCGAAATTCGGAATTGGCATTGGTGGAGGTACTTCTGGAAAGGTTAAAGGAGATGATGACAGTGGTAGTGAAACATCTGATGGTCAAGGAGGAAGAATAAAGAGGAAATTCAAAGGACCAAAGTTCGGAATTGGCATTGGCGGAAGTGCTTCGGGAAAGGTTAAAGGAGATGATGGCAGTGGTAGTGAAACATCGGACGGTAAAGGAGGAAGAATAAAGAGAAAGTTGAAGCTTCCTAAAATAGGAATTGATGGTGGAGCGTCCAGGAGAATCAGGGGATCCAAATCCAGCAGCGATAGTGACAGTGACACATCGGATGGAAAAGGAGGAAGAATCAAAAGAAGATTGAAAAGGCCTAAAATAGGAATCGCTGGTGGAATGTCCGGAAAAGTTAGAACATCAAAATCGGGAAGCGATGCCGACAGTGAAACATCGGACGGCGAAGGAGGGAAAATTAAAAGAAAACTGAAAATGGGCGAAATTGGAATCGATGCTAGAGGTGGATTGTCCGGAAAAACCAAAGGATCGAAATCCAGTAGCGACAGCGATACATCAGACGGTAACGGAGGAAGAATCAAGAGGAAATTAAAACTTCCTGCAGTCGGAATTGAAGGCCCTGATCTTAAACTTGAACACTCAAAATCTAAAGGTGATAGCAGCAGTAGTGGATCAGAAGATGAGAATGGACACAAGAAAAAGAAGAAATTCCGATTCTCGCTATTCGGATTTGGTGGTCGAAGAAAATCGAAAAGCAAAAAGTCCAAGAAGAGTAAAGGCGGTTCAAGTGATTCGGATGATGAAAAGGCCAAGACGAAATTTGAAATACCAACGGGTGGAGTAAAAGGTGACGTTCAGAAGCCAACGATTGATGCGAAATTGAAAACTGGACCTCCATCTGTTGAGGGAAGTGGTAGTGAAACATCGGATGGTGAAGGAGGACGGATAAAGAGGAAGCTCAAAATGCCCAAGTTCGGAATTGGCATTGGTGGAGGAGCTTCTGGAAAGGTTAAAGGAGACAGTGACAGTGGTAGTGAAACATCTGATGGTCAAGGAGGAAGAATAAAGAGAAAATTCAAAGGACCGAAATTTGGAATTGGCGTTGGTGGAGGAGTGGTTAAAGGAGACGATGACAGTGGTAGTGAAACATCTGATGGTCAAGGAGGAAGAATAAAGAGAAAATTCAAAGGACCGAAATTTGGAATTGGCATTGGTGGAGGAGCTTCTGGAAAGGTTAAAGGAGACGTTGACAGTGGTAGCGAGACGTCGGACGGGGAAGGAGGAAGAATAAAGAGGAAATTGAAAATGCCTTCGGTCGGACTTGGTGCTGACGGTGGAACCATCGATGCTGAATTTGACCACAAAAAATCCAAAGATGACACGGATGGTGACACATCTGACGATGGACACAAAAGAAAATTTAAATTACCGAAATTCAAGTTCGGTAGTTTAAAAAAGTCGAAAGGAAAAAAGAAAAAAGGTGATGCCACTGACGAACACGGAGAGAAGGGTAAATTCGAAGTGCCTGGAGTCGAGTTAGAAGGTGGAATACCCAAGCCAACTATTAACATGCAGTTGGAAAATGAACCCCCGTCTATTGAGGGTAGTGGCAGCGAAACATCGGACGGGGAAGGAGGAAGAATAAAGAGGAAATTGAAAATGCCAAAGTTTGGTATTGGAATCGGCGGAGGAGCTTCTGGAAGAGTCAAAGGATCCAAAGGAGATGATGACAGTGGGAGTGAAACATCCGACGGAGAAGGAGGAAGAGTAAAGAGAAAATTCAAAGGACCGAAATTTGGTATTGGTGGAGGAGCTTCTGGAAAGGTTAAAGGAGACGATGGCAGTGGTAGTGAGACATCGGACGGTGAAGGAGGAAGAATAAAGAGGAAGCTCAAACTACCTTCTGCTGAATTTGATGGAAAAGCTAAGATCGATCGGGATGGTGAAAGTTCTGGGGAGGATAAACACACAGGAAAAGGGAAATTCCATTTACCGAAATTTGGATTTCGAAGTCGAAAAAAGTCGAAAGAGAAATCGCCGAAGAAAGGTAAAGGCTTCGACATTGATGTATCTGGAGGAAAGAATAAATTTGAAATACCAGACGTTGAGGTAGAAGGCGGTATTCAGAAGGCATCCGTTGATACGCAGTTAGAAAATCAACCCCCGTCAGCCGAAGGTAGTGGCAGTGAAACATCGGACGGTGAAGGAGGAAGAATAAAGAGGAAGTTGAAAATGCCAAAGTTTGGTATTGGAATTGATGCAGGAGCTTCTGGAAAACTCGAAGGACCCAAAGGAGATGATGACAGTGGTAGCGAGACATCCGATGGAGAAGGAGGAAGAATAAAGAGGAAATTCAAAGGACCGAAATTCGGAATTGGCATTGGTGGAGGAGCTTCGGGAAAGGTTAAAGGAGATGATGACAGTGGTAGTGAAACATCCGATGGAGAAGGAGGAAGAATAAAGAGGAAATTCAAAGGACCGAAATTCGGAATTGGCATTGGTGGAGGAGCTTCGGGAAAGGTTAAAGGAGATGATGACAGTGGTAGTGAAACATCCGATGGAGAAGGAGGAAGAATAAAGAGGAAATTCAAAGGACCGAAATTCGGAATTGGCATTGGTGGAGGAGCTTCGGGAAAGGTTAAAGGAGATGATGACAGTGGTAGTGAAACATCCGATGGAGAAGGAGGAAGAATAAAGAGAAAATTCAAAGGTCCGAAGTTTGGAATTGGCATTGGTGGAGGAGCTTCGGGAAAGGTTAAAGGAGATGATGACAGTGGTAGTGAAACATCCGATGGAGAAGGAGGAAGAATAAAGAGAAAATTCAAAGGTCCGAAGTTTGGAATTGGCATTGGTGGAGGAGCTTCGGGAAAGGTTAAAGGAGATGATGACAGTGGTAGCGAAACATCCGACGGAGAAGGAGGAAGAATAAAGAGAAAATTCAAAGTGCCTAAATTTGGTATTGGAATCGGCGGAGGAGCTACTGGCCAAGTCAAAGGATCTAAATCAGATGATGACAGTGGCAGTGAAACATCAGACGGTGAAGGAGGACGAATAAAGAGGAAACAAAAAAAGTCTAAAGGTGGATTTGGATTTGGCCTAAAAATGCCTAAATTCAAAGGACCGAAATTTGGAATTGGCGGAGGAGCTTCTGGCAAAGTCAAAGGATCCAAACCAGATGATGACAGTGGTAGTGAAACATCGGACGGTGAAGGAGGAAGAATAAAGAGGAAAATTAAAGTGTCCAAACCTGGATTTGGAATTGGAATTGATGGAGGAGCTTCTGGCAAAGTCAAAGGATCCAAATCAGATGATGACAGTGGCAGTGAAACATCGGATGGCGAAGGAGGAAGAATAAAGAGGAAACTCAAATTACCTTCTGTTGAATTCGATGGAAAAGCTAGCATCGATCGGGACGGTGAAAGTTCTGGGGACGATAAGCACAAAGGAAAAGGGAAATTCCACTTACCGAAATTTGGATTTGGCAGTCGAAAAAAATCGAAAGAAAAATCACCAAAGAAAGGTAAAGGCTTCGGCATCGATGTATCTGGAGGAGGAAAGAATACATTTGAAATACCAGATGTTGAGGTAGAAGGCGGTATTCAGAAGGCATCCATTGATACGCAGTTAGAAAATCAACCCCCGTCAGCCGAAGGTAGTGGCAGTGACACATCGGACGGCGAAGGAGGAAGAATAAAGAGGAAATTCAAAGGACCGAAATTCGGAATTGGCATTGGTGGAGGAGCTTCGGGAAAGGTTAAAGGAGATAATGACAGTGGTAGTGAAACATCCGATGGAGAAGGAGGAAGAATAAAGAGAAAATTCAAAGGTCCGAAATTCGGAATTGGCATTGGTGGAGGAGCTTCGGGAAAGGTTAAAGGAGATGATGACAGTGGTAGTGAAACATCCGATGGAGAAGGAGGAAGAATAAAGAGAAAATTCAAAGGACCGAAATTCGGAATTGGCATTGGTGGAGGAGCTTCGGGAAAGGTTAAAGGAGATGATGATAGTGGTAGTGAAACATCTGACGGAGAAGGAGGGAGAATAAAAAGAAAATTCAAAGTGCCTAAATTTGGTTTTGGAATCGGCGGAGGAGCTTCTGGAAAAGTCAAAGGATCCAAATCAGATGATGACAGTGGCAGTGAAACATCGGACGGCGAAGGAGGAAGAATAAAGAGGAAACTCAAACTACCTTCTGTTGAATTCGATGGAAAAGCTAGCATCGATCGGGATGGTGAAAGTTCTGAGGACGATAAGCACAAAGGAAAAGGGAAATTCCACTTACCGAAATTTGGATTTGGCAGTCGAAAAAAATCGAAAGAAAAATCACCAAAGAAAGGTAAAGGCTTCGGCATCGATGTATCTGGAGGAGGAAAGAATAAATTTGAAATACCAGATGTTGAGGTAGAAGGCGGTATTCAGAAGGCATCCATTGGTACGCAGTTAGAAAATCAACCCCCGTCAGCCGAAGGTAGTGGCAGTGACACATCGGACGGTGAAGGAGGAAGAATAAAGAGGAAATTCAAAGGACCGAAATTCGGAATTGGCATTGGTGGAGGAGCTTCGGGAAAGGTTAAAGGAGATGATGACAGTGGTAGTGAAACATCCGATGGAGAAGGAGGAAGAATAAAGAGAAAATTCAAAGGTCCGAAATTCGGAATTAGCATTGGTGGAGGAGCTTCGGGAAAGGTTAAAGGAGATGATGACAGTGGTAGTGAAACATCCGATGGAGAAGGAGGAAGAATAAAGAGGAAATTCAAAGGACCGAAATTCGGAATTGGCATTGGTGGAGGAGCTTCGGGAAAGGTTAAAGGAGATGATGATAGTGGTAGTGAAACATCTGACGGAGAAGGAGGGAGAATAAAAAGAAAATTCAAAGTGCCTAAATTTGGTATTGGAATCGGCGGAGGAGCTTCTGGCAAAGTCAACGGATCTAAACCAGATGATGACAGTGGTAGTGAAACATCGGACGGCGAAGGAGGAAGAATAAAGAGGAAACTAAAAGTGTCCAAACCTGGATTTGGAATTGATGGAGGAGCTTCTGGAAAAGTCAAAGGATCCAAATCAGATGATGACAGTGGCAGTGAAACATCAGACGGTGAAGGAGGACGAATAAAGAGGAAACAAAAAAAGTCTAAAGGTGGATTTGGATTTGGCCTAAAAATGCCTAAATTCAAAGGACCGAAATTTGGAATTGGCGGAGGAGCTTCTGGCAAAGTCAAAGGATCCAAACCAGATGATGACAGTGGTAGTGAAACATCGGACGGTGAAGGAGGAAGAATAAAGAGGAACCTAAAAGTGTCCAAACCTGGATTTGGAATTGGAATTGATGGAGGAGCTTCTGGAAAAGTCAAAGGATCCAAATCAGATGATGACAGTGGCAGTGAAACATCGGACGGCGAAGGAGGAAGAATAAAGAGGAAACTCAAACTACCTTCTGTTGAATTCGATGGAAAAGCTAGCATCGATCGGGATGGTGAAAGTTCTGGGGACGATAAGCACAAAGGAAAAGGGAAATTCCACTTACCGAAATTTGGATTTGGCAGTCGAAAAAAATCGAAAGAAAAATCACCAAAGAAAGGTAAAGGCTTCGGCATCGATGTATCTGGAGGAGGAAAGAATAAATTTGAAATACCAGATGTTGAGGTAGAAGGCGGTATTCAGAAGGCATCCATTGATACGCAGTTAGAAAATCAACCACCGTCAGCCGAAGGTAGTGGCAGTGACACATCGGACGGTGAAGGAGGAAGAATAAAGAGGAAATTCAAAGGACCGAAATTCGGAATTGGCATTGGTGGAGGAGCTTCGGGAAAGGTTAAAGGAGATGATGACAGTGGTAGTGAAACATCCGATGGAGAAGGAGGAAGAATAAAGAGAAAATTCAAAGGTCCGAAATTCGGAATTGGCTTTGGTGGAGGAGCTTCGGGAAAGGTTAAAGGAGATGATGACAGTGGTAGTGAAACATCCGATGGAGAAGGAGGAAGAATAAAGAGAAAATTCAAGGGTCCGAAATTCGGAATTGGCATTGGTGGAGGAGCTTCGGGAAAGGTTAAAGGAGATGATGACAGTGGTAGTGAAACATCCGATGGAGAAGGAGGAAGAATAAAAAGAAAATTCAAAGGTCCGAAATTCGGAATTGGCTTTGGTGGAGGAGCTTCGGGAAAGGTTAAAGGAGATGATGACAGTGGTAGTGAAACATCCGATGGAGAAGGAGGAAGAATAAAAAGAAAATTCAAAGGTCCGAAATTCGGAATTGGCTTTGGTGGAGGAGCTTCGGGAAAGGTTAAAGGAGATGATGACAGTGGTAGTGAAACATCCGATGGAGAAGGAGGAAGAATAAAAAGAAAATTCAAAGTGCCTAAATTTGGTATTGGAATCGGCGGAGGAGCTTCTGGCCAAGTCAAAGGATCCAAATCAGATGATGACAGTGGCAGTGAAACATCGGACGGCGAAGGAGGACGAATAAAGAGGAAACTCAAACTACCTTCTGTTGAATTCGATGGAAAGGCTAGCATCGATCGGGAGAGTGAAAGTTCTGGGGACGATAAGCACAAAGGAAAAGGGAAATTCCACTTACCGAAATTTGGATTTGGCAGTCGAAAAAAATCGAAAGAAAAATCACCAAAGAAAGGTAAAGGCTTCGGCATTGATGTATCTGGAGGAGGAAAGAATAAATTTGAAATACCAGATGTTGAGGTAGAAGGCGGTATTCAGAAGGCATCCATTGATACGCAGTTAGAAAATCAACCCCCGTCAGCCAAAGGTAGTGGCAGTGACACATCGGACGGTGAAGGAGGAAGAATAAAGAGGAAATTCAAAGGACCGAAATTCGGAATTGGCTTTGGTGGAGGAGCTTCGGGAAAGGTTAAAGGAGATGATGACAGTGGTAGTGAAACATCCGATGGAGAAGGAGGAAGAATAAAGAGAAAATTCAAAGGTCCGAAATTCGGAATTGGCATTGGTGGAGGAGCTTCCGGAAAGGTTAAAGGAGATGATGACAGTGGTAGTGAAACATCCGATGGAGAAGGAGGAAGAATAAAAAGAAAATTCAAAGTGCCTAAATTTGGTATTGGAATCGGCGGAGGAGCTTCTGGCCAAGTCAAAGGATCCAAATCAGATGATGACAGTGGCAGTGAAACATCGGACGGCGAAGGAGGAAGAATAAAGAGGAAACTCAAACTACCTTCTGTTGAATTCGATGGAAAAGCTAGCATCGATCGGGATGGTGAAAGTTCTGGGGACGATAAGCACAAAGGAAAAGGGAAATTCCACTTACCGAAATTTGGATTTGGCAGTCGAAAAAAATCGAAAGAAAAATCACCAAAGAAAGGTAAAGGCTTCGGCATCGATGTATCTGGAGGAGGAAAGAATAAATTTGAAATACCAGATGTTGAGGTAGAAGGCGGTATTCAGAAGGCATCCATTGATACGCAGTTAGAAAATCAACCACCGTCAGCCGAAGGTAGTGGCAGTGACACATCGGACGGTGAAGGAGGAAGAATAAAGAGGAAATTCAAAGGACCGAAATTCGGAATTGGCATTGGTGGAGGAGCTTCGGGAAAGGTTAAAGGAGATGACGACAGTGGTAGTGAAACATCCGATGGAGAAGGAGGAAGAATAAAGAGAAAATTCAAAGGTCCGAAATTCGGAATTGGCTTTGGTGGAGGAGCTTCGGGAAAGGTTAAAGGAGATGATGACAGTGGTAGTGAAACATCCGATGGAGAAGGAGGAAGAATAAAGAGAAAATTCAAGGGTCCGAAATTCGGAATTGGCATTGGTGGAGGAGCTTCGGGAAAGGTTAAAGGAGATGATGACAGTGGTAGTGAAACATCCGATGGAGAAGGAGGAAGAATAAAGAGAAAATTCAAGGGTCCGAAATTCGGAATTGGCATTGGTGGAGGAGCTTCGGGAAAGGTTAAAGGAGATGATGACAGTGGTAGTGAAACATCCGATGGAGAAGGAGGAAGAATAAAGAGGAAATTCAAAGGACCGAAATTCGGAATTGGCTTTGGTGGAGGAGCTTCGGGAAAGGTTAAAGGAGATGATGACAGTGGTAGTGAAACATCCGATGGAGAAGGAGGAAGAATAAAGAGAAAATTCAAAATCCCTAAAGTTGAAATGGAAGCCAAATCTAAAGACCGACACGATGACGACTCCGACGATGAACACAAGAAGAAAATGAAGTTCAAACTTCCGAAATTTCGTTTTGGTAGTGGGAAAAAATCGAAAGGAAAAAAATCAAAGAAAGGAAAGGACAGTGACAGTGATAAATCTGATGATGAAAATGCAAAGATGAAGTTTGAAATACCGACGGCCGATTTGGAGGGCGGCATTGAAAAACCTGCAATGGACATGCATTTAAAAGATCGGGCAGGAGATAGTGATAGTGAAACATCGGATGGCGAAGGAGGAAGAATTAAGAGGAAACTGAAAATGCCTAAAATTGGATTTGGCATTGGCGGAGGAGCTTCTGGGGAAGTTAAAGGATCCAAAGGAGATGATGATAGTGGCAGTGAAACATCGGACGGCGAAGGAGGAAGAATAAAGAGGAAACTAAAGATGCCCAAAGCTGGATTTGGAATTGGAATTGGCGGAGGAGCTTCTGGGGAAGTTAAAGGACCCAAGGCAGACATTGATAGTGGCAGTGAAACATCCGATGGTGAAGGAGGAAGAATAAAGAGGAAACAAAAAAAGTCTAAAGGTGGATTTGGATTTGGGTTAAAAATGCCTAAATTCAAAGGACCGAAATTTGGATTTGGCGGAGGAGCTTCTGGCAAAGTCAAAGGATCCAAACCAGATGATGACAGTGGTAGTGAAACATCGGACGGTGAAGGAGGAAGAATAAAGAGGAAACTAAAAGTGTCCAAACCTGGATTTGGAATTGGAATTGATGGAGGAGCTTCTGGAAAAGTCAAAGGATCCAAATCAGATGATGACAGTGGCAGTGAAACATCGGACGGCGAAGGAGGAAGAATAAAGAGGAAACTAAAAATGCCCAAAGTTGGATTCGGATTTGGCATTGGCGGAGGAGTTTCAGGCAAAGTCAAAGGATCGAAACCTGATGGTGATAGTGGTTCCTTTGGTGTTTCACCAATCTCAAAGGAAAGCGTCGTTGAGTCGCAATCTATGCCTGTGAAAGATCTCCAAGCTGATTTTGGTGATATTTTTTCGCTATCCGACGACGTCCCAGATAAAAGTGTGGACCTACCTTCTGACGAAAACAGAAATGTTAGTCAATTCTCTGTACGGGGTGGAACAATGACAACGAAGCCTGTGATTGCTGATGCAGAGCTACCTTCGAAAGAGATCCACACAGCGAAGCCGGTTTCCTTGCGTGTTTTGCCAATCGCCAAGGAAGGCGTCATTTTATCGGAATCCACGCCTGAGAAAGATCTTCAAGCTGATTTGGGGGATATATTCTCGCTATCCGATACAACAGATACAACTGTGCCTGTGAGTGGTGACGGTGAACTGCCATCGATAGAGCCCCAGTCGCAAAACAGATACTCGTTCAGCTCGGAGGCACAATTGAGATCTACTTCAACCGACACCGATGATAACACTTTGGACTCTAATATCAAAGGAATGGGTTCTGGCGAACTCAAGGAACTCATATTCAAGACTCAGCGCCAAGGTCGTCCCAGTCTCTCGACCGGTTCCGAACACGTATCGCAAACCACAGTAACTTCTTCATCGCATTCCAGTTCTCGGGTTGTCGTCAAGGAAACGTTTTCGTCACCGAAGACAGAGATGGAAGTTGAGTCTGCGCCATCGTTCGAGAAACACTTCAGCGGTGACAGTTCATCCAGTTGCAGTATTGGAACCAGCTTACCCTCAGGACGTTTTGAAACCAAGACGACGACCGTGAGTCAGACAATCCGCGCAAAGTCCAACGAACCCGACAAGCTCAGTGGTACACTCGCACCAGAAACGCGACATTCTGTTGGTCTTCCGAAGCCTGAAATTCGAACCAGCACAGACGTCGATGAACTCGAATCTAGCATCAACCAGATGGACGCGAGCGATATCAAGAAGATAATATTTACATCATCGCGAAAAGGACGGTTTAGTTTACCAGATAAAGACGAAGGATCGATGAAGAGCGGTTACCAACGTCCTGTTTCAATGGATGTTTCGCATGGTCTTGCTTCGTCGAGAACCTCCGGTCTTACTAGACCAGTCAGCATGAGCGAATCACGATGGCGAAGCACTCCAGACGTAACCATTATAGAAGACCCAGCGGCAACTTCTTCTGAATCCAAAGCAAAATACTCTGGTCCATCGGGGACTGGCTCTCTATCTCTCTCGTCGGAACATCTTGCTTTGAAAACCGGTGGTGATTCTTCCCTTGCGGGCCAAGCTTTCGAAGGACGGTCAGTGAAAACCCAAAGTCATGTTACAACGCAATCTGGTTCTACTGAAGTGAGAACCTATTCACGTATTCAGTCCAAAGGATCCGACAGCGACGTTGGTTTTAAAGCAATAAAGTCCATGGGGGCTGGCGAACAACGCACCGGTGACATCTTTGGGTCGACGACTTCTCACGTTGAGAGGTCTAGTGTGACTACCTCTTCGCAGATAACGACCAGTTCAACATCGAGAACGAGCATCGCAACGCAAAGTCAAGTAAAGAAAGTCCCGAGTCTGTCCCGATCATTCCCCGATCTTCTAGACGAGGAGATACGCCAGGTAAAAGAGTCTTCGGAAAAATCCTCGGAATCCGTCGAAGAAAGGCGTCGCTATTCGATGGAGAAACGATCCGAGTGGATGCTCTCGAGTCCTGGCGATTCCCAATCGACCACCACAGGAACCAGCCAAGAAAGAAAAAAGATTACCCTACGGGAGCGACGACGATTGATACTTGGACAAGATGACGACGCTTCAGAAAAACCCAAACCGACATAGAACATTAGAAAACTAGTTTCTTCTCTCAGTGAACAATCATTTTTGCTGTGTCCATGTGTTCCATGGCGAACAAATTGAGAATACAGAAAATATTTAGGAACTTTTACGATACAAGTGTGTAAAGTTAGTGAACTAGTTTAAGGTTGTAGAATCTTTCTTTTTTTATACTTTTGTGATTGCACTTTTACTTCATGCTAGGTTTTATTTTTAACATTAGGGCTTATTCATGTTGGATATTTAATTTAATACACCATATAGACTTATTTAAGGTTTAGATTTAATTTTCGTACATAACAGACCAAAAATGCGCACCACATGTTAACGTTTACTCTTCTTAATAGGTTCAGTGGATATGAAAAATTATGAAAAGCAAAATTTAAAAATCCAAAGTCATTTTTTTTCTTAAAAAAACTTGATCAAGTTTCAGATTGAAAACCATTCCTTCCTATCTTTCTACAGAACCCGTTTCGAAGAGTGTGCGAAATATTAAGCATTATAAAGAGGTTGTAATTATATTTTGTAGTTTCATTTTAATATTCACGGCATTATTATAGATTATGTAATCTCTGTTAAGTTACCTTCGTATTTTGTAATAACATAGATGTATTTTCGCCTACTTTCTATCTTTAATTCTAAAGCGAAAAACAAAGTTTCATTAAATTACTTTTTCTTTATAAATTATCTCTGCGTTTTTGTCAAACTGCTGCATGCGGCGTTTAGTTAGTTTGTTTTTCTGCTTGGTTGGTTTGACTTCGTCCATCAAGTCTTCGAATAGTAGGACAACAAAGGATAGGATAAGAAGGATATCAATAGCTCTCTCACTTTTGGCCCATTGCTTTTCTGAAGAATTCGTCCGTCCATTCAGTCGGAATAGTAGGATACGAAGGATATGATGGGATACAAAAGGTGCCATAGGGTTCCAAGAGGTCTCGCTTGGCCAAATTTCCCAAAGATGCAAATTTTCCGAGGATGCTATCGCAACTTCAATACAAATCTTCATCCATCTGTCCAATCGCCTTTCAAGTTAGAACGGGATACAAAGGATGTGGTGGGATGCCATAGGATACTAAGAGCTCCCTTACTTCGTCGGATTATCTGAAGACGATTTGGAAGACCGAGCGGTTCTCTTCGAAACTACGCACGTCGAATTCCAAGTGGCCCGTCCGCGATTATAAAAGGGTAAGCCCTTGAAGAAATCGTGAAACACTTTCATCTCTTCAACTTCAACTGACACGCTAATTTTTATTCAGCGCGCAAATGAATAGTTTTAAAAAAAAAAGGCACTCAAATTATGTTAGAATCTTTCACGAGCGATCAGACTTTTTTAAGAAATTGGTTAATATTTTTTTAGCGTACTCGAAACCTTTTATATACAATCTCGTAGTTAAATTTAATCACTTTTGGAAATAAAATGATTAAAGGGCTTGGCGTAAAAATTACAAATTTTTGACTTTCTTTTTCAAATTAATATCACTTATTGCGACAAAAGTCAATTCTGTTGTCCACCATCTTGGATAAATTTTTGATATGCATGTGACGTCACAACCAGTAAAGTGTAAACTTAGTCGGACTTGCACGTATGTGAAAAGAAAGTTTCGCCGTGTTTTCCTGGTTGTGGCGGTTCATGAGGCAATCTTCAAAAACAAGATGGCGGATTTTAAACAAGATGGCAGATGACAGGATGTCGAAATCAGTGATGTTGTTTTGCACTCTGCACTACGCTTCTATTTTAAAGCCATAGATTATTCGTCATGCGTTTGTCCTAAACTAGTTCCTTTCTCTTTTTTTAGATTTTAGGTTCCGACTCCAGTAGTGAAACTCGTCGGCAGAAGTTTTCCAAAGTTTGCCGTCGATCTCGTTCCAATCCCCAGCTCCGTTCCAGACAGATGATGACAGGCGTGGATCGCCGATCACCAATACACTCGTCCCGTCCTTCTCCACCATCAGATCATCGCAGCGTCTACCCGTTTCCTGACCTGTCCGAGAGAGATCTCGCAGTCCGTGCTGATTACTACCCACCATCGTTCACAGCACCGACTACATACCGTGCTAGCAACGCGTGCGCAAAAGCCGCGCCCCTGGTGTCGAGACCTGTTGACTCGCGCAGTATCCAAAACTCTTATTTTGTTCCGTTGTCGGACCAGCCAAGGTCAGACCGTGCTTGGATGGGAAACTCGGGGATGATCAAGAGCAAATCGTTGGATAAACTAGACGAGATTATGCGCAATGATCCTATTTTGCGAGACGATTACCACACCGCAGTGCTGTCTTCAAAATCTGCGCAAACTCAAACGGACGTGGTCTACACGAAGAAAAGGCCGCGACGGAAACGGAACGATCGTCCACGCAGCCAGATCCTGCCGCCCACGTACTTGCAATTACCGTCGGTCACGTGGCTACCGGGTGAACTGGACGGAGCAGGATCAAAGGGACTGGAACCACCGAGCAAAGGCCTTGAGGCGCCAAACGATTTTTACTGGGGTCAGCACTACCCTCGGGAAAGCCATCGCAGGAAATCGAGAGAGGAACAAGCGCAAATAGTTCAGCGCTGGATCACGGAGATAATCGAGCATAAGAAAGCCCAAGAATTGCGAAAACAAGACGTCATGCCCGTCGTTACTCGAGAAAATCGGCAAAACTCAAGAAGAAGAGTCGGTCTGTGCCCGAGCATTCCTTTCGGGGGAATCCGGCGAAATTCGAGCACGAACGACGCGCGTCCGATGATGGTGATAACCCTCAGAGAAAAAGACAAAGGCAAATTTACGATACGAAGTGTACGGACGTCTCTAGTTCAAAACTGAGACACTCCGACAGCGACCCCAGCGTTAGGTCAGCGCTGTCACAGAGATTTGGTGACGAGATGGCCGTGTCTGTCAATACGACCTCAGTGGGTACCAGTACCACGCAAACCATTGGTATATCTCCCGGCGCTTCCCCCGTCGTCGACGAAAACATTTCTCCGTCGCTACAATCGCGTATCCGCAGTCTCGAACAGTCTTTTAAGCAAGATAATCTCTCGGCTCTAGCTTACCCTCTAGTAATAACTCTTTGGATGTAACTAGGCAACTAGCACGTCCTGTCGATGATTCGCCATCATCGACTAACGGACAAAGCAATCGTGCGCGAGTGTCTAACCCAGACCTCCCTCTGATATCGCATCTTCTCTCCGGAAACGAACTCGACAGTCAATGCTAGCATAGCACTCCATATATATATATCGTGTACTGTACTCAAAACTGCAAAGGCGGCGGAAAGAGTGGGGCTGATCAAGGGACTAGTTCTCCCAATATTTCTAAGAGGGCTAAGCCCACTGATGGCTAAGCCTCCGCAATATCTCTGAAGATAGGTCTGAGAATGGGCTAAAATTCTAATCAAGGGGAAGACAAAGTACACTTCTTTATAATCTATTGATGAATAGGCGAATTTCAGGGTATTGCGCGCGCATCATTTTGCAAAGGAATTGGCGGGTTCTTGGCGGTGCTCCCCAGAAAGTAAGTAATGGCAAACAGACTTGCTAGCGAGCCAACAACAGCAGAATAACAGTGTTAAACATCCAGAAACTGTATCTATACTTTGTTTATTTTAAACAGTATGTTTACTTTGAGTGGAGCTTGCCAGTTTTTTTGAAAAATGATGCGCGCGCAACACCCTGAAACTCCCGACGTCACATGGATACCGTTTACACGATGCCGGTACAATACATGATCGCGAATCTCCACTGCGCATCAGAATGACGCGTTCTGAGTCGGGATAAAACTTAATTAACTTTCTAACATCAGGCTAAAGCTGCAGTTTTCATTTGCAATTTTATTTCTGAACTCATTGTACTGAATTCCTCAGCCTAATGTTATAAATTGAAATAAGTTTTATCCCGTCTCAGAACGCGTCATTCTCATGCGCAGTCGAGATTCGCGATCCATGTATTTGAAAACGGAACAAAATCATGCCGGTGTGTAAATACAGGCCAAAAAGTCTTGCGTTTACACGGTGCCGGTATATATAATGACGGATTAGCATGTGACTATTCTCTTCCAATGAGAATTGAGAAGACTTTGTGAATACTGCTGACCCGAATACTATGGTCGTATATATCTTGATTACCGTCATCGAACTGTTACGGCACGGGCGTTTACACGATACCGGTTAGTGTTCCGTTTTCATTTCATGCCGTCAAGGAGCCCGTCTTCATTTTGTGCCGTTTTCATGTCATTTGTGTGCCGGTATCGTGTAAACGCAAGGCCTAAACGGCATGATTTTGTTCCGTTTTCAAATTGTACCGGCATCGTGTAAACGGGGTCTGAGACAGCAAATGGCGCACGTTTATATTTACGTTAGGAAACGCAAGCACTGTATCGGACCGGGTGTCAAATTTATTAGAGGTCACCTCAAGACAAAGCTGTATAATGTCATATCAATGACGGACCGTGTCCTGCCGAATTGAACACGTGTCCGTATGTCCTGTTTATCTGGCTGATCGTTCAGTTCTTTTCGTTACGGATATGATTTTGCCAAACTAGTCATAGCCTATATACATGTAATGTAGGGGCACCATTTTCTATATCTTTTATAAAGAATAAATAACCGTTGAACAATTTCGCAGCCTTCGTACGTAACCATATTTAATAGCTAGTACTGTACTGTTACTACTTACTGTATGCAAGGAATGTATTTGCAAGCAATAAATATGGCAGACGGTTTTTAGGCAAGTTGGTAAGTATAATCCTTTAGAATGTTAGGGGCGGACCATTAGAAAAGTGATGGGAGGGGGGGGACTTTTTCAGCTTGCACGAATTTTTTTCTTTATCATTTGCTTGTGCTGGAATGTTTTTTATTGTCTAATCCTTTGCATGAATTTTTTTTATTACACATACAAAGTTTTCACCATGAGAAGGCTCTGCATGAATTTTTTTTCTCAAACTATCTTTGTGTATGAATAATTTTTTTCGAGCACATTGCCGTGCACGAATTTTTTTTGGTTCCCCCCCCCTATCACTTTTCTAATGGTCCGCCCCTTAGTTTCTGATACCAAAACGAACACCTAGAGATAGCGCGCGTACGGATTACCCGTATTTGGCACAAATATGGCTATCCGATGTTTGTGTTGTACAAATTGGATAGTTTTCTACTTCGTTTCACATGGAAACTCACAAGACAAAAGAAAAAAGTCGAGCGCGCGACATTTTACGCCCAGTGGAAATCTAGTTTAGTCCCGCCCAATGCGCGCGCGTGCTGGACGGATCGCCAACTCCATGATCGCTAGTAAAAAGCTGAGGAAAGGGACAATCTCGTTATTTAACAAAGAAGATAGATGGATGGATGGATAGATGGATAGATGGATAGATGGATGGATGGTTTATTTTCAATTACATGAATACAGAATAAAAAGTAAAAGTAAACCATAAGGTTCAGGTATTTAGATCCTGGTTGTGACCTATTAAAAAGTATAAACAATCGTAATGATAATTATGGACAACGGTTAAAATTTAGAACTTGAATTGTGTATAATATTATGTACAAGTACAAGTTTAAGCACGCGTTTTTAACGCATTGTAAATGATGAAACTCTTTTTAAACCTATCAGTTCTAAATGGTTGAATTTGGAAAAGACGTTTCTTTCTTAGGTTAATCTGGCATTTGTTCGCTGGTGGTAGAAGATCATTTAGTTTGTGGCTAGTGTCGCTAATAACTTGCTGGAATAGTTTGTCCGTTAGCTGCTGTCTACGCACTATTAGAGGGACTAACTCTGCGACGGAAAGAGCCTCATATGATAATTCAGGAAAGATTATTCGCATGGCTCGTTGCTGTATTCTTTCAATGTCTTTAGCGAGATAGTCCGGCAGGCTATCGTGGAAGACCGGACACGCATACTCTGTAACAGGTCTTATGCAAGTACGGTAAAAGGAGACAAGTTCCCTGCGGCCCACGTTGGAACGTTTTAGTTGGCTTAGAAAGAATAGGCGCTTATTCGTTTTCTTTAGGATTACAGATGTATGGGTATTCCACTTAAGATCACGAGATATATTAAGGCCTAAAACTTTTACGTTTTCAACGAGCTCCAGTTCCTTATTGTTAAGAAGATCCAGAAATCACCAATACGTTGTCGGCAAGCGTGGTAAATTGCTTTTTAGCTCCAATCTCTTATTTCTCCTTTCCTACCCCTCCCTAATGATTTATTGTAAAATTACGTCATTTTGCAATACTTGTACCCAGTTTCCAAAATATTCTCACCTGCACATGCGCAGAACGTACGTCAACAGAAGTTAAAAAATTTTAAAGTGTAGAGATGTGATCAGAGTACAACTGTCTTTGCGGCAGGATTTTCTACGGCAAACAAGAAATGAGTATGTTTTTGGATGGATTAAAATGAGAGAAAGGTTTTGTCTTTATGGCAGACAGTCACCAGCTCCGTTCTTCTTCATTTTCGAGCAGTAGTTCATCACCGAGTGGTGAAGTCGATCATGTCGAGTTGCTGTCCTCGCAACTTGGAGCATTGCTTCACTCGACAGAATTTGGCGACGTTACTTTCTTGGTAGAAGACAAAGAATTCAAAGCACACAGAGTGTTCCTGGCATCAAGGTGCGAGTATTTTCGAGCTTTGCTTTACGGTGGCATGCGAGAAGCGAAACCAGAAGCTGAAATAGTACTCAAAGACACTTCCGCACAAGCTTTTGGGACGCTACTAAAGTATGTTTACACCGGAAGAATCTTCCTTGGCGAACTACGAGAAGAACATGTATTAGACCTACTCGGTTTGGCTCACAAATATGGCTTCCTGGCTTTGGAAAGCGCTATTTCTGGTTATCTAAAGAGCTCGCTAGACCTTCATAACATTTGCCATGTCTTTGACGTCGCTTGTCTTTACCAATTAAAAGAAGTTCTTGACACTTGTTTAAATTTTGCAGACGCCCACGCCGTTGAAATTTTAAGCACCGGTGACTTTTGTAATCTTTCTAAGACTGCTCTTATTCGAATTATCAAACGAGACTCGTTCTGTGCCCCAGAAGTTGAAATATTTCGAGCTGTGCAGTGTTGGATGTTGGAAAATGCTGAAGAACTCGAAGAGTCAGTTGACAGGAAGGAAGTGTTATCTTCAGTGAGACTTCCTTTGATAGGCTTACATGATCTCTTCCATACCGTTAGACCATCTGATCTGTTCATGGCCGATGCCATTTTGGATGCGATTAAAATTAAAACAGAAAGTCGGGTTACAGAAATGAATTTTCGAGGTCATCTTGGTAAGTAAATAATTATGTACTATGTACATTTTATTTTACATGTAAAATTTAAAAAAAATTACAGTTTATTATACCCAAGTAATCGAGCAATTTAGGCCTGTTTACAGTCATTTGCAACTTACTTTTCACCCAAATCTTCAGAAGTTCGTTCCGAAGTTTGCAAGTTCATTGGGAAGTTCAAAGTTTGTTTTGAACTATGCATTTGATTGGCTGCAAGGAACCAAGCAACCAATCAAATGAAGACTTCAAAATGAACTACGAATGAACTTGCAAACTTCCAAGTAAACTTAGATTTGGGTGAAAAGTGAGTTGCAAATGACTGTAAAACATCGCACTTCTGCAATGTCAAATTCAATTAAATTCAGAAATTTAATGTAGCTGTTTAACCCTTTCCCTATTAGGCCACCCAAAACCAGCCACTTTGTTATTTTACTCTGTCTACTGCCAGACGATTTTACTCGTCAAGTGAGAACGCCTGGCATGCTGAATTGAATCTGGTATGTGAGAATTAAATTTGACAGTTTTTGTTGCATGATGCAGCAGAAGTTTGACTCCATTTCAAACATTGAAATTCTGCCATGTCAATTCAGTTCGGGCCCCATTTTTTCAGTTCTCTAGAAGGCCCTGGGAATGGGAATGGATATAGTCAGTGTAAACTACCTGAATTTTATATAACTTAAATTGATTTTGGTCTTGAGTTTTTCCATAACATATTATATCTGTGTTTTAGACTTGGATGAAAATGTTGCCCTTCCCCATCTTGGTGCAGAAGTCATTGAGGGTGAAGGTGCTGAAGCTTTGCTCGATTCTGATACAACTAGTTATGATATGGATAAAGGTTTTACTATACACTACCTTGAAGAAGGAAAAGCAATTGTTGTGGCTCTTGGTCGTCCAACAATTATCAATACTATAAGAATGCTTCTGTGGGACAGAGATTTGAGATCATACTCTTATTATATTGAAATATCAATGGACAGCCAAGATTGGGTCAGGGTTATTGATTACTCCAAGTACCTTTGTCATTCTTGGCAAATTTTACATTTTGATCCCAGAGTTGTGAGGTAAATATATAATTGTACAATGTTGTACAATACTCTACCCTGTGAGCAGAGAGAAGAAGAAAAAGATAAGAAAGGAAGAAAAGGAAGGCTCTACTTGTAGGGTAACAATACCCTGCATGCACTTCAAAATTTTAATGAGATAAAATCATGACTGAATCACATGCTTGAGAAAACTACAGTTCAGTGGAATTACTGGAGTAAAAGTGTTGCTTTATAAAGTTATTATTACTTGCTCATTAACAGACTTACTTTGTTTTTAGATATATTCGTTTGGTTGGCACCCACAATACAGTGAACAGGATTTTCCATGTAGTGCATTTTGAATGCATGTATTCATCAAAACCATTTAAAATTGGCAATGACAATGTTCTCAGTAAGTTCACAATCTCAATCGCAAAATTGTTATTAGCCTTCACAATGTAGCTATTAGCTCACTCTTGGCCAATCGGGGGTTATGGGTATTTGAGTGTTTGTCTGTATCTGTTTGTTTGTCCATCTGATCATTTGTGTCTGTCTGTCTATCTGTATATGTCTGTTTGTTTGTTTGTTTGTTTGTTTGTTTGTTTGTTTGTTTGTTTGTTTGTTTGTTTGTTTGTTTGTTTGTCTGTCTGTATCTGTCAGTCTGTTTGTTTGTTTGTTTGTTTGTGTTTGTTTGTCTGTCTGTCTATCTGATCATCTGTGTCTGTTTGCTTGTCTGTATATGTCTGTTTGTATCTGTCAGTCTGTGTCTGTTTGTCTGTCCATTTTTGTCTGTGTCTGTTTGTTTGTTTGTTTGTTTGTTTGCATCTGTCTGTCTGTATCTGCCTGTCAGTCTATCTGTTTATTTGTGTCTATCTATGTTTGTTAGTTCTTCCATTTGTCTGTCTGTCTGTGTCTGTGTTTGTTTGTTTGTTTGTTTGTTTGTTTGTTTGTTTGTTTGCATCTGTCTGTCTGTATCTGCCTGTCAGTCTATCTGTTTATTTGTGTCTATCTATGTTTGTTAGTTCTTCCATTTGTCTGTCTGTCTGTCTGTGTTTGTTTGTTTGTTTGTTTGTTTGTTTGTTTGCATCTGTCTGTCTGTATCTGCCTGTCAGTCTATCTGTTTATTTGTGTCTATCTATGTTTGTTAGTTCTTCCATTTGTCTGTCTGTCTGTGTTTGTTTGTGTGTTTGTTTGTTTGTTTGTTTGTTTGTTTGTTTGTTTGTTTGTTTGTTTGCATCTGTCTGTCTGTATCTGCCTGTCAGTCTATCTGTTTATTTGTGTCTATCTATGTTTGTTTGTTCCTCCATTTGTCTGTCTGTCTGTTAGTCTGATGCAGCAAAAGTACCGTAGCTTTTCAAACTCTACTCAACTTTTACCTTTTTTTTTCTGTTTGTTAGTTGCACAAGACAATGTGGCTAGTGTTGAGGCCAGTGCTACAGTGATTGAAGGTGTTAGCCGCAGCCGTAATGTCCTGTTGAATAATGATATCAAAAATTATGATTGGGATTCTGGTTATACATGCCATCAGTTAGGGAGTGGTGCTATTGTTGTCCAACTAGCCCAGCCTTACATCATTTCTTCAATGCGGTATGTTTTTTCCCTTTGTGTAAGTCTTTCAAAAGCAAGAACAAATATAAGACCAGTTGATAAGACTTCTTAGCATATACCTCGCAGGTGAATAGTGCTTTTCAAGCAATCTGATTGGTTCCTCTAGCTCAGGATATCCTGCACTATTCACCTGCAGACAAAACGAAATGGTGGACAGTTTTGCTTTGTTTACTGAAGCAGGAGTCAGATTTTGTTGATAAACAAGGCTGATGACTATTCACCTCCACTTCGGTGAATAATTGTTAATTATTATATGTTTATATTTGTGACTGGTCTGGAATGTGAGAGTGAGAATTATAAATAAAATGAAAGTCGTGTCAGTATATGCAACAAGATGGATTAATAATTTCAGAACTACTCATTGTTGAAATATATCATGCAGCTAATGCTATGTTGTTAGAAATTTTGTTAAGCTTTCATTTGATGTACAGTATAGTTCAAGTTTCTATGTTATGTGAAACTTTTTAAAATGTTCAAAATGTTCATAACATTGTTTGTACTTAACACTTTCTCAAGTTTTCACACGTTTACAACATTTGTAGTCATATAATAATAAACTATTTATTGACCTTGCTTGTTTGGTCTGTACTTGTGAAGTATTGGACCTCCATTTTCTGTGTGAATTTCTCCTGCCAAAGCCAAATACTTTTTAGTTGATGTTTGAGAGTTAATACAATGACTGAACAATCCAAAACCATGAGTAATATTTGTTAACTTTAGACAAGTTGATCTTGACGATCGTTTATCGCGACAAGTTTGTATATTTTACAACGGCTTTTTAACTTGGAAAGGAAAGTGACAAAACTGAGTGTTCACATCTAAAGAATACTACTGGAAAATCGTAAATAAAGCCAAGAGCTTTTAACAAGACCAACAAGACAACAAGCTTTTAAAAGTGAACGACAGTACGAGTCGCGGCGCTGCCAAAATGGCTGCTATGACGTCACATCACTACCTGTCTGAACGACCACCTGTCCTTAACGACCACTTTTACGTGGCACCTGGGGTGGTCGCAAAACTCAGGTTTCACTGTACTACAATCTGAGGTTTTTTTCCAAAACCATCAAGAATTTAAAAATCGCCCCTCTGAATGTTAAAAATCACATCTCAGAATGCAGGAAATGGCATTTCCAAGACTCTAAATTTCAAAATTTTCCGGGGAGACATGCCCCATGACCCTAGAGGGTTCTCGCACCTTCAGCGCTCGAATATTGTCACTGACCAGTGTGCCCAAATAATCTCTGGATACGGCACTGAAGTAGTAATAACTAAATTATTGTGAATTTATTGTTTCAGCTTGCTTCTTTGGGACTGTGATGACAGGAGCTACAGTTACTATATCGAGGTTTCTAATAACCGTCAGAGCTGGGAAACTGTTGTTGATCGAAGAAATGAAGAGTGCAGGTAATGAATAGAAGGACACCTGAAATAAAATACATGTAAGATGTTCCATCTTGCAGCTTTTTAATTTATTCTTATTTTTGACATGCAGGTCATGGCAAACAATTTCGTTTCCTGCTCGAGTTGTCACTTTTATAAGAATTGTTGGTACTAGGAATAGTGTGAATGAAGTAAGTCTGACAAACATGGAGGATAGTAGCTCATATTTCAATTAACTATTTCATATTTATTTTCATATCTATTTATTTTTTTGATTTATCATATTGTATATAGGTGTATTTTAAGAAATATTCTTAATAGTTTTAATAGGTAAATTATTGTAAAAATAAAGAAATTTTGATCTTGTAGTATAAATCCTATTTTAGTCTAAAACTTATAAATAGTGTCCCCAATTAGCTGTAATATGTAGCTAAATACATTGACACTTAAATTAAGTTATTCATTCATTCATTCATTCATATTTAAGGTAGCAATAAGGAGAAAAATGTCAAACATCTCCTCTTTTTTCCCCTTCAATTTTTAAACTAGTGCAACATTATCTGTTAGTGACAAGAATTTCGAATTCAGAAATGTTTTTCTTCCAGGCGAAAAACGAGTTTTTTCCTTCAAGAGGCGGGACTAATCACTCAACATGGAAACCTTCCAGACGCTTTTTCTCCGCTCAATTTTTCGCCATAATTTGTGTTTTTCAACAGAACTTCGCATCGTTTCAATATTTTTCGCTGAAACGTTTGGCAGTTACTAAGTACATACTCTTCTACAAAACATTGTCGGCGATTTTTTATTAGTTGCATAATTTTGATTTTATCGCGTTTTGAATTAACAAGTTTTACATCAGTTACATCACACCAATGTTGCACATGTGCCATGGTACATGTACTCAATACGTCATATATAACACATTTTGTTCTTCTAATTTCAGGTATTTCACTGTGTCCATTTTGAGTGTCCTGCCAGTTCATTCGCAATTCAACCGTCGCCTCCGACTTACAACAATAACGAGAGTGGTAGTGGGAATAGCTGCACGTGATCTAAAGGTGTATGGCTCCGAATAATAACAGTAAATTAGTCTATAGCATAAAATTATTGTATATTACCTTTGTCTGCAACCATTCTGATCGTCTTGCAGTGAGGAGACGAAACTAGAAAGTATTACTAGAAAGGAACTACAAATGGCGGTATTATGTAACTTCGGTTTTGTTTCTATATGGGCTCAGCTTTTTCTGTCAATGCCCAATTCGGGGCAGTTATTTTGTTTTGTTTTGTTTTGTTTTATTTTTGTTCAAAATGACAGCTACACCCGCAAAAAAAGACAAATTTTAATTCTTTGAAAGTTTTCATGGCGATAATGTAATATAGATAATTTTTGTGGAAACACCACGTAAAATATTTATTTGCTAAGCTTTCGGCCTGTTGGCTCTGGCCTTCATCAGAGCAATAACAATAAGCTGTTGATTTAATTGATCAGTTGCTTAGTTTAGGGCCTTTCACCTCTGCGAGCCGGGTTCGATTCCTGCACGGTGCAGTTATCTGATTAAAAAAAAAATTCACCTTGGCCGCATGTGAGAAGAGTGCTTCCAGTTTGACTCTACCAAACACCACAGGTTTCCTCCAGGTACTCCGGTTTCCTCCTGTAGTAACACTGGACCAATGAGGGTGGGCCCTTATTGGACCTCTGAGGATAACAGTTTAGATAAAACTGATAGAGTTATCCAGTATAAATAAGGTTAGTTTATAAATGACGTGAGACAACAGCTTATTGTTATTTGCTCTGATGAAGGCCTGAGTCAACAGGCCGAAAGCTTAGCAAATAAATATTTTACGTGGTGTTTCCACAGAACTTATCTATATTATAAGAGAAATTTTGTTCGTGGTAGATTTGCGCGAGCCGCAAGCATCTCCTGGTCAGTGGCGTAACTCATTAATTAACTCAT
The DNA here is from genome assembly GCA_035771165.1 of Paragorgia papillata. Lineage (NCBI taxonomy): Eukaryota > Metazoa > Cnidaria > Anthozoa > Scleralcyonacea > Coralliidae > Paragorgia > Paragorgia papillata. The sequence continues at coordinate 1,538,344 of JAWNZC010000189.1, forward strand.
TAATTACGTCAGAAACGCTTTGTGGTTGGTTTTTTTATTAACTAATTAATTACGTCAGAAAGACTTTTGTTTTTAGTAAAGTGTAAAAGTGCGAATAACTCGCAATGAGTCCTACAGAAATAGAGAACAGTTTGTCTGTGAATTGTGAAGAGCAGTCTTTAGTTCAGAAAAACGATGATGAAATTCTTGGTTTTAAGATGTATCATTGTGATACTGCGGTCCCTGCGCGGGGAGAGCGTAGAACATCCAGTTCAGAAGCAAATAACTCTATCACTGATTTCGATACTGATGACCTCATGAACCTTTTTAAGCTGGCTGTTATCTTTACAAGAGGAAACCCTTTTGACAGCGACAAACATTGGAGGATGCGCTTTGAGTTTTTGGAAACCAATCTAAAGATAGGGTGCTTTGAAAAGATTGGCGAACTTGATGAGGACATTTTGAACAGTCATGTTAAGGAAATTAATGCTAGTGTCGTTTTAAAAAGTAATCCGGTTGTTCGTTTGATCTATGTTCTCCCTAACGAAGACAGAATTGATAATGAATTAGTTGAAAAAGAAATGTGTTATGAAGGCCCTGTGCAGGATGGATACATGAAGGATGTTCTTTGTGTCTGTGATAACGAAGCCGCTATGGCGCACGGCAACGAGGACATACAAGGTAAGGGATAAACAAGATATCAGTTTAAGCTTTTAGAAAACGAATTATAGCTCAATATATTTCCAGTTGGTATAGAATTTTGCGATGGTGTTTGCCACTCCAGAAAAACTGTACGAGATTTTTGTTTTGATTTTTGGGGGGATTTTTTAGAATTTGTTTGGGGATTTTTGGGATTTTCAGGTGTGATACACTCCTCGGATCTTCGTTATATGGGTGATTGGTTATATGGGTGGATGGTTATGAATGGATGGTTGGGTTATATCATAGTCAATCGAGATATGGTCTGAAACTCAGCTAAAGTCTTTGGTCTATCTTTTTGTTTGCCTTTATGCATTTTTGTGCACGGTGCACGGTCACTGAACACATTGTATTTTAGTATAATGAAAGAATTGTCCAATAGCAACGTTTCAGTTCAATCACTCAATCGTGCTATTTAAATATTAATAAACCTAAAACAAAGGATGTGCACGGTGTAAGGTATGGTTCAATCCTAGTTTAAATCGTGGCATACCTGAAAAATAGCGTTAACGCTAAGTGTATCGACCACGTTAAATAAAGTGTATTGTATTGTATTGTAGCTCATTATAGGCGCTTTGAAGTTTGCCGAGTTTCCAGACCATATCTCGATTGACTATGGTTATATGGATGGGTTATATGGATGGGCGGTTGGTTGAGTGGTTAAATGGATGGGTGTATGAATAACTGTTAATATATATAATACACAATGATTTTTGTAAGACCATATGATATGTGGTTATATGGATGCATGATGTGTGTATGAATGCTGTAACTAATGAATACTATTAATATACAATGGATTTTTCTTTTTCAGACAAACGTTCCCTCGACATTGCGTTAAAAAATGCGCTAACTGACGCTTCACAATCTAAAGACGACAATCGTGCTGTTATCGTAACTGACGATGTCCAGCCAAGGCAGTCATTTGACGCGAATCAAATGTTTTTAAGCCGTACTGATGCTGAAATCTTGAACAGAACACCATGCAGTGTACCAAGGAATAACCCAACTCGTCAGTTACCGCAAACACCAACAAATACGCGTCGTTCAGGATGTTTCACCAAAGCAATTCAGCGAATTTTGGATATTTTCAGAAAAAAGAAAGGTGGAGTTTTGCCGTTAGGTTCACCTTTGGTTACTTATAGTTAAAAATGCTTATGTTTTTTCTCTCTTAGAGAAGTTTAAGTTATTTCTTTAGTTATAAAAAGTGACTTAAAAATCTGTTTGTGCTCATGTAAATATATTATAAAATGTCTGAACATTAATTTTGTGTAAATGTTATATTCTAAAACGTTCATATATTCGATAAAGTGTTTTTGTTATTTTATGTTCTGTTGTGTTACTTTTTAGTTTTGTTTTTTTTGGTTTTTACTTTTCGTTTGTCACCATGATTTGCTTGTATGTACAATTATAATATACACAACCCCAAAACGCACACTCTGTATATCATACTGTCACAACACAAGCTACTATTACACAATGCGATTTTTCTTGCAACTTGCAACAAATAGCCTGAATGTTGCAGGTTGCTAAACAATCGCACTGTGTAACACCCCGTAGCAACTTGCGATTTTGTTATTTTTGCCGTGTTGCAAGTTGCAAGAAAAGTTGGATGGGTTCTACTTTTTGCTGCAACTTGCAACAAAGTTCGCAAATTGCTGACGTGTAACACCCTACTTGCGAGTTTTTTCCCCATGGGTAAATGTATTGCAAGTTGCAAGAAAAATCACATCGGTAACAGCACCTTAAGCAAACGAGAGCAACGTTCAACTTCATTCTCTTAAATTATTCTATTGGAAATAATACACCAAAATCTCAGAAGGTTCCAGTAATGTGATTAATTATGATCATTCTTAGGGGCCGATTACATGAGCCGGGCTTGCCGGGCTGACTCGTGTCACGAAATTTTTTCCTCGGCCACAAAACGAGATTTTAATCAACGTTAGGATTCGTTTACATCTAAACTAAACCAATTCTTTGTACATTTAGTTTATGCGAGTTTGAAAACCACAGTGAGATCCTAATCAATCGCGTGAGCCCAGTTAACCGGGCTAGCCCTGCTCATGTAATCAGCCTTAGACTATTACGTGGATTCCTTCGCTTGTGTGTTCTAAAAAGGTTAACTATAAAAATAGAAGTGAAACGATGTGTATGGAATCCTGCTTTTGTCTACAGACTATACTCAGTCTTTCATTCCTACAGGTCTGCTAGATTTTTCTATCAACAGGGATTCCAAAATTGCAATTATTATGCTAAATTTTTAATCACCGGTGTCGCATGAATACGTTTTTTATCCATTCCGACAAAATATACAACGTTTATATTGCCAGTTGCTACGCTCTAGTTTCGAGTCACGAAATCGGCTTAGCGATACTTAGGGGGCGATTACATGGACCGGGCTGGCCCGGTTAACCGGGCTAGCCCGGTTAACCGGGATGAGTTTACAAAACGATTACATGGAGCGGGCTAGCCCGGTAAGCCGGGATGATTTCAGGCCGAAATTCGCAATTATCAAGTAAATAAGGGCAAAGCTACGTTAGTTTTACTTCAGTTTTACACTAATTAGTCTATTATTTATTTTGTAAGCCCATCGTTACTAAAAAGATTGTTAAAGTCTTAGCTAACCCAGGAAAGCGTCTTCAAGAAGACTAATTAATTTATTAAATCTTCGCTTTGATCACAAAACACACAAACAACGTTGATGTTCTATTTCAGTTCCTTTCAGCACTATTTATTCACACAGTCAAGCAAACCAACGCGTATCGAAGCGAGTTCAACAGTTTTTCAGCCCGGTTTGCCGGGCTGAAAACGATTACATGGACATTTTCATCCCGGTTAACCGGGCTAGCCCGGTTGCGACAACCGGGATCCCGGCAAACCGGGCTAGCCCGCTTGCCATGTAATCGAAATGTTAAAACAACATGTGTTTTATATATAAAGCGGGCTAGCCCGGTTACCGGGCCAGCCCGGTCCATGTAATCGCCCCCTTAGTTCCTTTTTTCAGTTTTCAACATTCCAAAGACGATGTTCTGTAAGACTGGTGCTTGTTTCTCGGTGATATTTCTGCTTGTCTTGGCAGTAAGTTGGACACGAGGCGAGGTAAGATATGCAGTTATATTTATTTGTATAAATTATTACAGACTTAACATTGTAGTTTATTATACCATTAGAAGATCTTCTTATTTGATCCCTTCGTATTTGGAAGTGTTTCGGAGAATACCAGCGCTTACTATTGCTGTCTGCCTGCATTAGAGTATTGGCATTTAATAGGACACACTGTCTGATATTCAATAAACCTACTCACAAAACATACATTGTAAAAAGACTACTATTCATGGCAATACGTAGCGTACTGTCTCTGTAAATATTTGTCTGCGTGTATGAATATAGAGACATCCGTAATATTTAAAACTGTGCATGTGTGCATTGATTATATGTTTGCTTTAACTTGACATCGTATAAATATATATTATGCATCGATATACTATATATGAATATTTAATTATCATACATCTCGCAGACATTTTTTCAAGGTTCATATATACACCCACTGCATTACGCAAATAGCATAAATGTTGATATATATATGGATACGTGTATTAATAATTTGAATGATCTTAATTTTATTTAGGGCGATGAGCCAAAAGATGGTGAGTTTGCAATGCTTGAAGGATTTTTTAATATTCCTGTTTACTTATGAAGAGTCTATGTAAACATACAGGGCCTTTCAATGTTGGTAACGTTGTCATTTACTTATTTGGTCGACTAGTTTCTCATCCTCAGGGCCGCGGAGGGATGGGGGTGGGGGGGGGGGGGGGTTGGTTGGTTGGTTGGCTGGGGGGGCAAGTTGCCCCGGTCCCGCAACTTGAGAAGGGCCCCTTAAAATTTTTGAGATTTGAGTTTTCGACGTAAGAAAACATGAGGCCCAGAAAGCGTAAAGATCAGTAACACTAACTTCATGACATTCTTAGCCATGGCCTTACGACATGCGATGTCATCAGGGGCCCCCACTAATCACTATATATACTGTCCTCTTTCTATATCAGACATCGTTAGTGTATATGCAAAAATGCACAAAGTTTACGATGAACTAGACGAAAATCCGGATGGCTACGTATCTTATGATGAGATCAAGCGAGCACTTGGAAATACTTCGCAGGAAGACTGGAACGAAGAGATTAAGCCACATGACGCAGATGGCGATCAACGTTTGACACCAGAAGGTTTTAATAGTAGTTCACTATTTATAAGTTAACTTGAAATGTGGATTTTATCTTCGAGTTTTCATCACGAGAAGATAAAATTCAATCATAAATTTCTCAACTTTCACGCAACATTTTTACAATTCAACATTTCCTTCATACAACATTGTGTTGTCAACCGTTTGTCTTGCAGTGTAGTAAAAGTTCCTCACTCACCTTAAACATTGTTACAAATTGATTTTTGTTGGGTTTTGAAAAAAGTAGAATCATGATTACCAATTGCCAATAACAACAAATTTGACTTTTAATTGTAATACGTGCAACTGATTCAACTTGCAACAACATTGCATTTTTTCGTATTACTTCAACACAAACTTGTTGCATAATTTTGTTTTCGTATTACTTCATATTATCACCAAACTTTTCTTTTTATTATATAGATTCAATGCAAAAGATGACTATTGATGATATATTCACTATATGGATATAAAATTTTTACAAATACTTTTTTTAGTAAAATATAATATATAATATTTTATGAAAGTTTATTACATTTTTGGTTTTTAAAAAAATTAGATAAAATATCTAAATATTATAATTAGCTAGTGTCGCCACTTTCCGTTTTTATTCTTTATACGTTTTTTTTAATTTTTTGTCAGAATTCGAGAACTGGTTGACAAGTTTCAAGAAAGACGAGCTTTAGAAAACCTTGGAATGTTGCGGATTCGTAGAAAAATATGAAATTAATTTTATCAATTCATAGAGAAAATATGAAATAAATTTTATCAATTCATAGAAAAAAATTATTAGAAATGAACTGTTGTGATTTTTACAAATAATATGCCTGTCGTTCCAAAATCTTTTTGAAATGTATAATAATTATAGACGCAGGGTTGAGGCAAAAAAGAAAAAATAGCATATCATTTTCAAAGTTTAGGCTGTATATGTGCCGGTATATAAATCTTTACTTGTATTCTGAGATTGCGTCTCCGCATCACTGGTTCTAAAGTGCAGCGGTTTTCCGTCCTCGCGGTAGTACTTCAAGTAACAGTTTTCAGGTGTTGTCACGAGCAGTTAATCGCGTGCCCAGTGCAACCATGATCCAACTAAGTTTTTGCTCATTTTTCGTTTTTGAAGAAAGAATTGTATTGCTTCTAGTGTAAATTGGTGAAGTACAGTCAAGTTTATAACAAGGAGTGTTTTCTGTACACAAGGTAAGACTGTGAACCATTTTGTGGGGAATTCATCAACTTGATCCGTTTCATGATTTCATCATCCGAAGCTCAAAGCCGTGGTCAAACGCTTGTATTTACACTCTAGCCTACAGATATAACTAACATGCGTTGTTCCTCGAGGCTAAATCGTTTCCTCAAGACGTTTTTTGTGCTTTTTACACTTGGAAGGAGTGGAGTTTGTGAGCAGGTCGTTCATTCTATTGGCGGGAAAGTTGGTGGTGGGAATTTTACTCACTACACCCTGAAACAAGAAGGAACAGTATCGCTTATTCTGGACAGCACATTCGGTGATGCAGATATATACGTATCTGAAAGCAACTCTAAACCAGACTACATGGATTATGATCTACAGTCAGTAACGTTTGGTCAAGATGTTGTGACAGTTCCAAAAGAGTTTAGAAGACCTGTTGGTATTGGTATATTCGGCCATGTTTACCACCCTGTTTCCAAATACGTGCTGACCGTTGTCTTGGATTATAATTTTACCAGTTCTGTTACTTATGTCAAGTTTTATAATGAAGAAGACGCATCCAGTGAATCTACTTTATGGGTCATTTTCGTGAATATCATGAAAATTATTCTGGAAGTGTTGGTGTAGTGGTGGATTTCTAATGACGGTGGGTGGTAGATTGTTGGCTGGAAAGACTTTCTGGTGATTGATTGTTACTCCATTAGACCTGTTTGGGGTGTTGAATTCATCATGTATCAAATACGCTTTAGATTGGTGCTAATGTACGAGTCAAATCCAACTGCGATCATTCTCCCCCCCCCCCCCCCCGGGCAAACCCCGGGCGTTTGACCCAAGGTGAGCTCCGTATAAGTGGGAAATTTGACACAAAGCAATCCCACCCGGTTGGGCATGACTGTTGAAAAAATTTGCACGTTAAAAAATCTGCTCGTTCTAGCCATCTCTTCAGTCTGCATGATCTTTTCTGTTGATATTCCACGTGAACATTTGAAAATGCCATTGTCTAAAGTCTGGAATGCAAAGAAGGACGTTGAAACTTCATGGTGGTGAATTTTTTGTTGTCTATGAATGAAATATTTCAAACAAAATCTTTTAATTGATCCTTGACAGTCCCAGATGGTGGGGCATTTGACTGTGTTTTCAGTCCGCATAGTGGGGAATTTGACCAAAATTTTTTTGAAAAGTTAAATTCCCGGGGGTTTACCCGGGGGGGGGGATGATCGCAGTTGGAATTGACTCATACATAATGCACTTTTACACCCTGATTCTAACCTAGGTTGAGGTGTGAAAGTGCTTTAGCATACATTAGATTTGATAAAAGTAGAGGCAGGGACATGGTGTGAGATTTACTTGAAAATGGAAACATTGTTTTCGTACAACCACAAACAATATTGTGTTCCCATGCAATAAGGAGCAACATGTTGCTAATGCAACAAATAAAGAATACATATTGTTACAGTAATAATTTTTCAGCCATCAATACTACCCAGTACAATGATTTGTGATATTTGAACATTGGTTAGCATTGAATAAATTAGTTTTACATATTATTAGCATTTACACTACAATAGTACAGTAGTCACCAAAGACGTTCATGATCACTTATTCACTGGAGCAAATATAGTATTTTGGAGTATGCACTATATGCATCATTTGGGTGAAAGGGTGCACAATGCACTAACTGGTCAACTATTACATTTATACCATACTCAATATCAAGAAGAACATTATCCAGAATATGAGACAAGAAAAAGCATGTCATGATTTATACTAAAAATTTTGATAAATCCTCCTACAATCCCTAAAGCTGTGATATGGGTGTAATGAAATATGATTGGTCCATTTGGCATTTTTGAGTTTGCCAACCAATCATATTTCACTCATTCCAGTTCCACACTGTCAACTTTACGAAGTTGACAGTGTGGAACTAGGTCACTTCAATGAGTGAAATAAAATTGGTTGGGAAAATGGACCAATCATCTTTCACTAAATGTAGAGGCCATTCATAGGTTTATGTACTGTTCAAACCAATAAAACAATTTTAGGCATAGTACATGATTATACAATTATATTAGTAATACTTATAGGCTACTGTAATTATATTAATTTAGGTCCTAAAGGCTGGTAACAAATTGTGTCTATGTACACTACATGTAGTGTGAGATTTTAAGCCCAAGCTGGTCCTTTCAGGGATTTTTTTATTTAAAATTGCTTGAATGAGAATATTTTTAGAACTGTACATGTTTTAGATTTCTCGTATGCTAATCCAATATTGAATCTAGCCAGTCTTCCAAGTCTTCCTTTGTTTCTTGTGGAGGTTTGGAAAGTTTTGGGACTGTGTCCATTTTAGTGTTGTCTTTGGTAACCTAAAACCATTATAATCACAAAATTATTTTATATCATCATAAAGTATGCTGGGAAAAAATGCCACTTCAAAGCAGGATCAGAGACTGGGCTTCCATACATGTATTTGGAAAAAAAGATTCAAATTATAATAATTTATGTGCAGTTAAAAATATACAACACTATCCTACTACACATGTAAAAATGCACAAGCTGTTACCTACATACCTGCAAGCAAGTTGTTACAGGGCTGTTCAGCAGGCTGTCGCAGTGATGTGTTCGCACTGGTTGTCCCAGTCTGTTAACATGTCTGTAACAGGTTGTTGACAACCTGTAACAAGGCTGATGACTCCAACAGACTGATGACAAGTTGTTCCGACAACCTGTTACCGCTCTGCACTTAACAAGTTGTTAACAGGTTGATGCTGACAAGGTTGTAGCAGCTTCTTGAATGAACAGCATTGTTACAACCTGTTAACAGCCTTGCTACAAGCCTGTTGCGAACACATCCTGTTGACAAGCTGTGAGATTTTTACGTGTGTAGTACATATGTTTGTACTTACTGGTACATGATCTTCATATTTCTTGTTTTGATGTATTTCAACTACAATGAACAATGAAAAACAAACAAATAATATATTCTGCCTAAGGGAGTAATTAGAACAAACTAAAAATTCCAATTAGTAATTATGCCTTCCATTAAATTCAATTTCTAATGTCATGTCTTTCAACATATGATAAAAAAATTAATACACTACAACATTTACCATTTTTGGTCAGTCCATATAAAAAAACATTCACCCTAGTTGGTGATGGTCATTTCTGTGACCTTGGGAAAATATTTTTCTATAGACCTCTGAACTGCTAAATAACATATTAATATATTTCTTTATCAAATGCTAATACAGGTAATACCATAGAACCAACCTCCAGTGTCTGGTTTCCCTTGTGTTGTTTCAAGTCCCAGTAATTGATCTAAATCCACCTCTTCTGCCTTGCAGTTTGTGCTTGTTTTTTGGATGTGACTTGTTTTCTGGGTGCGACTTGTATCTGGTTGAATTTTCTGTGTAGGTGATAGACTTTGGTCTTGGACTGTTGTGCCCTTTTCTTTCTCTTTTAATGGTTTAGATGGTTCACTAGGCTTTGAAAAGTTAAAGTTTCTTTGGGAATTTGCTTGCTTTAAGTTCTCAGTATTAATTTGAGATCTTAAATTGCCATTTGTTAAAGATGTTGAGCTGTGGTTCACATTGATATTTTCATCCTGTTTAGAAAAACAAAGGAAAGTGCTTTTAGATCTGTTTTAGTATACTGTGTATCAGTATGATACAAAATGTAATGAGAAGATAATTTTCTAACCCAATTAAAACTAAAAAAAGACAAATTGGCTAAAAAAGACAAATTTAATACTGGTATTTTGATTTTACACCTTAGGCTGGCTAATTACCTGCTTGCAAGCAGTCTTCCTCTGGCATTAGAGTCAAATAATAAAAGGGCCATGGTCGTCTTTCTCTGGTGGGAATGGGTTCATTTGAACTAACATTGTATATTTGACTTTACCTCAAAGTATTTCTTGTCAATTTCAAGACGTCTGTCCAAAGGTATTTCTCTTAAAACTAGTGCCAGGGAACTGCAATCAATTGACATCAATTCAGACCCAACCTGAGAAATAAAAGATTATTCACTAAAATGTTTGTGTGGGGTACAGTGAGTTTATTACCACTAAAATATACCTTGCAATTGGCTTCATCTGCCTTGAGCTCTTCCCATTCTTTTTCACCTTCAAAGTGAAATTGTGAAGTTTGGCCAACTATTAAATGAATAAAATCAGGTCAATGTACATGTACATGTACAGATCTCTTGCATATGTACTAAGACTGTGTATTACATGTATACTTGTAGTTAGTGGAGGGTATTATAATGTAACTGATGTCATATACAGTAGTGGTAATTGTTCTTGAAAATCAACCCCTGTTTTGTAACAGGTCCATCCTATCAAGCATACTGTAGCCTGAAAATCAATCAACCCTATTTTGCCACCTGTCATATCAAGTATAAATTTGAATTATCAATTCCTATAAATTCTCACCTGTTTTGTCAAGCAGAACTTGGAAATCAACTCCTATTTTGGTAACAGTGAGAAGAGTATTTGGGTCACACTCTTCACCTGCAGCAAATTAAAGATAAAGGAATTGCATGAAAAAAATTCTGATAATTTCCACTCATTAATCTCACAAAGTGCTCTTTGATTCAAGACTTGTACGTACCCGATGTACCATTTATTCTCTTTGTACAGTATCTGACCATAATTATATTTGCTTATCAATTATTTGATAATTAATTATTACATTAAAATGTGTCCTTACTGTACCTAGCTCATCATCTTTGTATCTGTCCCAGTTGCTTTCTATTTGACGCCTTGAGAAACTCCTTTGTTCGTGATCACTTTTAAATTCTCCTTCCTTTAAAAAGATTAGCCTGAGAATGACATCTACTCCCAAGCAGTGAGGTAGTATAATATATTGAAGCCAAACATGGTGGCCAAACATGTGTCTTGGATGGAGTTGGGTAACCCATATTTGATATCCCTAGCCTCCCTTTCCCAAACGTTGCCTGCCATACCCACCCAGTCACAACACCCTCCCTCCCCCCCCCCCCCCCCCCCCATGGGCACAGCCACAGACACAAAAATACAAGAGATGCACAAAAAATGTCAAGCGTTTAAGCTTAAAACTCAATTGATTCATACCCCTGAGTCTTCATCTGAATCACTTTTCTTATTTCTTGGCTTCAAATGCTTGTCTTCATGTAATGTTTTCTCATGAGTTTGTCCAGATTCCTTGTTATCATTATTTTTCTTTTGCTGTGGTATACCATGCTTCTTCTTATACTCAGCATTCTTCCTTTTCTTGTGTTGATCTGGTCTCATTATCAAAATAGATGGTAATTCTTCAACAATCTATTGAAATACCACTTTATGATATAAATTTGTTTACATCGCCATATTGTTGCGCCCGTTGATAAATAAATATTTTGACCAGCGGTACTACCCAAAAGTACAGAAACAAAGATGGCGGATTTTTTAGTGACAATTTTCTTCTCAACTTGGTAAGTTAAAATGAATTTTTCTAACGTTATAATTTATAATATTGACACCATTACGTTAATTTTTCTTGACAGAGACAAACAAGAAGACTGCAGTATGTCAATTAAATACAGTAGACTACAGATATCTGTGTTTGGCTTGTACAGAAGGCTCATCAGGTCGTGCGAAGATCGACCAGGATTCAAAGAGTACATTCAGTCTGAGTTTCGGAAAAATGCAAAAATCCCCCGTTCTAATATCCTACGTATCGAGCACTTGATAAGAAGAGGTGAAAAACAGTTGAAAGATTTACAGAAAGCAGAATGTCAATCTATCAGTATCTTCAGAAAATAATTCTGCAGATACTTCAATAATGACGGTTGTTTCGTGCCGTCATTTGAACGAACTGTTGGAAATAGGTTGTCACCAAAACAGCAGTGAAAAAGCGCCATGACTCTGTTACAACTTTAATGGTATTATGGGATTGGTGGCACTGTGGGTCCCAAGACTCAAGCCTGCTAAAGTGGCGGGAAGAATGTGGATCTCAGCAGTTCAAACTGAATTTGAAGAAAGATTTACCTGGAAGCAAATGAAGCAATCGAGATGAGATAGCTCATAAAAATAGCTCAATAAAGTTAAACACAACTACTGTAATAGTGACTACTAGTATTCTATGGGACCGATTAAGGGGATGGCATTATGGGTGTATGCTGAGGTGGTAGTGGTTTTGAGGGGACCAACACTGTTTTTATAGTCAGTTTCAGCTTGCTTTTGAAATCCGAAACGTATAATTGAAATGAACATTCCGAACTTACGTTGCAATGTTCAGAACTACATTGGGAGGTAGATACAAATTTAAGTCGGCAATTTGTTTCTGTTTAACCAAGTATCTATTATTCTTCATTTCCATCAAACACTATACAACAAATAATCTTCTACCCCGTGATTTCGCCAAAGGAATTCAATTCAAAGCTTATTAGTATAGGTAATCATTGAAAATTTTGCCAAAATTGCACCAACCGTTAGGCGAGCGCAATTTGGCATAAATTTCAAATATCACGTAGTGTAAGTAGTAGTGTAAATCCTTAATTGTACGAGCAAAATCATGATTACTCATTTATTATATGCATGATAAAATTACGACACGTACGCTTCGTACTCACTCACGCCTTTAAAAACATCTTGTTCCATTAATTGACAAGAAACATTTTCATTCTCGGTGTTCTCCGTACTCATTTCAAAATATTTACATTTTTAGTTCATAGTGTACCACAAGTCGTTGGAAATGTGAAAACTTTCCATTGCAGAATTGGCCGCCATTTTGAATGTTATTGTCAACATCGTTCCCAGGGTCTTCTTTACTTTTATTAATTGTACTGCAGTACAATTAATAAAATAATTGTACTCCTCTCAACCAATCAGAATGTAGTAATTTTGTCATGCATATAAAATTCGAAATTCCGTACATAGTTCCAACCTTCCAACAAATGTTGACAAACGAATTTCAAAAGCAAGCTGAAACTGACTATAAAGGGCCTCGTGTCTCCGTGTTCAGATCGAGCATGGCATGTGTCTTTGACATAACATAGTAAAACCATGCTAAATATCATTGCTTTGTGCTACACTGTATTTCAATGTGGAAGAATATGAATCGCAGAACCGATACTTTAAAACTCCCTGCTGTCAAAAAATCTCGTACGTTTTTTCAGGAGTTATTTGCCACTTTGCCATTTTTAATATTAAAAAGTAACAGGGTTTTTTTTGTTTATTTATTTGGGTATACAAGTTGGTATGGTAAGCCAGTACAAGAGGATTTGTTATAAACAGTTTAATAATGAATATTTATAATTGGCCATGGTGTGCTTGCGTGCGTCGTTGTTTCTTGTGTTTATTTCAAGTGTTTGAATCGAGCTTCAAAATTAATAATTTGAGGAAAACACAATATCCTTGGTTTTATATCTGATAAAGAATCCTTCTGATTTACATAAACTTTAGCTTGATTGGTCGAGCTACCTCGGATTAATTCTCGATAATCACCTACAGCGTTTATTCAAAATGGCCACCAGCCGGTTTGTCAATGACAGAAGAGGAAATTGTTAAATATTTTTATTTTGACTTAATGTATACATTGCATGTAACGTAAGCCTTGTCTGTCGATGGTACTGCTTTGTAGCCGAAATATTTAATAACTAATATTTATAACAAATCTTCTCGTATCAGGTTTTCCTAATGTATATACTATAGGTGTTATTTAAAACTTTGTTTGGTAAAGTATAAATTACAACTTTCAGAAAGATATTTTATTCCTGACTATTCGTCCGACCAGTAATAATCCTCTTCTTCGTTTTCTGAATGAGAAGCTTCACGAATGTTGAAGCAATCGGCGGCGTTAAACGACAGTGGATGAGGGGTCGATGTTTTCTTTGAGATCGGTGTGTGAGATTTGACCTATGGACGGTTAACAGAAAAAAGAGGACAAACATTTTACGAGACAAGATTTAACTACTCTCTAAAATTAATCTTAGGGATGACCCTTACTGGACCTCTAGGGATAACAGTTTAGATATAACTGATAGAGTTATCCAGTGTAAATATAAGTTATTTTAGTTTAGTTTAGACAATCACCGTTGATAATTTGCAAAAAAAACACATGTAAATCTTATATTTTGGTTTTTCTTGAAATCGTTCTAGAACGTTTTCTCAACAAATTTTTAGACAATATACAGATTCATAGTTTTATGATCGTCACCTTCGACGCCTTGTCGAAATATTTAGGTGTTATCTCCATCATTGTTTTTTCGACACTTTTGGTAGAATTTTTAGAAAAAGATATTAAAACTTGGCGAGAGCTCTCACCTGTTTAATGTTACGACGACCAAGTTTTCGCTTCTTTAAGTGATGAACATAACGATCGACTTCTTGCCTGAAAAAAAAATATAAACCAACAATTAACTTATTTCAGCTTTTGCACTCACCCGATCCATTCAGAAAGAAAAAAATAATGTTTTTCATCAGTGGTAAAGTGGTAGTCTCACAGTCTGAATTTACGTATTCGGTTTACGAATGCTTCCGAAAGCCGTAAAATTTTAAGTTCTTCATGTTGTAAACTTGGTAGTCAAGCTGTAAGTAATCTGACAAAAATTGGTCGCGAATTTTTCCTGAGTACTTACAGCTTGATTAAAGACTTAAAGGGCAATAGTCCTAAAAATTAAGTTTGTCTAATTTGAAAGAACTCATAAAATTGTAATAGAACATCCTTTACAACTTTTTCGTATCTCTCTTCGTTTTTAAGATATTTCAATTTGCTTGATATGTAAATGAGATGGTCTCTGACGTCAGGTGTGGGGTAAAATATTTTCACATGTAGCAAAACCAGTTATATCTCTAAGTTTGTTCAGCGAAATCATTTGAAACTGTGCACATAAAAACTCCTTGCGACGCTGAACATTTCATGTTAGAGATGTAAGTGATTTTGCTCCGAATGAAAATATTTTACCCCACTCCTAACGTCAGAGACCATCTCATTCACATATCAAACAAATTGAAATATCTTGAAAACGCAGAAAGATACGAAAACGTTGTAAAGGATCTTCTATTACAATTTTATGAGTTCTTTCAAATTAGACAAACTTAATTTTTAATGCCAATCCCCTTCTTGGTTCTGAGTCCGTTATCACACGATGCTAACCTGTTCACACTTTGCAATAACCCAGGACTTATGAATTCTGTTTCAGACCTTCCTGAAGCCGTTAATGGTCCATCTGGTCGGAGACGATTCTTTGGAGTTCGACTGCTTGGAGTCTTATAGTCTGGGTCAGTGCCCTGTTCATCTTCACAATCGATGTCTTCGTTAGCAAGATTGACAGGTGAGAACTGTTAGTATGAAAAATATATATATAAATAAAGCCTTTTTTCGTCGCAGAAACAGACTCGGAGCGAGCTGCGAGTACTTTCGCCTAATAAAAAAAAAATCAGCGAAAAAACAAGCAATGCGAGTTCAGAGAATGCGGGTTCTTCCTAATTAGATGCAAGTACACACGCAAAAACGCACACTCTATGTCAGACCTGATGCAGAATGATGTCAGATCTGTTCAGAAAAATGTAGCGATCCCTGATACAGTCTGTTGCAGTATCAGCTATGATACACCTATGATATCATATATGTATCATACCTGCAGCTACAACAGACTGTTCAGAACAGATTCTGTCAAACTGTATCAGCCTGACACGGTCAGTGCTGTATCAGTTTGATATAACATTATAACAGACTGAACAGGTATGTTGTCTACGGAGCTGTCGCAGTCTGTTAGAAATTCTAACTAAATGTTTAAACATCAGCGCTGGTACATTCTGTAGCTGTCAGGCTGTATCAAGGGTCGCTACATTTTGAACAGATCTGATATCAGAGGTGATCAGACTGTGCGTTTTTACGTGTGTACTCCCCCCACTGCGAGCAAGTTTCTGTGACTATACGCTGAAAAAGAGGCTTGAAAGTTATTATTGTGAATTCAAAAACTCAATAATTTACGAAAGAAAAACAAAACCTTGACAAGTCTTGTGTTTCTGAACGGAGTACTGTCGTAGAAATCGTCTTCGTATCCATCATCCTGTTGTTCCAAGATATCCCTCAGTTGCCTCTTTCGTGCAAGAGTTCCTACTTTAGCCGTGAGTTCTTTAGTAACGGGGTTTTCTACAGAAATTCATATAAAAATTTACACAGTGGCGCAACTACTGGGTGGGGAGGGTGGGTAAACCCCACGGGCCCCGAGCATTTTGTGACGTCATTATTATTATCATGTCATGACATTATATTATTATCATGTCTTCCAACTATGTCGTTATGTTGTGTTGTTTCAGACTGCTGACATAAAACATCAACATAACGTGGTTTTTGCCTTTGCGTTATTGTCTTTATGTGGTTATGTTGCTAGTGTGAACTTTGACATTAAGACAAAAGTTAGATCCACCCTCCTCATTAAAGATCTATTTATGTGTGACAGATTTATAGAATTATAGTAAAGACTGAAAATGAACGGGCGTGGGAATTTTCACTGAAGTCCCCTGAAGGCCTGAACATTTTATGAATCTATTCAAATAATCTGCCCACTTTAACAGATTTTGAATCGGAGTGTGAGTGATTAGATTTTGCTCAAAAGTGCCCTCAAAGTGCAGTAGATGCATGCATTCGTTTACCTTTAACCTTTCGAGATACTTTCTTCTTTCGTCTTGTTGTATCTTTTTCATTTTGAATGTGGAGCTGACATTCTTCTGCGCTACGTGTTTTGACAAGTTGTGCAACCTTCTGCCAATACATCGCAGTGCTTGTAGGAATTTGACTCAGCGCCCTGAATTCATTTTTGTGTGGAGAGATAAACGCAAACTAGATTAGTAGGGCACGAAAGCATATAGTAGATAAGTTGGTACAAAAGGTGGATGGATGGATTGATTGGTTGACTAGTTGATTAATTGACTGGTTGGTTGGTTGATTAAATGGAGAAATGAATTAGGATGGGAAGAATGGATGAAAAACAAGGAAAGAGGCGGGCAGGCAAGGATGGCAGAGGCGTGCGAAGCGGAAAAGCTACCTACTGGATTAATTTGTCGTGTTCATCTGCGTTCCACATTTCTTCGTCGATTAATGTACCAGTAGGCTGGACACTAGCCACAGTTTTTTGACCAGTATTTCGAGTTTTGTTCGATTTTGCACGTATCTTCCGAGTGACAGCTTTAACAGGTTCTGCCGTCGTTACATCATCGTCTCTTAATACTCTAGATGTCCCCTCTTCCCTAGATGTCTCCCGTTGTTCCCTAGATGTCTCCTTTTGTTCCCTAGATGTCTCCTGTTGTCCCCTAGATGTCCCGTAAGCAACGGTCCCATTGCTCACAACACGATCAATCTTATCCATATAACTCTCCTGGTTTCTTAACACGCTAGATATCCTCTGTACCCTAGATGTCTCCTGTGCCGTAGATGTCCTCTGAACAACGGGTCCCTTTCCCTTGCTTACAACACGACCAATCCTATCGATATCGTTGCCTTGATTTTTAAGCTGTAATCGTGTCCGCAAACGAGTAGTACGTCTGTTATTAACTCCAGTGTTCTTCATTGCCCCGGCTAACATAACTGCATCAGATGTTTCTTTATTCACCACGTCCAATAACTCGACCTCATTGTTCTTTCTTCGGTCCTCGGCTATTTTGCTATTCACTAGCTGTGCCATTTTTCTGCTCTGGACATCTCCCGACTCCAGTGTATTTTGCTCATTACGTTTTCCGCCATTTTTATCACGAACGTTCCTCACTTCTCCCGCCTCGGCGTCTGATGAGTCGATATTGTTGTTTCTTGTCGGTCTTTTACGATGTATTACGTTCAGGCTCTCGGAATCCGACGTCTGGGGTTCGTTAATCTTCGTACTCATCCTCGCGGATTTGCCACGTAAACGACGTGTCATTCGACTGGCGCGGCTCTCTGTATCTGACGATTCAATGTCACTAATTCTTGCACGTTTGGAGGCTAAGCTGTCATTTTGACCTATATTCAACGTCTCGAAGCTGTTTTTTACGGCAACTTCCGTGGTTATCTTATCGCGTTTACTGTTTTTGCCATCTAGCAATCCCACAGCATTATTGTTTGCATCTTTGACGCGAAGCGACTTTCGTGTTCTCTCGTTTTCACCGTGAAATGTTTTTCCCAACAGTTTTCGAGGCACTTGGATTAATTTTTGCACCCATTTGCTCTACCACACCACGATTCTTTCCACCTTTTTGAACATACGAATGAGATTAGTTCGAGTAATATGAACAGTCATGTAGCGAAGTGAAAAAGTGGTGAACAGCGAGAACAGCCCAGATTTCTAGTAACGAAATACTGACGTTTCGAGTGGAGCTCTTCAGACCTTAATTAGAGTACAGAAACTGACCGACCCACGGTGGTGGTTTATGCGTCCTTCTTCCCATAGTAGTAACCGCTGACCTTTTCTAAATGAATTTATAACTGGATTAATCGGATTGTGGGCGCGGCTGAGCCCACAGTCAAATGTAAAACAGAGAGCAGAATAAGGTCAGCGGTCGCTAACCTGAGAAAAAGGACTCATTTCCGCCATCTTTGTTCGGTGATTTTTAGGACATGAATGGGATAAAGCCTATGTTTAACTCAAAGTCTTCTTACTGTACTAGTATTACAGGATTACTTACCAGGATTACTTCTATGTCTTAGCCGTGATCTATATATCTCTGCATTACTTTCTCTCTCGCTATCTTCTCTTGCCTTATGCTCGCCTTGTTTTTCGTCACCGTTGCTAGTCATCCTCTGATCTCCTGAACTTACCACGCCATCGTCGCTGCCTACCAACTCACCACACGAAGACACCATGATTTCGGTTGCTGCAGCTCTCGCGTTTTCTGCTTGCTTTAGTTCTCCAAACTTTGTCGCAGTTATCCTATTCCCACTCTCCACATCTTTTTCCGTATCCTCACCCTCTTCTTCAGTTCTCTCCCCAACTTTTGCTTTGTCTTCGATTCTCGGAACTTCGGCATCGTTCGAGCTTGATGTACTTGTGTACGTTAGGGTTTTCACAACAGTGCTGTCTGATGGACTATCCGACAAACCACTGTCAGTGTGTACGTATTCACTGCCTGAAGTAGTAGATGTAGCTATGTTCTCTGATCTGTTTCTGCTGTATCGTAATCCTGGAAAACATGTAAGAGTATGTACAATGCCAAGAAAAAAAACCCCAACTTAATGCAGTGTGACACTAATAGTCAATTATTTGGAGCATTGAGATCGTTTCTTCGTAACTGCTGAATCTGTTGTGCTGTGTTTTACCTTTGTATGTTGTGTTGTGGTGTTCTGTGGTGTGGTGTGGTGAGTTGTGTTGTGTTGTGGTGAGTTGTGGTGAGTTGTGGTGTGCTGTGTTGTGATGTGTTGTGGTGTGGTGAGTTGTGGTGTGCTATGTTGTGTTGTGATGTGTAGTAATGTGTTGTGGTGAGTTGTGGTGTGATGAGTTGTGTTGTGGTGAGTTGTGGTGTGCTGTGTTGTAATGTGTAGTACTAATGTGTTGCGTTGTGGTGAGTTGTGGTGTGCTGTGTTGTGGTGTGTAGTAATGTGTTGTGTTGTGGTGAGTTGTGGTGTGCTGAGTTGTGTAGTAATGTGTAGTACTAATGTGTTGTGTTGTGGTGAGTTGTGGTGTGTAGTAATGCGTTGTGTTGTGGTGAGTTGTGGTGTGCTGTGTTGTGTAGTAATGTGTAGTACTAATGTGTTGTGTTGAGTTGTGTTGAGTTGAGTTGTGGTGTGTTGTGTTGTGATGTGTAGTAATGTGTTGTGGTGAGTTGTGGTGTGCTGTGTTGTGGTGAGTTGTGTTGAGTTGTGGTGTGCTGTGTTGTGATGTGTAGTAATGTGTTGCGTTGTGTTGTAGTGAGTTGTGTGGTGTGGTGTGGTGTGTTGTCTTGTCTTGTGATGTGTAGTAATGTGTTGTGTTGTGGTGTACTTCATAAAAATGAGCTAGCTTTTCTTCTTCTTTTTAACGGGTGCCTGATTTGGCAACACAGAAGGCAATCATCACCATGTTCTAAATGTTACTCTCTCATCGATTATAACTCCTTCTCTATAATAATATATAACTGATATAAACTATTTCTACTAAACTAAAAAGCTTGCCTCATTACAGTACGTTACAATACCTTTCGGTAATATTTTCTCGTTTCTCGAATTTTCTGACCACGACACTTTTCTTGACAATGGCGTCGATCGTTTCTGGAAAAGTTTAATTAATAACCAATTAGAGTTTTTCGATTGGTGGCGATAAAGAAAGAAGGCTGGATACTAGAAAGGATTCTTGGTGTACCACGAAGACTTAGGTGATAATTACATGGCCTCGTATGATCAGCCCCTTAAAGACCTAATCAAACGAGAACGCAAGTCATCACAAGTTGGCAGTCACGCTATCTCAGCCAGCCGCTCTGAATAGTTTCCCGAAAATAACATGTACCGTGACAAAGTTAAAACTTGTTTAAAACACGCATGAAACCTTTATTTAGTTAATTTGGGTGTTCGAACGACCGCCACAGAAATTCTGACTGCCAACTTGCGATGACTTGCGTTCTCGTTTGATTAGGGCTTAACAGCTTTGAGCCTTCACAATGGATGTGCAGTTTTATATTAATTTCTTACCATTGATAAATCATATATACCTACCACAAGTACAGAGGTCTCGTCGCTATGGCATTTCACAATACTAATTGTGTCCTTTTTGGCGCTTGTGATCATTCTTTGCCCACGCCAGTACTCCAGAGGAGGAGCGATTATGCGACCACTTCGCGATCTCTTTAACGAGAAACGAAAACTGATAGACGACAGATCAGGATTCAGGACACATAAACAGAAGAAAGACGACAACAGCATGGTACTCTGTATGATCTACTACACACGTAAAAACGCACAGTCTGATCAGCTCTGATATCAGATCTGTTCAGAGAAATGTAGCGACCCTTGATACAGCCTGACAGCTACAAAATGTACCAGCGCTGATGTATAAACATTTAGTTAGAATTTCTAACAGCTGCGACAGCTCCGTAGACAACATACCTGTTCAGTCTGTTATATCAAACTGATACAGCACTGACCGTGTCAGGCTGATACAGTTTGACAGAATCTGTTCTGAACAGTCTGTTGTATAGCTGCAGGTATGATACAGATATGGTATCATAGGTGTATCATTGCTGATACTGCAACAGACTGTATCAGGGATCGCTACATTTCTCTGAACAGATCTGACATAATTCTGCATCAGGTCTGACACAGAGTGTGCGTTTTTGCGTGTGTATATACTTCTGACCAACAAAGAGACTTCTAATTTAATATTGAGGCTAACCTTAACTTCTTCCTCTTTTGGAAGTACTGGTGGTGGTGTTTTGAAGGCTTCAATTTTCACTGAGTTTCTTGATTGTTGCTTGTGTTGTTGTTGCTTGTGTTGTCGTTGTTGAGAGGGAATCTCGGATATCTTTACTTTCTCATCTTTTATCAGAGATGTGTTCAATTTCTTCTCTGTTATCTGAGACATCTTTCCTTTTTTCTCTGTTATGTCAGATGCTTTTTCTTTCTTCTCTCTTACCTCAGAGGCTTTTCCTTCCTTTTCTTTCATGTCAGGTAATTTTCCTTTTTTCTCTCTTACCTCAGACGTCTTTCCTTTCTTCTCTTTTATGTCGGATGTCTTTGTCTTCTGTTTTTTCACAGGTGTACTACTTTCTTTTCTACTTTGTCTGGTCGTATTCTCTTTAATTTTCTCATTACGTTTCGCCTTGGGTGGGCTCTCTATCTCACAGACTAAGTTGCTTTGATTGTTTAAACTGTAAATAAAAAGATTGACTTCTTATAAATATAATGTTAAGAATACGTGTATACATGTAGTGCAGGGGGTGTGCACCCCCTGGCCCTTGGCCAAGGGGGTGCAGGGGGGTGCCAATTACTCAATTAGTGCCTTGCTGCAGTGGGATGCGATGTGGACTTCATTGGAAATGTCAATCACATTTCTAAATGTCTAGCTTCCTTGTGATATCCCTAATAAAATCCATAATAATACGTCCACTTTATCCCTAAATTTATTTGACACCTTCCAGGTTTGATAAAATGCGCTATTCAAAACACGATTTAAAACTTTTAAATCTTTCTTCAAAGTACCGTCAGAATGCAGGAAACGCCATTTCAGAGGTCCAAATTATAGATCCACCCCCACAGCACCCCCCCCCCCCCTACCAGATCAAGCTGGATCCATCACTGATGTATTATAAATGTAAATGTATATAAATGTAACAGAACTTTTTACAGATTTTCACAAGTACTTTTTGCTTGACTAATTTTTTCAAACTAGACAAAAACTACCGATTTGAAAAATCAAAAAAAAATAAAAAAATAAGTGACTTTTCTTGTTCAAGAAAAATTGTCCAGCAAAATCAAACTAACTACAATATATTTTAAAAAAGCATTATGAAACTTATGACAGACAACACTGATCAGAGAATAACCAATTCCTAACCACCTTTCCATTTCTTTAAAATATTTCTCAAGTATTCTCTTCCACTGAATAGGGAACCCATTCTTAAAGGCTGTTATAAGCTGTTTAGAAAAACCTGAAAGAACAAAAATACTCAATAAAATTAGTATTTTTTTGAAAAAAGTTATTAAATTATTCAAAAAGTAAATCCAAGTGATTCGTTAGTCAAACCTTTTTCTGCCATTTGCTGTTCATCAATGTTCTCAGACAGATAGTACAAAGAGCCAGACTTTGTTTTAACGCAAGTTGAAGAAACTCTTTTGCAAATCACAGTACTTCGCCAGTTTTGTTCATCACAATCACCCCTGAAAATGGATTACCCCATAATTTAAACACCCATTAGACACACCACACTAGTCAAGTTAGTGTACTGTATAAGCTAGTAAACACACTAGTGGGTCAGGTTAGTGTATATGCTATAGTACTAGTAAACACACTAGTGGATAAGGTTAGTGTATAAGCTAGGCAGTAAACACACTAGTGGGTCAGGTTAGTGTATAAGTTAGGCAGTAAACACACTAGTGGGTCAGGTTAGTGTATAAGCTACAGTACTAGTAAACACACTAGTGGGTCAGGATAGTGTATAAGCTAGGCAGTAAACACACTAGTGGGTCAGGTTAGTGTATAAGCTAGGCAGTAAGCTCACTAGGCAGTAAGCTCACTAGTCGATCAGGTTAATGTATAAGTTAGGCCAGTAAACATGCTAGTGGGTCAAGTTAGTGTACTGTACAGTATATTTTAACACTGGTTAGTGTATAAGCTAGGGCAAGGCAGTAAAATAAAGCAGCAATGTAGCATTTCAATACCTTCTATGTCCTTCAACGATAATATGCTTTTGATTGTTCATTTCCACTATTCGTAAAGACCAATCACACAGAACTTGCTCTTTCTGTGGATAAATAAAAATTAAGTTAGGACTATATGTACACTGTGTTTTACATATCTCACCTCTCTTGTATTGCAAAGGTGTGCATATTTTTGGAAAAGTACACATTTTGGCAGTGTACGGTGGCCTAACCGGGCCTATTACCACAGAATTAAAAATACAACCAGAAAGTCCAACTCGAGTGACAACTTGTCCGCATTTCTTCAATGCGCAGGCACGATATTTTACGCCATCCTACACGATCCTACACAAAAGGTTAAAACTGCCAGGGGAACTTGCCAGGATTGCGTAGGATGGTGAGGAATCAAGATGCGCAAGGCGACAATGATGCACGAGGACATAAACTTCAAAGGTTCCGATGTGAGTTGGACTTCTGGTTGTATTTCTATTTTGTGCCTATACATTGCACCATATCGGTTGGTACCCACCAATTCTTTGAGTCAACCCACCAATAGCAAGGTCATTGGCTTTTTGGTCAATTTTTTAGTTTTTACCAACCTTTCCAGCTACGTTGACAGTTTGATCTTGCTGTTCAGTTTTACGTTTATCTGCTTCGTCCAACTTCTTCAACACAACAACAACCTGATTATTAAACGAATCTAATTCAGCCATCTGCTCATCCTCTTCTGCTCCATCAAACGAGATATTAATCCCTTTTAAAGATGAATCAACATCTTGTAAATTGGTCTCGGATAAACCATCTCCTTGTGATAAACCAGGCATAGCACTATGATCAATCTCCTTTGGTTTTTCATGAAAGTTTGGAATAATTCCCCCAGACTTTGATGGACGGGTACATCTCGGTTTCTCTTGGACGCCGCAGGAACTTTTACAAACCAAGCTTGTTTTTAAACTTGCAATTGGATTATCATACCTTTCCTTTCGTTCTGGTCGATTATTGTCCCTCTTTCCATAAACTGTAGCAAAGATCTCCTGGTCAACGAAACGGAAGTAAACACAACAATCATATTTTGGACTCGACACTTCACACCTTGTCAATGTTAATTCCAAAAGGTATTAACTCTGTAATTTTACATCGTGAAGCTACAATAACAAACGATGAATGCAATACGAGACTTAAAAGTACCTTTGCTCGGGGACTTTCGGCAAATAATTCTTCAAATCGCCGGCACGAAAAGCTGCCAAAGACATCCCTTTGGGACGCCATATTGAAAAGAAGTTCGCGCCAAAATTTATTGCTTGCTCCCGTGATCCCTTGCAAGATTGAAATCTCAGAAACTGAAACAGAAAGCGAAAGTAAAATGTTGTTGAGTGGAAGAAAGACAACCTACAAGAGTTGAAGTTGTTTTGTTTTTAATATATGTGCGGGATTTTGCGTCGTGTAAGACTAGTACAAGTGCTGAGAAGCTTTTGGTCTTTTTTTATGGCTACAGCACCACCAAAGGGTAAATATATTCACAATTGTTGCAGTATTTTTCTTGTTCATGTTTTCATGGCCAAGTTGGAATTTTTAAATGTCTGCTGTCTGCAAACAGCGCCACAGACTAGGGAATTACAAGCAAGAAACTGACAGTTGAAAATATGGTTTAGCAAAATATTAATGTATTATTAAAAGCAAATGTGGGAACACCAAATAACTTGGCAATAAGCCAAGCAAAATACAACAACAGTTACCAGTCAATTATGAAGCATGTTCATGCATGTTGCATGTAAAAACACACAGGTTATTTTGGACCCTGTTTACACGGTACTGGATGAATTTGGAACCGGTCTCGAAATTAGTACGGTTCCACCGCTTTACACAGAAGACAAATTTGGAACCGTTCTCAAATTAGTATGGTTCTGCCTGTTTACATGGCAAAATAGGATGAATTCAAGACCATTCTCGAATTTGTCCAGTTACAAGTTGTTATTACAAGCAGGGCTGTAGATAGCAGGGAGGGGAGGGGGGGGGCAATCAATTGTGTAGTTGAAAACAAACTTTGAACTTCCCAACGAACTTCGTACTGAACTTCTGAACATTTTGGTTAAAAGTGACAAGTGAGTTGCAAATGACTGTAGTTGTCTTTGTAAATATGTAATACTGTAGTTTTAGACAAAATCTTTTGTAAAAATGAGAGAATGTGTCTTAAAAAATATGGTTTAAAATTTTGCTCAAATATGATGTCAGATCGCAGGAAATGCTATTTCAGGGACTCAAATTTCAAAAATTTTCTGGGGGAACATACCAGACCCCTCTACAAATTGGGCAGTATTACTACCCCCTGACTAAAAAATCCTGCCTACGGCCCTGATTACAAGGCTGTTCCAACAAGCCATTACTAGGATGCATTTGCACTGATTGTTCCCAGTTTGTTAATGAGTCTGTACTGTACTGTAATGGGTTGTTGACAACTTGTAACAAGGACAGGTTATATCGGTTATACAGTACCACTCAAACCTAGGTTTAACCTCAGCTTAATCGTAATACAACTCTGTTCAGTGTTAGTTAAACTGTCTCTAAATCACTATGAATCAAAATATGGACTGTTTTCTGTATTACTAGATAATTTTATTGTGCTTTACTAAAGTTTATTACCATTTCTATCATTGTTTAACTTAACTGCACTGTTAGGTTATTTCTGAGCATGGTACTGTAGCACAACCAGTTTTGTGGTCTATGCTGATAGAAAAGAAGTAAAGTGTTTTTTATGTATTGCAGATGCTGGTGTACCTAGTGATGAAAATAGTCCAAAGGATAGCTTCTCAGAGCCAATACCAGTAAATAAGGCTCCAGATACAGACAAAGGTGGGTTACCTGTGCATATATGTTGTATGTGAGTAAATGTAATGGATGGTTGGTAGACATTGATCAAGCTCTGCCCGTATACCCAAAAATGTTTTTGAGCCCCAGACTGGGATTAAACCTGCAAGTTGATAACCAGTTACCAGCAGATTGAGTTTACTGGTTGCCAGCTTCCCAGGGTGCATTCCATGTCAACCCCACACCGAAGATAAGCCATGGGCGTTCAGGTGCTGCACCAAGGGAGATCAAGATGAATGCCAGTGCTGGCACCACCCTACTGACTTGTATAGTTGTATGGCTGTATATGTGCGCCGACCGCAGTGTGATTGTGCACCAGCATGCCGAGCACTTTTGAAACTCATGCCGAAGATCTTCGGCATGACCTACATGGAATGCACCCTGGCCAGCTTCTATAGAAACCTTTTATATGCTCTTAACCTATGGCAACCTGAGAACAAGCTTTGATAGGAAGGTCTCTTTGTATTACAGGTACTGGTGTACCTAGTGATGGAAATAGTCCAAAGGATGGCCTCTCAGAATCAATACCAGTAAACAAGGATACAGATGAAGGTGGACTACCTGTATTACTGTATAGCTATGCTTATAAATAGTGTAATATGTGCATGCTAGCTCGGTGTAATATGGTATACCGATGTAATTGTCAAGCTTAAAATTTTATCATGAACTCCAGATAAGGATCAAACCTACAAATTAAAATGATTGGTTAGATGCTCTGACCATGCTCATTATGGAGTTACTGAGGCTCCTCATCCTCATTCCCAGCGCCTCCTCGGTACACTGGGAAATCGGAGGCCCTGGTCAGATAAAAATGATTGAAGCGTGTCATTGGCCGGATGAAGGCTATTGTCGAAAACAGGAAGTGGGTAAATATATTTTCAACTGTCAAACAACGGTGTGAATAGAGTGAAGATTATCGCTCAGATAACACCGAAAAAGTCTACAAATAAAGCCAACAAAGTAGGATTCATAAAGCGAGTCAGAACTGCGATGAGTTTCATAATTTAACTCTCAAAATCGATGTGATATATTCAATGACTCAATGTCCTAGAATCTAGGACATCCAGTTTTCATCTGACCGGGGCCTCCGATTTCCCAGTGTACCGAGGAGGCACTGGGAACGAGGATGTGAGGCTCCTCAGGCTGAATGTGTTTCCTCAACCCTGTACCCAGGTTCTTATCTGTGGAGATGAATAAGAACCTGGGTACAAGGTTGGTGTTTTCTAAGTAATAGAAAACTTAGGATAAACCTTAATAGGATATAGAGATATACTGTAAGTATCTTAATGTATTTCAGATGCTGGTAAGCCTAATGTAAATATTCCAAAGAATGGTTCCTCAGGACCAATAAATAAATCTCCTGATACAGTTGAAGGTGGGCTACTAAAATATAATCTATAACTGTATAATTACATAGATGCTTATAATATACAGTAGATTCATTATTATTAATTGTAATTCATTTAAAGGTGTTTCCACAAATTCTCAATTTTACGATCAGGGCTACCAAGAGAAATTGTGGGGTCCAGGGCAAATTACCGATTTGGGGCCCTGATGATGTCACATGTGTCAATTTGGGGGGCCCTGATGACGTCACATGTGATAGGTGTGTCTATGTGTTCTCAATTGATCCCCTAGTGTTACTGATCTTTACACTTTCTGGGCCTCATGTTTTCTTACATCAAAAACCCAAATCTCAAAAATTTTAGGGGGCCCTTCTCAAGTTCCCTTAGATCTCCCCCAGCCCCCCCCCCCCCCACCTCTTGGTGGCCCTGTTTATGATTATTTGTCATTATGCAATATTTGCATAAGTTCAAGGAATTATTATAAAAATATTAATCTTTTAAGATTTTGATGATGACACTGCTCCAAACAAGAAGAGGAAACCATTGGACTTTGACAACATGCCTTTGGAGGAAAAACGGTCGTACTACAGATGTGGCAGACATTTCATTACTTTGGATAGTGTTATGACATGGCCAGATTATGTGAAAGCTAACCAATATTTATTTTTCCAAAAAGGTACAGTACAATTATACTAATATATTTATTTAGAAAACTTTTATTAAATGTGAATAAAAATTAAAATGCACTAAAAAATCACAGTAAAAACGGACAATTTCTCTTCTAAACAAAACACTTTTTACCATTGACTTTTCTGTCATTTTCTTAGGTTTATTAAGAAAAAATGCGGTATTCAGGACAGACAATGATATGATCAACAAAAAGGTTTCACTTTGGCAAGGAGACATAACTTGTCTTGAAATTGATGCTATTGTGAATGCAGGTAAAAATACAGAATATTTTTTGCAGAAATAGTTGTACCCAATGCTGAACTAATTTTTTGTTGTTTTATTGCTTTATCAGCAAACGAATCTCTTCGTGGTGGAGGAGGAGGTACATATGTATAGACAAATAAAATACTCATTAATAATTCATGACGAAAACACAAAAGAAATCAATACCGTAGCAGTGGTTGTAAATCGGATACAGCATCGTCCTGACTTACATAAACTTTAGCTTCAATTTTCTAGGCTAAAACAGACCGTATCCCCAAAATAGTTGGTGAACTTGATTACTTGGATGCATTTGTATTTTAAGAAAGATACAGCCTTTGCAGTTGAGCTGTATCTGATTTACTACGGCTCGCTTGCAGCTTGCCTTGTAAATCAGATGCAGCTTGGCTGCTCATGCTGTATCTATTACATGTATTGTAATGTAATGTAACATTTATTAAATGTAATGTAGCATAAAGTAAAGTAATTGAATGTAATGTAATGTAATGCAATACAGTGCAATGTAATGTAATATGCAATGTTCAAAGCGAATGCCCAGCATAGACCCTTTTAATAAGTGCAGAGGTTTGAATTATATTGAAAATATACAAAAGCTAAGACAATAAACGAAATTGAAAGGAATTCAAAAGAAATTGACGTCATAGGATGAAAATTACATATTCTATACTTATTAAAAGGGCCTATAATGGCCACACTGGAAGGACAACAGTGTTTATTTTAAATTTCATAGTTGATGGATGTATACACAGAGCTGCTGGAAGAGATCTTTTACAAGAATGTATAAAGTTAAATGGATGTGAGACAGGAAATTCCAAAATGACCTCAGGTATATGTGTAGTCAAAAGAATTTTTTAAAAGCACTGAAGCGTGCTGCATTAGAGAGTGTTTTGCCACAACTAAAAGGGTGTGAGCACCCTCCCCTCCCTAAGCCCTTCTCCAATTAGTTACGGTCCTGTGAGGAAACTACTTGTACAGTGTACATTGGATGTTTTCAATTTAGTCTCTCACATCCTTTTATTTTTTATTAATGCAGGATACAGGCTTCCAGCAAAAAGTATGTACATTCATTAATGCTAGTATAATTTAGAAAAAGTGTGAAATTTTACTTTTTAAAGGATCAAACATAACATCTGTTTGTTTTAGATTCTCGTTTCTCCGCTGAAACTTTGTTTGTAAACTTTGTAGAACTACTTGGAGACCTCGCACTATTACTGTATTTTCTCTTTTTTGTTTGTTTTATTAGAGGTGATTCATACTGTTGGACCAATTGGTGAGGACAAGTATGAATTGCAGAGCTGTTATGAGAGCTGTTTGAAGATTGTGAAGGAACACAACCTAAGAACAATAGTATGTATGGTGGGGTGGCAAGAAGGAAGAAAAACAAGGAATGCTGAAAGGAAGGAAGGATGGGAGGATGGGAGGGAGGGAGGGAGGGAGGGAGGGAGGGAGGGAGGGAGGGAGGGAGGGAGGGAGGGAGGGAGGGAGGGAGGGAGGAAGGAAGGAGGGAGGGAGGGAGGGAGGGAAGGAAGGAAGGCAGGCAGGACAGAAGTAAGGAAGGGAGGAAGGAAGGACGAAAGGAAGGAAGGACGGGAGGGAGGCAGGGAGAGAGAGGGAGGGAGAAAGAGAGGAGGGGGCAGAAGAAGGAACTTGGAGCTGCTTCAGTAGTTAAGGTGGGGCGATCCTGTAGGAACCAATTTACTTGTCTTTTTTTCATTTTTCTAACCTACATGTATGGATATTTTTCTATTGCAGGCTTTTTGTTGCATATCTACTGGGATATACGGTACGTCGTGAACGGCATATCAGTTATCGTCAGAAGTAGGATGAGCCTATTGTACACTCTGCAATAACACGAGCCCTTTTTAACAGCTAGATCTCACTTTTTAAGTTTGGTAAATCTCGCTTCTCTTGAATTAATCTCCAAGAATAGGGAAAAAAGTTTAATTCTGCGGCACAGGTAGTGATTTTTTTTTAATTGGTTTCTTAGGTTATCCAAACAGAAAAGCTGCTGATGTTGCTTTGCAAACAGTGAAGGAATGGTTGGAAAATAATGAAGATACGGTACGTATATGCCACATGTAATATCGAAACAATATCCCATTCCTGCATAAACTTTCTGGCATATATTCACCGGGTTCCCGTTGCCATTCGTCCACATGTCTGTTCTATATAGTTTAATTGTATATTTAGTTTAAGTGTGGTCTATGTACTGGAGAAGCTTATAAATATATAGAGAAAAAAAAATCTATAAATAATACTTAAATAGATTTATTTATATTTACTTTTCTAGGTGGACCGTATAATCTTTTGCGTTTTTTTGCCGAAAGATGTTGATATTTACAGAAAGTTGATGCTTAAGTATTTTCCTTGCACCGTCGCCGAAGAAGACCCAAAAGATGAAAAAACTGACGACTCCAAAGTCAAAGCAACGGATGACCCGCCTAAAATTGCAAGTAACGATGAAAACCCAAAGATCAGCGATGATAGCAAAACAGAAGACGACGTGAAAGGTGAGAGTATATCTTCTTCGTAGAAAAGATGAAAGAGGCGCAGGTGTAAAAAAATAGGTACGCTTCGCGTACAGTACAGATCTGAAAATCTACATTCAAACGTATGGTTACAGTAGAGTAAAAATTAGAAGTTGGTGTTGAGGTGAAGTTGCGTAGATTAGCGATACATCATGTTACTATGACATATCGTTTTGTGCGCCCGAAAGTGATCAAAACAAGTAATAAATAGGTACGCATTGTGTCCATGCAACTTTGGGTGCAGATACTGAAATCTACGTTCACGAATGATCAGTGTAAATTGTATGTTAACGTAGTAAATTGATGTTAATGAAAGCACGTAAGAAATAGGTACGCATTGCGCACATGCAACTTCAGGTGCGAATACTAAAATCTACTGTTGAAATATACGTTGACGAATAATCGGTGTAAAATTTTGAAATTGATGTTAATTAACGTAATGTTGCGTTAATTAGCGATACATCATATCGTATGCCTGGAAGTGATTAAAGCAAGTGAAAAAATAGATACGCATTGCGCACATGCATCCACATGTGTAGGTACTGAAATCTACGTGCACGGATCATCAACGTAAAAATTTAAAATCGATATTAACTTAGGTAGCGATAAGTAGCGATACATCATATGACAGTATGTCTTGAAAATGAATAAATTAAGCAAAAAATAGGTGCGTATTGCGTACAGCGTCCACCTATGTAGGTACTAAAATCTGCGTACCAATACTGCACATAGCGGTATTTCTCGGAAATGAATTCGGCTTCTATTTTATTTCGTAAACGTTCAAAACAAGCGTAGCCAGTCAGTCGTAAACATATCTTCTGATGACATAGGGTTACTTAATATGTTGCTAAGGCAACACGTAGAGGCAAGAATGATAACACAGTTTATGCCAATGAGCGACAAGATCAACTTTAAAGGTCGTTGTTTTAGCTGGCTATAAAAAATTTTATTCTTTGGTCCAGTGTTGAAAGAAGGCTTCGGATATGCGGTTCCGTCCGTCCGTGAGGAAGGTTGGTTAGTGAGGAAGGTTGGTTAGTGAGGAAGGTTGGTTAGTGAGGAAGGTTGGTTAGTGAGGAAGGTTGGTTAGTGAGGAAGGTTGGTTAGTGAGGAAGGTTCGAAGTGAAAACACGTTAAATACCACATAAAACAACTTAGAGTCAGAGAAAGTTATAATTGATCAATCAGTCAGGGTGTTGAGGAGGAAGATTTAGATTTTCAGCAAAACATTGGCTAACCGACAAATGCGTAGCACTTGCAGTGGCAGCAGTTACGGTGAGACACCTAAAGTTTGCTTCTCCGCAGCAATCTGGTGTAGTTAGCAGCAGTCAGTAGCAGACTGGCAGTCAGGGTTAAGTACCAGGATAGGAAAGCTTACCCAGGCAAAGTGTGGAAAGCCAAGCCAAGGCAGTTGTTGATGTAAAAATCAGCTAATAGCCGGCTTTTTTAACTATTTAACGAAAATCCAGATGACAATAAAGGAACTGGTGAAAACACTGGCCAAGACGACGAGAAGGGAAATGAGGAAGTTCTCATCACGGCGAACGACGCCAGCGGTGGTGTACTGGAGCATGCAACACCGACGTCTAGGGAGGAAAATGTTGAAAAAGTGGAAGATGTTGTGAGCCCGAAGGAGACTGCTAGTGCCGATATTGAGAAAAAGGATGTTGACTTCGGAGTGGAAAAGGACAAAGATGTAAGTAAAGTGGAAAGCTTAGAAGTGGAAGAAGAAATGGAAGAAACTAAAAATCTCGAAGATAATTCGTCGATGCCTGCCGATGAAAACGACTCGAATACTAAAGGCGCTCAAGAAGTGAAAAAGAGAAAGCGAGAAGAGAATGATGAGGTGGAAATGGATGTGGATAATAAAGCAACTGAAGTTGGAAACAAGATGGTTATGGAAGTGGATTCGGAAAGC
Organism: Paragorgia papillata; assembly: GCA_035771165.1. Lineage (NCBI taxonomy): Eukaryota > Metazoa > Cnidaria > Anthozoa > Scleralcyonacea > Coralliidae > Paragorgia > Paragorgia papillata. The sequence goes on from JAWNZC010000189.1 coordinate 1,571,290, forward strand.
CCCGACAGTGAAACGTCTGTTAAGGATGAGAAGTGAATTTGGATAATCAATGATGAAATAATTATAAAATCTAGGACCATTCTTGTGTTATAGTACTATGGTCAAAAAACGTTGATGTAAACCCGAAGAAAGAAAGTTAAAGTGCCTATTTCATGATTGCATTTTTATTTAACCTAATTCCCTGTGTGAACGACACCGAACAAAATTGCTTATTACTATCAGCAGCAAAAAATCAATTATCTTTAGTTATAAGAACTACCGAAAACAGTAGAATGCTCGTCCGTCCCAAAATATCGACGCGTCAATAACAAGCCTAACGCAAAGGAATGTAACCACGTGAGTGAAGGAATGCAGTATATAGCGGCAAGTTTATTTCAAATGGTTCTTTATTATGGCAGCGTTCGACGTTACATCTAAAGGACGCAAGTAAAAAAATCAACAAAATTGGTCACTTTAGTAGCAAAAGAGCACGAAGATGAGATTTTGATCTGAGCCACATCTGACTTTAAGCGGGTTTAAAATGTCCGTGTAAACAGATCGGCGTAAATTAATCGCGATTAGTTTGCACCACCTCAAGGAGGTGAATTAAACGGGATTGAAAAACGCTTGCTATTAACACGTCGTTATTAATACAATAAAATGCTTTTTCCCCCTCTGCTGTAGAAGCTTCCATCTCGCTATTCTTTGTTTCTTTCTTTCTTTTAGCTATTACTCTTTCTCGTGTACCGATGTCTTCCCGTTGTTCTTTGACGCACGCTACCCATACAAAGCTTCCAAAACCAAAATTATAGCTCGTCCGCCATGTTGAATAATGGTGTACGTGTTTTAGTAAGGGATTATTAAACGACCGTGTAAACGCACCAAGGTGGCGCATTTTAAGCACGCTTAACTTAAGCGTGCTTAAATTTTGGCCGTGTAAACACTAAACAGGGCTTTTGACTAATCGTAGTCATAAACTTTGATCACTAATTTTCAAAATATGGGAATATGTAATAAACGCAATCATGAAATAGAGTATGCATTAACCCTTTCACGCGCGTCGTTGTTGTTCATGGAAAAACTTTATGACTCTCTACTTGCCAACGACAAGCGATCTTTTCGCTCGTCGTTGGAGGAGGTCCCAGCAACCCGTGGGTGAAAGCGTTAGACTAGCAAATCAAACCTAGTTTGTAAGTGATGATAAAAGTATATTATTAAACGGTCCAAGACTGGTTTTTTTATGTATTAGTGTAGATACACAGGTGATTATAGAAAATCGCGTGCACTGATTGGTCAAGCTAGGGGAGCACGGATGGCGTGTGCTGTTAGGGCGCTGCCTCTCACCGCTGTAGTTAAGCCCAGTTGAACAGGGTTGGTACTTGGATGGGTGACCGTCTGGGAATAACCCTGTTCTCGAGCTTGGGACCCATGTGAGTAGAGTTTAGTTGATCTCTCCTGTGTTCCGAGTTTTTTTCGCCGGGTTCTCCGGTTTTCCTCCCTCCGTAAAATCAACACCTAGGGCTTAGCTGGGATCCGTGGTCTGAACTGTGTCGTATGGCGGCTGCTTAAAGCGCCTTTGATATGCCTCGACACGGCCACATTGAAAAATCCTTAGGAGTCATTTGATTGTAAAGATACACGTTTGATGTATTCTAATTAAAGACCTTTACCTTTACTTAGGACAAACTACCGTTCTCGATAATCACTTACAGCGTTTATTCAAAATGGCCGCCAGCCAATTTTTCAATGCGACAGACGAAGAAATTAACAATTTTAAAGAAAATGCTTGTTCCTAAAAGTACAAAAATGTGTATTTATACTGAAACAATTATTCGCCTCAGGCTCAGTGAATATCGTTGAATAATAACCTCGACTTATCATTCACCGATATTCACCCCGTCTTCGGTGCGAATAATTGTTAAGTATATACTGAGTATATACGAAAAGGCCTCGCCAAATATACTATCAGTAAACATACCCCAAGTGAAATAAGTGAGTTTACACGAAACAACGCGACATGTGAGAAAAATATCATGTATATCTTTTAAAAAGAGGCGAATATTTTTTTAATTAGATCCGAGGAATTTAGATATGGGATGAAACACACGTGATTTGTCGCTTTTTAAACTAGTCCGTACTTTATTTAATTAGTATTTTTCGAACTGTTTTTTGATCAGAAACTTAGCGATAATTCTCTATACCTGCATTTTTAGCCGTATTTTTTGCGGTGATTGTCGGATTCTGAGCGCACAATTCTATTATCTGTAGTTTCTGCATGGAGGTGTTATATCGGAAATGATAACCCTTTCACTGACAGTAGAGAGCTTAAGCATATTAGGCGTTTTTGAGACACCGACGGTGACCGGAAGAACAGGAATACAATACAGAATTACTGAACCTCGTAATCTTTGAAAAGACTTTTTTACCCAAAACAATGCTCTCAATGACGTCTTGTGTAGAACGACGACGGCGTTCACTTTGCTCTTGGAATTTTAAATTGCTCATTATCATTGTTTTGAATAAAAAATGCTATTCAATTACAACGCCGTCCGTGGCTGTAAAACGACTGTTGCTTAAGCTCTCTATTATTGTGGAACAGCTTCAGTACCGTTTTACTCTGTCTAAAGCCGGTTTTCCACTAGGCGACTTTTTTCGCGCGAAGCGACTTTCTTTTGTTCAAATTCAATAGATTTCTGATTAGTTCCAGCTCAGAGCTCATGAGACAAAAGAAAAAGTCACTTCGCGCGAAAAAAGTCGCCTAGTGGAAAACCAACTTTACGCCGGACGATTTTACTCGTCTAGGTGAGACGTCTCGGAAAGCCATGCTTGCAAGGGTTAAAAGTTTGTCGACATACTTGTAAACAAATAACCTTTTCTCAACAACTGAAGCATTAAAACTGCAAACTTTTACAATAAGGGGCCTTGTACATGGACTAAAAGTTGGCTCGGGTAAGAGGGACACCCTACCCCCCGAGACTACTTTGTCGTGTGTTTACATGAGGAATTAGATTATGACTTCTGAATCGGTTTAAGCCTGGAGGACTGGGTATAGTTTAATGCATCTAATTTAAGATAGCCGATCGTCGGGAAGAAAATGTAACTGTGTACTGTTAGAATTAAACGATAGAATTAAACTCACAGAAGCTTTTATACTTCTTCAGGCCAATTATCAGGTTTTCAACCATTGTTGGAGACCAAGACCATTTTCTCCGCTTCGTATTTGCTGCTCTATCAATTGTTTCACTTTCTGCCGCCATTTTGTTTCGCAGTTTTGCCTCGGGTGGGCGAGTCAACTTTATCTCGCCCCCTAGGGTGATCCTACCTCGCAAAGAGGGTGACCCTACCCCAGGGTGACCCTACTACCCGAGACAAGTATGAAATTCCCCATGTAAACGCCCGTTGTCAGACTAAAGTAAAATGAACACAAAGTTGGCTACCCCAGGGTAGCTCGGGGGGCAGGGTGACCCTTCTACCAGGGACAACGTTTGTTCATGTAAACGGCCCCTTAGACGACAGAAACATCGATGTATTTCAATTTTTAAGTGTACTAAAAAATGGATCATTTAGTGCTTTCCAAGTACACGCTGTCACACTTTGTTCTATACTTGAACCTCTGCAAGTCTGCTCGTAGGTGACTGTGAAGAAATGTCTTCGGGAGAAGCTGAAGGTAAAACAACGCGCTCACTCGAGTCAATGTCTAGTACACACGTTCTTGGTGAAATCTGGTTAAGGCAATGGCTGTCATGTACTGTGTCCTTTGTGAGTTCATTTTGTTTCGCTGCTTCAAGATCTTCGTCTTCGTCTTCCACAATCCTCACCCCGATTATTTGCCCCATTACACCACTGATGTGCGGGAACAGGTTCGTTGATTTACCACGCCTTGCTGAGCCACCCTGCTTGTTCCGCTGGGCTGTTCTTGTTAACCCGTTCAGTCGTTGACAATCCTTATTATCCGCGTGCGTATCTGTCGTGGTGCTGTCCGCTGACAACTTTTTTTGGTGTAAACCCGTAAACATGCTGAGCCGTCGAGCATGATTACCATTGACATCGGTATCCTTAACATCAGTTGGCGTCACTTTGGCTTGAAGAAACTTGGAGAATGTGCTCACCCGTTGGGTGTTTTTTGTCTCTCCTAACGTTTTCATTGATACTACCTCGTTGCCCTTAGTACCCGCTGACACTTTTAAATTAAACAACCCAGAAAACATGCTCATTCGCCGTACGAATACGGATGGTGGCTTGTTAGTAGCTTCCTCTGCCAAAGACATTTTTGACTGGTGTAACGCAGAGAACATGCTTGTCTTCCGTCCGCGGGTCGATGGTAAGTCGTCGGCATTCGTTGGTATTTTTGAATCATGTAACGCAGAGAGCATGCTCATTCGCAGTCCGCCGCCCGATGGTATCTCTTTCATAGCATCCGCTGACATCTTAGACTGATGCAACCTTGAGAACATGCTCATTCGTCGGCCATTGCGTGGGGCGTGCATACTACTTTCAGTGGGAACTGAAATATCAGTGTCTTCATTACGTTTGCTACACACTGATATATCACGGACCTTGTTTTCGACACGATTCCGTTTAGCGCTGACTGTAAACACAAGAACGGCGCCAATTACTTCGGAGATTCGCATTCCGGTCTGCATTGCGTACCAGGGCCAAGCATTGACGAACTCGACGTTGGAGTAAATACCAAAAACCCCGATGGCTGAATACAGAATGAGCGCGCAGTTAAATATATTCGCGATACTCGAGAGATAAATGAGCATGAAGTATATACGATCGCTTCTTGTTTTTCGCCGTCCTGCAGCATTAAAAAGCTGTTTGTCAATCTTGCGCGCTAGTGCGAAGTAACCCAAGCCCAGAGTTGTGCCCCAGACAATGGAGAAAACTTGACAGTATAAAATCATTACTTTGTTCTCGCTGTCAGCGGAGACCACGATATCGGTCGTGATCACAAGAAAAAAGTGTGCTGCGACGATAATGCATATGTAGCAAAACCGTTGAAAACGTTGATGGACGACGTTCACGCGGGCTGATTCGGCAAGGGCTAGGATACACAGCGAGTCGGAAGCCAGAAGGCAAGGTGTTCCAATTGACCAGAGTAGTTGCATGTATTGTTTGTTTGATATTATACTGCCTTGGTGGTAGGGATCGAAGAAGAGTAGAAATGCTCTCGTTATCGACATGAGACACATCATCATATTCAGCGAGATACTCAAGTACTTCTTACCCAGTCCATCTTTAATATTTACTACGATGTAGTATCCGGAGTAGAGGGCCATTAGCAAGAAAATCGTTGCGAACGTGTAGATGTGTACAGGCCATGCTGCCTGCCATTGCCCGTAGGCGTTATCCCATTTCGGTCCAGGTTCAGGCCAAGCTTCGGCCTCTGGGTTGGGTTCAGCACCGTTTTCGGGACTTGGTTCAGATGTAGTGTTGTTACCTTCAGGACTGGGCTCAGATGTGGTGGTGTTGTTACCTTCAGGACTTGGTTCAGATGTGGTACCGCCCTCAGGACTTGGTTCAGATGTGGTGCTGTTACCCTCAGGACTTGGTTCAGATGTGGCACCACTCTCAGGGCTTGGTTCAGATGTGCTACCACTCTCAGGACTTGGTTCAGATGTGGCACCACTCTCAGGGCTTGGTTCAGATGTGGTACCACTCTCAGGACTTGGTTCAGATGTGGCACCACTCTCAGGACTTGGTTCAGATGTGGCACCACTCTCAGGGCTTGGTTCAGATGTAGCACCACTCTCAGGGCTTGGTTCAGATGTGGCACCACTCTCAGGGCTTCGTTCAGATGTGGCACCACTCTCAGGGCTTGGTTCAGATGTAGCACCACTCTCAGGGCTTGGTTCAGATGTGGCACCACTCTCAGGGCTTCGTTCAGATGTGGCACCACTCTCAGGGCTTGGTTCAGATGTGGTGCTGTTACCTTCAGGAGTTGGTTCAGATGTGGTGCTGTTACCTTCAGGACTTGGTTCAGATGTGGCACCACCCTCAAGACTTGGTTCAGATGTGGTGCTGTTACCTTCAGGACTTGGTTCAGATGTGGCACCACTCTCAGGGCTTGGTTCAGATGTGGCACCACTCTCAGGGCTTGGTTCAGATGTGGCACCACTCTCACGACTTGGTTCAGATGTGGCACCACTCTCAGGGCTTGGTTCAGATGTGGTACCACTCTCAGGAGTTGGTTCAGATGTGGTGCTGTCACTCTCAGGACTTGGTTCAGATGTGGTGCTGTTACCTTCAGGACTTGGTTCAGATGTGGTACCACTCTCAGGAGTTGGTTCAGATGTGGTGCTGTTACCTTCAGGACTTGGTTCAGATGTGGTGCTGTTACCTTCAGGGCTTGGTTCAGATGTGGCACCACCCTCAGGACTTGGTTCTGATGTGGTACCACTCTCAGGAGTTGGTTCAGATGTGGTGCTGTTACCTTCAGGACTTGGTTCAGATGTGGCACCACCCTCAAGACTTGGTTCAGATGTGGTGCTGTTACCTTCAGGACTTGGTTCAGATGTGGCACCACTCTCAGGGCTTGGTTCAGATGTGGCACCACTCTCAGGGCTTGGTTCAGATGTGGCACCACTCTCAGGGCTTGGTTCAGATGTGGCACCACTCTCACGACTTGGTTCAGATGTGGCACCACTCTCAGGGCTTGGTTCAGATGTGGTGCTGTCACTCTCAGGACTTGGTTCAGATGTGGTACCACTCTCAGGAGTTGGTTCAGATGTGGTGCTGTTACCTTCAGGACTTGGTTCAGATGTGGTGCTGTTACCTTCAGGACTTGGTTCAGATGTGGTACCACTCTCAGGAGTTGGTTCAGATGTGGTGCTGTCACTCTCAGGACTTGGTTCAGATGTGGTACCACTCTCAGGAGTTGGTTCAGATGTGGTGCTGTCACTCTCAGGGCTTGGTTCAGATGTGGTACCACTCTCAGGAGTTGGTTCAGATGTGGTGCTGTTACCTTCAGGACTTGGTTCAGATGTGGTGCTGTTACCTTCAGGACTTGGTTCAGATGTGGTACCACTCTCAGGAGTTGGTTCAGATGTGGTGCTGTTACCTTCAGGACTTGGTTCAGATGTGGTGCTGTTACCTTCAGGGCTTGGTTCAGATGTGGCACCACCCTCAGGACTTGGTTCAGATGTGGTACCACTCTCAGGAGTTGGTTCAGATGTGGTGCTGTTACCTTCAGGAGTTGGTTCAGATGTGGCACCACTCTCGGGAGTTGGTTGAGATGTGGTGCTGTTACCTTCAGGACTTGGTTCAGATATGGTGCTGTTGCCTTCAGGGCTTGGTTCAGATGTGGCACCACCCTCAGGACTTGGTTCTGATGTGGTACCACTCTCAGGAGTTGGTTCAGATGTGGTGCTGTTACCTTCAGGACTTGGTTCAGATGTGGTGCTGTTACCTTCAGGACTTGGTTCAGATGTGGTACCACTCTCAGGAGTTGGTTCAGATGTGGTGCTGTTACCTTCAGGACTTGGTTCAGATGTGGTGCTGTTACCTTCAGGGCTTGGTTCAGATGTGGCACCACCCTCAGGACTTGGTTCAGATGTGGTACCACTCTCAGGAGTTGGTTCAGATGTGGTGCTGTTACCTTCAGGAGTTGGTTCAGATGTGGCACCACTCTCGGGAGTTGGTTGAGATGTGGTGCTGTTACCTTCAGGACTTGGTTCAGATATGGTGCTGTTGCCTTCAGGGCTTGGTTCAGATGTGGCACCACCCTCAGGACTTGGTTCTGATGTGGTACCACTCTCAGGAGTTGGTTCAGATGTGGTGCTGTTACCTTCAGGAGTTGGTTCAGATGTGGCACCACTCTCGGGAGTTGGTTGAGATGTGGTGCTGTTACCTTCAGGACTTGGTTCAGATGTGGTGCTGTTACCTTCAGGGCTTGGTTCAGATGTGGCACCACCCTCAGGACTTGGTTCTGATGTGGTACCACTCTCAGGAGTTGGTTCAGATGTGGTGCTGTTACCTTCAGGACTTGGTTCAGATGTGGTGATGTTACCTTCAGGACTTGGTTCAGATGTGGTACCACTCTCAGGGCTTGGTTCAGATGTGGTGCTGTTACCTTCAGGAGTTGGTTCAGATGTGGTGCTGTTACCTTCAGGACTTGGTTCAGATGTGGCACCACCCTCAAGACTTGGTTCAGATGTGGTGCTGTTACCTTCAGGACTTGGTTCAGATGTGGCACCACTCTCAGGGCTTGGTTCAGATGTGGCACCACTCTCAGGGCTTGGTTCAGATGTGGCACCACTCTCAGGGCTTGGTTCAGATGTGGCACCACTCTCACGACTTGGTTCAGATGTGGCACCACTCTCAGGGCTTGGTTCAGATGTGGTACCACTCTCAGGAGTTGGTTCAGATGTGGTGCTGTCACTCTCAGGACTTGGTTCAGATGTGGTGCTGTTACCTTCAGGAGTTGGTTCAGATGTGGTACCACTCTCAGGGCTTGGTTCAGATGTGGTGCTGTTACCTTCAGGAGTTGGTTCAGATGTGGTGCTGTTACCCTCAGGAGTTGGTTCAGATGTGGCACCACTCTCAGGGCTTGGTTCAGATGTGGTGCTGTTACCTTCAGGACTTGGTTCAGATGTGGTGATGTTACCTTCAGGACTTGGTTCAGATGTGGTACCACTCTCAGGGCTTGGTTCAGATGTGGTACCACTCTCAGGATTTGGTTCATATGTGGTGCTGTTATCTTCGATGCTCCGCATTTTTCGGAGACCTGCCCTCAACGTTTTGGAGTTCTTACCGGCATCTTGTTCGCTAGGTGTGGGAGAAGCTTTGGTATGTTCTTCCAGGTTAATCGTAAAACTCTGACAGATACGGAAAGAAAGGAAAAAAGCATGTTTTAATGTCTAGTTTTTATTCTTGGTTCACATTGTTATGGATATGTATTTGGAAACGTCTGTAGAGGTTGTAAATCCGCAGTAGCGTGGAGAGTTGGGGCGGGGGGGGGGGGGGGGGCGGTAAGCGGGGTAATTACCCTGGGGAAAATCCAACGTTTGACCCATGGCCCATCCCGGCTCTCGACGCCCTGCTTGGTCATATGTTAGTTCAGTTTACACACGATCGGAAATCGCATAGAAAATCGACCACTTTCATGGGGCAGTTCGCAGTCCTCGTGTGTGCTGGCTCAAGTGAGTTGTCGGCCGAGCTTGATGAAATTTAATTTACTAAATTCTAAACACAGCACACACGCAAAACAAGAACAAGTGAACTGTCCATATATAGCCAAAAACAAAATCAAGAGAAAGAAAAAATCAATAGTTTAGATATTTATTCATCCTCCATAGTTGATTGGGTTTGTTTTATGTCAACTCGTCACTTCCTCAGTCGTCAAGTACACTTTCCAGTTTCCACGACTGATTCGAACTTTAAAATCCATTTTAAAGGTCAATTGGGTACACACATCTGCCAAAAAAAGATGTGTATTTACTTAACAAGCCCTTGGAAAATTCAGGATGTGCTGCTATAAGTTGTCATCTGATATGTTAAAGACCTGAGTGCGTATCAAAACCCGACTTCTTTTGTGGGTAGTAAACGGTCAACAAACAACAGATTTTAGTCATTTAACATAGAAGTTTACGATACTAGATCGCACCTTGTTCTTCGGAAAAAAATTTCCGCCATATCTGATTTCAAGTCAGCAAATGCTTGATATCCTACATTATTTTTCTCAGGTCCGTAACAAAAATACCGGCTTCTGATTGGCTAAATACGAGGTCCGTATCACACAAGTACGGACCTCTCGTTTTTCCCGCCAAAACTAATATGGGGTGAAAAACAGTTTTCAAACCAAAAAAAGTGGTGAAAAATGTACTCCGACGGTAGTGAGCATAGCGAGAGCGAATTTTATTATCCCCAAGACGACGTCCCAAGCACAAGTGCTGGAAATTTAGTCTATTCAGACCCAAACGCGAACGAAAACGGGTGTTACAATGGCAGCGATATTGACATCCAAAATTATATTCAGAGTCAACGACCGGAAAACACGAAGAAGAAAACGGAATACGATATAAATGTCCTTACCAGGTACTTTTTGTCTATAAATGAAGTACGAGAAATTCAAACCATACCTGCCAAGGAATTAAACATCCTCCTCGCCAAATTTTTCGTTAACGCTCGCAAGAAAAATGACGACGTTTACGAGCCTTCGTCTCTCACATGTACAGCTTTTCAGAGAAGACTTTCAGAGAAGATGACTTGAAACAATTATTTTGTTTTAATGTGGGAAAAATAAATAAGTTATTTACCAAACTTTGTCGGTCCGTACTGGAAAAATATTGCCCTCGGTCTGGACTGCACGGAACTCGGCCTGCGGCCTCGTTCCGTACAGTCAAGACCTCGGGCAATATTTTTCCAGTACGGACCTCCAGTTTGGTAAATAACATATATATATCCCCAGTATCCGCTTCAATGGATCCATTATTTTCCTTTATCTTCACTAATTTTATCGTATGAACCCACATGTACCACACCGCTCCTTCGCTCCTGATTCATCTCGCGCCGGCCTCGCTTGGTCTCGCGTGTATTGATGACGTTTACACGCAAGATATTCGTTCTACGCATGCGTAGCTAATCCAGGTCAACCTGGATTAGATCCCAGTCGACAGCCGCAATTTCCGATCGTGCCAAGAACGTAGCATACTATTAAAATAATTCTTAAAGATAAAAGACGATGATGTAGTCACATTTTTAACTTACTAGCTTTATCAAGATGATTAAAACTACAATTCCTGATCGATTCATGATTTCCTTGAAACAAGTTAGAAACCAAGTTGCTTTCTCGGATTTTCAGTTACGTAAGCAAGCACCAAGTGAAGTTCAGTCTTTCCTTCACTTTTCTGACCTTGAATCTTCATCAGTGTTGCTGACTGCCAATATAGAAACACAACATACTTAATGAACTGATTTACAAGTCATAAAAGATTATTAATTACTCAGAACGAGATCTGAGCGAGCCGCAGACGATGCAAAAGGAGATCGGGGGTCACTGAACTCATTTTTAAAATAAAATGGATTAACACCTTGAGGCCTGGACCGCTCCCTGCGCTGAATAAAATCGTCTGGCGTTAGCCAGAATAAAATACTAAAGACTCGTCTTCAGGCTTCATAGGGTTAAAATGTAAGTTTGCAGCCACTATGAAACGTCATTGTTGTCATGGCAACAGATGAAACAATTTATCTATCTCTTCTCTTCTCTTCTCTTCTCTTCTCTTCTCTTCTCTTCTCTTCTCTTCTCTTCTCTTCTCTTCCTTCCCTTCCCTTCCCTTCCCTTCCCTTCCCCTTCCCTTCCCTTCCCTTCCCTTCCCTTCCCTTCCCTTCCCTTCCCTTCCCTTCCCTTCCCTTCCCTTCCCTTCCCTTCCCTTCCCGTCCCTTCCCTTCCCTTCTTTTCTCTTCTCTATCAACGGTATTTGATGTCCTGCAAAACGTTATTTAGCCCCTGTGAAATGTTTCTCGATCTCTTCTGACAATTGTTCTGCTTCGAGATAAAAGGTTTTGCATTGGCTTCTTAACTTGACTCATTCTTGCTAATTGAGCCGAACAAAAATGTCTCTTGTTTTTGTAGTTCGTCTATGCCATATTATTTTATTAGCAAACCTTCAGGCATCCTAGGGAGCAATATGTTAAAGTGCATATGCAACGAAATTTCACCCCAGTTTTTTATGATTGCATTTGAAAGAACACTTAAAATGACAAAGTAACATCTTTCGTAGAATTTCGTTTCCTTGCTTCATTCTTGAGATATTCAGGTTTGTTTGATATGCAAATCATCACACTGCATAATGACTTTTTGAAAGAGCATCAATTTTAGGATGGTCCAAATATTTTACACACAACTTCGCACGTTTAGTGCCCAGTCATGGCTACATACATGTAAGTGCAAATTTTTATTAAGTACTCTCAAAGAAAATCATACTTTTCTAAAAAGTCATTATGCAGTGTGATGTCATAATGAAGTATGACATTCGCATATCAAACAAACCTGAATATCTCAAGAATGAAGCAGAGAAACGAAATTATACGAAAGATGTTACTTTGTCATTTTAAGTGGTCTTCCAAATGCAATCATAGAAAGCTGGGGTGAAATTTCGTTGCATGGGCACTTTATTTTTTGCCTGAATTGGCCAAAAACTTTTAATTTTGTTATTCTGTCTAACGGCTGACGATTTTTCTTTCTCTAACGCGAAATTATTTTACTCTAACGCCAGGTTATTGTACTTTTTCGATCTAAATCCAAATTATTTTACTATGTCCAATGCCAGGATTTTTTTACTCTGTCTATCGCCAAATTATTTTATACTGTCTAACGCTAAACTATTTTACTCTGTTTAATGTCAAATTGTTTCACTCTAACGCGAAATTAGTTTACTCTAACACCAGATTATTGGACTTTTCTAATTCCAAATTATTTTACAATGTCCAACGCCAGGTTATTTTACTCTGTCTAACGACAAATTATTTTATTCTGTCTAACGCTAAACTATTTTACTCTGTTTAATGTCAAATTGTTTCACTCTAACGCGAAATTAGTTTACTCTAACACCAGATTATTGGACTTTTCTAATTCCAATTATTTTACAATGTCCAATGCCAGGTTATTTTACTCTGTCTAACGACAAATTATTTTATTCTGTCTAACGCTAAACTATTTTACTCTGTCTAACGTCAAATAATTTTACTGAGTATAACGCTATATTATATTTTACTGGGTCTAAAGCTATAATATTTTACTCTATCCTACGCCATTATATTTTACTCTGTATAACGCCAGACAATGTTACTTGTAAAACTGTGAAACTAGAGATAACCTTTAGTCGGTCTAGCCAAAAATGGTTTAATATAATATATGTGTATGCTTACTTGTCAAATATGTATCTGGGGCCGGTTGTACGAAGGCCGGATAGCGCTATCCAATGGATAGCGATTTTTTCAAAATTCGTAAGATTGGCCGTTGATTGTTATGACCTCAGATTAGGATTTGGTATTTATAAACTGAAGTTTTTAAGATCTATTGTGGGCTCCAGATCCGTAGTATCACAGCTCTTCGACCATTTTTACGAAGGTTGAAAAAATCGCTATCCAGTGGATAGCGCTATCCGGCCTTCGTACAACCGGCCCCTGTTGTATATTCATAAACACGGTTGGAACCGTATAAAGTAGTATAGTAAATGTGATGCCTACTCTGAGAAGTAACTTTGGCCTCGCTTTTAGCCTTATACGAAGTCTATAAATGACATTTTATTATAAATCATAAGGTACATTGTCGGTTTATGGAAAAATTGAGTTTATAATAGTCAAGATCCAGTGAATTAATGTTTGAGTTGACGGATGGATTTCTTGCCCAACGGTTGTGACAGAAACTGCATTAATGTCTTGTCGTTTCGTCTTAATTGATTTAAAGGATTTCCTTCTCTCCGAAGGTTCCCTTATCACGGAAGCTGTCTAATTAGAAGCGATAAACCAGGTTTTGGTAGAAGAATAAAACAAAATTGATACACCGTCCGAAATCTAATTCTTCTTGTCAATGGTGTACATGCAGCTTTATTTTTTTAATTTTTCTGACACCACTGTCAATGTTCCAGGAACGAAAAGTTCTACTCGACAAGATAATACCTGCAAGATAATAAGTGTTAGAAATATTTAAACTTACCAGGCGTTTTTTTCCCTTCAGTTTAAGACATCTTGTTAAACGGGAAGCCATAAAAAATGTCAAAATCTTCAACGAACGCACCTGTCTGGTCCACTTTGAACAAAGACGTTGAATTAAATACGAACATGGCTGTAGCTTCATTAATTATATTTGCATATACTGATGATTTCGATGAGGTTAAAAATATTGAATTTTTCCTTGGCCAAGAAATTTGGTTTTGTAGTAGAGAAAGAATTGTTTTTTTCGACTGAGCTATTGTTACTCAGAACCAAAAAATCTCAAGACTTTTAAAATGAGCTTTAAGATCGACGTTTCCAGCGCATGCATGCATGTATATTGCTCATTTTAAAAGTCTTGAGATTTTTTGGTTCTGAGTAAACAATAGCTCAGTCGAAAAAAACAATTCTTTCTCTACTACAAAACCAAATTTCTTGGCCAAGCAAAAATTCAATATTTTTAACCTCATCGAAATCATCAGCATATGCAAATATAATTAATGAAGCTACAGCCATGTTCGTATTTAATTCAACGGCTTTGTGAGGCGACGGAAATTTACACTTTATAGATTTTGTAAAGACTTCTCTCATTAGCAACCTAGCTGTCGATAGCGCGAGTTAACAACAGTTAAATAGACGTTGTTCGGTTGGCTTTTGTAGCAGTAAAGGACCTGTATGAAGATCTTGAGCTGGGACTCTTGATAGCCAGGTGCCGAAACAGCTAAATCTTATTGGCGCGGCCTCAGAAACGACCAACTACAAAGAGTGATGTGTTTTACTTTATTTGTATTTCACGAATTAAGAATAGTGACGGATTTGAATTATTATATATTTTTTCGAAATATGATATGTCGTTTATACGACTCATGGAAATATTGAAGTCGAATTGTGTGTGGGTTGTCTAAGCAGCACTTTCGTCTTTTTATTTTTTTCGTATTTTACGAATTAAGAATAGGGACGGATTTGAATTATTAGTATTTTTTTTCTAAATGTGATATGTTGTTTATAACTCATGGAAGTACCGATGCTTAAAACGAACTTAAGTTGAAATATTGAAGTCGAATTGTGTGTGGGTTGTCTAACTCTTTTTCATATTTGTTTTTGTAATGCTTTATAATGTAAATAATGCCGTTGATTACTATGACATTGATTGATATGGCATTGTTATATACACTATTATGGAGGAGCGTTTAAAATAAAAACTTTTTAGTAACTTTTCACGATTTAGAACATCTTTTATAATATAAGTTTCTAATAACTGAACGTTGTAAGAACTAATGTTAAACGGAGATGGCGTTGTTTACTATCAGACTAGTTGCAGTACGGGTAACAATTTAACCGTGCCGTACCAAAAATCAAGCGTAGTGTAAATGGGCCTACATAGTTTTTATAAATATCGGTCCGTGTCGGAGCATTCAAAATAAAAAAATTTTTTTTGTAACTTTTCACCATTTCTAACGTCTTTCGTAGTACAAGTTGTTTTTTATAACTGAATTATTGTACGAAACGATGTAAGAGATGACGTTGTTTATGCTAGTTTGATTATGAAATGAAATGAATTAAAACATTTCGAATGATTATATGTGTTACTCCGAGTGACAAACCATACCGGACAAGTAGTGGAAACTCTACTTGGCCCAGCCGGGATTCGAACCCGCGACATTCG
Organism: Paragorgia papillata; assembly: GCA_035771165.1. Classification (NCBI taxonomy): domain Eukaryota; kingdom Metazoa; phylum Cnidaria; class Anthozoa; order Scleralcyonacea; family Coralliidae; genus Paragorgia; species Paragorgia papillata. Next base: position 1,586,591 of record JAWNZC010000189.1, read on the forward strand.
GTTTACTAGTCCGATGCTCTACCAACTGCGCTACAGGTCAAGTTGCGAGCTGAAGGTCGAGCGATAGTACTTAGGCTATTTGATATTTCAAAACAGACTAGTTTCTTCAATATTTAGACAACAGTCTTCATACATGACGATTTCGAATGATTATTATTGTGGGCCAGTAAACTCGGGTGGAGAATAATATTAAGGTGTTACTCCGAGTGACAAACCATACCAGACAAGTAAAGAAAACTCTACTTGGCCCGGCTGGGATTCGAACCGGCGACCTTCGGTTTACTAGTCCGATGCTCTACCAACTGAGCTACAACAGGTCATGTTGGGACACGGTCGTTGGGAGCTGAAGGTCGAACATGTATTGACGGACCATCGTATCCAATTACCATTGAGGATGAAATTTCTAAATGCATGTGTACGTTCACGTCTACTATATTTTGTCCAAGCATAGGACCTGTCTGGAAGAGAACTTAAAAAAAAAGTTATATGGCATGGCTTCATACAAAAATGTCCGTGGAGGATTCGCACGTAAAAATGTTCCGAAGATAAGTGTCCCAAAAGATCTGTGAAGTGAAGGGGAGATTGATTGGAGCTATACAATTTTCTAATTTCAATCGCTCAATCTTTCCAGATTACAGATTTCTGCCACATGCAATTTCTGAAATATATTGCACACGTGTGCAGAATGGACAATAGTGCATTACAGAAACGAATATTATTTGATAGGAGGACACCAGAGACAAAAATAGAAAAGCTGCTTGAAGTGGATCGTGGCCAGGCGAGGAGAATGATGATGAACAGATGCGACTGTTCCAGAGTCGATTTGGAGATCACTCGAGACGGAAGCGCCCCAAGGCTGATAATGCGCCAAGTGGGAAATAATGATGATGATGATTGCACCATTACAGGTGTTAAACTGAACTGAACTGACCTCGGCAAAATGCGAGTTTTCTGCCATTGTTTTGAATTTAATGACTCTTTCGCTACATACAATACAATACAATACAATACAATACAATACAATACAATACAATGCAATACAATGCAATGCAATGCAATGCAATGCAATGCAATGCAATGCAGTACAGTACAATACAATACATGTACAATACAATACATGTACAATACAATACAACAACTTTGTTTAAAGAGGGTAAACACATAGATTTAGATTTAATTACTTTATTGCCTATAGCAACTGGTGGTCAAACAGAGCGAAATGCCCCCAATTGAACATGACTACCATGATGTAAGTGTTGGTTTTGCGGAGGGAGGAAAACTGGAGACCCCGGCGAAAAACCCTCGAAGCACAGGAGAGATCAACTACAACTCTACTCACATTAGTTTCCAGCTCGACAACGGGGTCATTCCCAAGCGGTCACCCATCCAAGTACTAACCCCGTCTAACCGGGCTTAACTTTTGGTGAGAGGCAGCGCGCTAACAGCACACGCCACCCGTGCTTCCCATAACATAACAGCTTTCGCTGGCCCTCATAAGGAGGTGTACGTTCACGTCTATCAGTGAGTGGGTCCAACCAATGAGAATGCAGAAATTGTAATAGTCCACTATAGTCGGTTTATGCCAATTCTTGGTTTGCACTTGACGTCATAGCAGCCATGTTGGAGGAACTTTAACAAAAGAATCTCATTAGCAGCTATTGTATTTCGAGTATGTTTTCCTCCAACTTGGCCGCCGTATCTTTGTTGTTTTTTTAATCTCAAGGCCGGCATCAATATCGTATAGGATGAAGGAGTGAGGGATAATCATCCTTACCGTGCTCGCAGCCAGCAGGTGGATTACGAAGGACGCAATGTGGCCGTGTCGAGGCATATCAAACGCACTACAGGTAGCCGCCATACGACACATTTCAAAGCACGGATCACAGCTAAGATATACGATAGCACAAGGACGTATTTCAGCAAATCCTGTGTGTAGTAAAATAGGATTTTATTTTAAACAGATCTTGGAGCAGTCATGCTTGGAATTTTTATCGATTGGCTACATGCGTTAGAAGCTACAGTTCTTTTTCGGGGTTAAATGAAGATTTATAGCAATCGGTTCTTGGTATAATGTAAACAACGATCTTACATCCAAACGATTCGCTGCAGACACGTTATCGCGGCGTCACAATAAACTAATTTAGAAGTATAAAACTAGATCATAGGAAAGGTGCTACTCTGAGTGACGAACTACACTGGATAAGTAAAGAATTCCAGCCGCAGTCGAGTAGAGCGAGAGGCAAATCATTCTCTAGAAAGTGTACAAGATTTGGGGATTTAAAAAAAATCCTTGAATTTTCTCATTGGATTTTTTTGACTTTTGGAGGGATTTTTTGGAAGTAATTATTAATTTTCCAAAGATTTATGAATTTTCAAAGAAATTTACGAATTTATCCAAAGATATCACTATCCAAGGATTTTATGGATTTTTAAGGATTTTTGGCAAAGTATACGAGATTATTTAACTCATTCCTGTCCAAGGGCTTCCCCAGAGGTGAATAAAATCGTCTGGCGTTAGCCAGTATAAAATACTAAAGACCGATTCGGACAGGAAACAGTTAAGTGATGTGCCCCTCGGAGTAGAGTTTTTTTCTACGTACCCGCGGTATGGTTCGTGACTCGGAATAGCACATATAATATCATTAAACTACATCATAATACTGTTTCTATGCAATCAGCTGAATGAACTATTACAACTTGCAATTAGAGTGAAGATAAACTTTGCAATCAAACCTTTCATTGTCGTATTCACAATAGCAATATAAAAACTTGCAATTTTCAAAATTTAATGCTTATTGTTCACTCACTCATATGATTGGGCATGAGACAGATATTCAAGGAATGAATATGAGCTTGAAAGATAATATCGTGCATGCATGGCAGTTGGAATAATTGATATGTCCATTATTATAGGAAAATAATGTTTGAATAAGCGCCCTCCTTCAAATAAATCCTCCCTCTCGACTGTAATGTTTCGTAAAAGAGTTTTTGTTACCAATGGGGGCTAAAAATGCTTTTTCTGCTTATTTGTGACCTTGGGGGAGTTGGGGCCAATATCAGTATATCGTTCTCTATATTGACAGGTCACCATTTTAACGATTAAAACAAAATTAACAAATTACTTTTTTAACACAAATCTCTACTTTGAAATTCAGTGGTGTCTGGTTCGTTCGTTCGTTCGGTTGGTTGGTTGTTTGTTTGCTTCGGCTGGTTCGTTTGTTTGCTGGCTCGTTCGTTTGTTAGTTAATTTGTGTTTGTTTGTTTGTTTGTTTGTTTGTTTGTTTGTTTGTTTGTTTGTTTGTTTGTTTGTTTGTTTGTTCGTTCGTTCGTTCGTTCCTTTGTTCGCTTGTTTGTTTGTTTGTTTGTTTGTTTGTTTGTTGGTTTGTTTGTTTGTTTGTTTGTTTGCTTGTTTGTTTGTTTGTTTGTTTGTTTGTTTGTTTGTTTGTTTGTTTGTTCGTTCGTTCGTTTGTTCGTTTGTTTGCTTGTTTGTTTGTTTGTTTGCTTGTTTGTTCGTTTCTTCGTTCGTTTCTTCGTTCGCTTGTTTGTGTGTTCGTTCTTTTGTTTCTTGCTTTGATAACAAAAGCGTGACGTATGCCCTCATGAGCCACTCTAGTTTCATTAGTAGTCCTGGAACGACGCATGGAGCAGATGGAACAGCGCGCGCTTCAAGGTGACGATCGTCTATTCCAAGAATTAATTGCTTGTTTGTTGTCATGGAAACTGCGACGTAACAATTTTTGAGTTGAAACAATGCCTTGGAAGTTAATGCTCTTTTTACTACAGGTAAGTGTTGTATGTGATTAGGAAGACAAATTACATGTGATGTGCTGTAAATCGTAAGATTTTGAAATACTAGTGCAATTCGGAGAAATTCAAACAAGTGTTCATGGGGTGATGTTTGACGATACTAGGTATTTTCAAGTATAGTTAGCAAGTCATTTTCAAGTACTGTGTCTACACAACATGCACTTGTACGTTATGAGAAACGAAGGGCTTTCGCTCGAAACGTTATAGACTTTACGAGGCCGTTTTCTTAGCAAGATTTTCCCTGTGCGCGTTACTTTTTCTGAAAATTTCACTTTGCAAGGCTGTGAGACAAAGTTGGAAAACTTCACTGAACTTCCAAAGCGATCTGAACGGCAATGCACGCTCTTCCCGCGCGGGCGAAGTGGACGTAATGGCAAACAGCCTTTAAAAAAGTGAAGCAGAGTTTTTTATATTTGTTAAAGTGTGCTTTTACTATGTATTTTTATTTCAAGTGTTACAACAGAATTGTACATCATCCAGACGATTTTTTTTAAAATTCTTTTTACAGGTGCACTTTATTCTCATCACACAACTCCTCGCTGATACGACATCTTCAGTTTCCACGCAGACCACTGCTATCCGCAACCTGGGGGCTGAAACTCCCGGAATCCTTACTCCGGTTGGCGAACCAGAGACCGAACCTGAGCCCGAGACGGAACCTGAGCCCGAGGGGGGTTGGAGTGAAGCTGAGGATTGGCCAGAACCAGGCCCTTTGTGGAAGGAAGCGTACGAGAAGTGGGGTGCTGCTTGGGAACTCCACATCTACGGCTTCTGCGTGTGTTTCTTTTTTGTCTTTATTTATGCATTGTACTATGTTGTAGTCAACATTCAAGATGGTCTTCGTACGAAATATTTAAGCGTTAGTCTCAATGTCATGATGGTCGTATGTGGTTTCAGTCGTTCGTTGGTCCTCGCCATAGATCCGTACCACCAGGGGACCGGAGTGGATACATCGTTGAAATTCATGCGTATCCTATGGTCCCTTACTGACCCCTGTCTTACTGCGGCTGACTCTTTGGTAATTCTGGCGCTACTCGAGACTTATAAGCTGTCCATTGCACCTCAGAAGTTACAAAGACCGTCTACCATCTTCCCAGTCATAATCGTTCATTTCACCTTCGTCTTTGTGTCGGACTTGGTTGTATCCGAATTTCTGGAAGCTAAAGCAATGCTTGTTTTTTGCCAGGTCTTTAATTAATGATAATGATACTGATGATAAAAATGGTGGTGATAGTGATGGTAATGGTGGTGGTGATGGTGATATTGATGATATTGTTGATAAAAATGGTTGTGGTAGTGATGATAATGATAATGGTGGTAGTGGTAGTGGTGATGATTATAATGGTGATGATGGTGGTGATGATATTGGTAATGGTGATGGTGATATTGATGATGATATTGATGATAAAAATGGTGGTGATAGTGATGATAATGCATGGTATTGGTGGTGGTGATGGTGATGTTGATTATGATAATGGTGGTAGTGGTGATGATTATAATGGTGATGATGATATTTGTAATGGTGGTGGTACGTGATGATGGTGATATTGATGATAAAAATGGTGGTGATAGTGATGATAATGGTAGTAGTGATGATGATGGAGATATTGATGATGATAATGGTGGTGGTGATGAATGATGATAATGATGTTGATGGTTGTAGTGGTGGTGGTATTGATAATGGTGGTGGTGGTGATTATGATATTGATGCTAATGATAACGAACATGGTGGTGGTGGTGAATGGTGATGATATTACCATGATGATGATGTATGGTCACGATACTATTTTATAATATATAATTATATGATAAATTATAATATAGTTATCAAAATTACATTTAATGGTAAATTATTATTATCGTCATGAATTAGTTTAATTGAAATAGAGTTGAAATATAACTATTTCAGTAAGGATCTAACATTTGATATTTTTGTAATTTCTTTATTTTCTAGGTCTTTTTTATCACATGGTGTGCAGTCCTTGGGATTGCGTATTTTCTTATCGGTTACAAACTGGACAAACTACTTTTTCAATCAAATATCGACAACGAAATTTCTCAAGAAGGTCGCTGGTACATTTACCTCATCCACGCCTCTGGGGTATCGAATATCATAACAAGCTGCGTCTATATTTATTCAGCCGCTGGAGTATTCGGGGTGTATTCAGATGTCGAATACGTAGAGGCCTGGCCTTGGTGGAGTCTGCAAACTGCGTTGCGCCTCACCGAATTAATCGCCGCTGTACTTGTGTTCACCGTTAGCGCGAAGCGGGCTCAACCGGCGCGAGATCTGGGTCCAAGTGATGGAGTGGAAAGTGACGCATATGCACCTGAGGGGAGAAAACGCAAACTCAGCATGTTCAGCGCAATGCGCGCTCAACGCACCAATATTAATCCGTATTTCAGAAAAGGCGATCAACCGGACAACATGGAGTCTGGTGAGCAAGGAGTCACTGGCGTTAAATGTGAAGACGAGATAAGCTTCTCAAAGTGTGATCACCAAATAGAGCCGCCCGAGGCAACTCAGCTTGAGAGAAAAGATAGCATGTTTACAGTACTTCGTGACAAAGCTAATGTAGAACATGGCCATTAGTCAACGTAACGTTAACTGTTTTCAGTTCATTCTGAATTTCTTTATTAAAAAAGAACTTTCTCAAGCATTGGTGCACTTTATACCAGGGTTCGTACAAAACTTGAAAGTCCTTGAATTTGAAAACAAAAATTCAAGGCCTTGAAAGTCCTGGAATTTATAAAGAAGTGCTTGAAAGTTCTTGAATCCTTCTTATTTTAATTTTTGTGACATTTTATGAAATTTGTCAGCATGTGTGTGAATTTGCTTCTGATTAAAGTGGCAATTTTAACAGTTTTTCGTGACTTTTTACTCAGTGCTTTCTAAAGCCTTCTTTTCAGCCCATTGGTCCTTGAATTTCCTAATACATGACCTTGAAAGGAGAAAAGGCCTTGAATTTTACTCTTCCTGACATGTACGAACCTGTTATACGTTTTAGTAACATTGTCGATGTGGTTGACTCGGAATATTTTTAACAAAGCGTTACCGCGCTATATATATTAGTGGAAATGCAGGCTTGAAAAGGTTTAACCCACTTAATATATATGCTTCGGCATAAACTTTTTAAAGCCACATGCGCGGAATATCATTTTTCGGGTGAAGGTCAGTTCAAATTAGACCCAGTCCTAAATACCCTTGGGTGCCAGAGTTTTTTCGACGCTCGTGGGGGATAATGGGGACACACGAGGAAGCCAGGCGGTAAAGTGGAAGGGAGAACCTCTGGCACCCATTGATTTCGCACGAACGAACGAACAAACAAACAAACAAACAAACAAACAAACAAACAAACAAACAAACAAACAAACAAACAAACAAACAAACAAACAAACAAACAAACAAACAAACAAACTCGCAGGCAATCGAGGCAGAATATGAAGTACTGCTAAGACTTGTTAATAGGGTACCGCAATTTGCCAATAGACCATATCTACTCCCGACGTTTTGTTTCTCAACTTCAATTTTTTCAAAAAGAAATTAAGAATGTTGAAAAACTACACGCGAAGTCGAAGAGAACTCTGCTAAAGTCGAAGAACTGGTGTGACATTTGTGCTTTTGAATGTCTGCCGCGAGCCGAGTAAGCCATTTAGTGTAAATGAGCCGAAAAACTACCAAAAAGAATAGCTGCATGCAATCAGTGATCATTATATATCTTCTATATACAAGAATATATGGACGCTTTCTTGAAAAATTTTCTCATTCAACTTCAAACTTGTGTTCTGAAATTGTATATGTAATAGTTTCCCCGAATTTTTTTGCTACTTTTCAATAAATAAATTTTTGTCAGTATATTAACTTTGTACCTTTCTGGAAAAAGGCATTTTGAATTCCTATAGATAATCGCCAAAGAAAACTGTTTTCCAGCTACCCAAAAATGTGTAAATGTTTTTGTTATTTAATTAACAGTTTTATTTAATAATGCTTTTGCAGAAAGCCATTTACCAGGGCAAAGGCCAAACCAATTCATGCGTGCGACGACACTGATAATTGGAATCCCGAAATTTAATTCAGCACTTTGGGGAATACGTTTGAATGAAAACAGGTAGTTAAAGCCCGTCAAAGACAACACGTGAAGCACGAGTACGTTGAAGGACGAGTTTATAAACTGTGCGGAAACTGTGTGGATTCATTTATCTGTGGTAAGTTAATAAGTTACTTTATTGTTTATTTTCGTTTTATTCACTATTTTACGTGTTAGGAATAGCCGCTTCTTTGCTAAAACTAATTCAGTATACTGTATCACAAAGCCAAGGCCTTTGAAGTCGTGAAGACGAAACTGCAATTCAATGATTTTAGCTGAGTTTCTTGGCCATATTTTAGCAATGTGACTTTTTCTGGGCCATTGTATGTCGCTTTTTAATCTTTTACTTGTTGTGGAGGTCGGTATAAACTAGAAAATCACGACTTTTGGACTAAACATCACTTACACAACAACCTTCCTTCGTGACCGCCATGTTGATTGAGTTTTGCCAGTAGAACTCGAAAGTTCATTCAACCGATGGCTAAAAAACTATTTTAAATGTACGGGGATTGCTTGCTGCACATGCACTAACGACCCAAATAAAGCGGAGAGCAAGAAACACCGAGATTTTTCTCAGTTTGGCTTCGTGTTGAGGTTTGCAACGTTGAGCTAAAGTATACTTAAGTATTTAATATTCACCGCCATTTGTAAATATAAATGCAATAAACTTCATCTATAAAAGCTTTCTAATTAAGGGGTTTTGTTTCGAGTAAGCCTATAAAATAAAAAGAAAGACCTTTAAGGACACATGCATACACCATAAACCATTCTTTTTTAATTAAATAACTTTGTTATATATGTTTGGTTGAAAAAGTACGTAAAACGTAGTGAGAAGCCCTTCGAGGCCTTGGTGACGAACGCTTTTCAATTTTGTTTTGAAACGTCAGTTTTTGCAAGTTAATATTTCGGAAGTACATATTATTTTATGACTTTTTTAAGTTTCCACATATTAGTTGATTGGTCTATAATTAAACATTAAAGGATATATGGTGTATTTTGTTAATTTGTTGACAATTAAGATGTTTATTGAGGCCAAAATTGTAATTGCATGCGGCTTTTCAGTTCCCTCTTGTCCAAACGCTTTTTTGTCCAATACGAAACCGGTATTACCTATTTTAGCAAATGTTCTGAAATATAATGGTTTCTTTCCTAGTTGTTTTATTTGTTTGCTATAGTATTGACGCTTTTTTTAGTCTAATTATACCATTTTTGCCATTTCGACATTTTTTTCGCGACCGATGAGGTCAAAGTAAATAGTTTCAATTTACAAATATCAGCGTAGAATAAACATTTAATAATTCAAATCGGCTCAGTAAAAGAGAGAGGCCATTTTAAGAAATAGAATAGCTGATGGTGGAGGTGATAATTGTGGTTGTGGTGCTTACATGTGGTGATGGTTGAGGCGGTGACGATGGTAATGGTGGTGATGATGATGGAGGTGGTGATGGTGATGATGTTGGTGTGATGATTGTGGTGGTGGTGATGATGGTGGTGGTGATGGTGGTAGTGATGATGGAGGTGGTGGTGGTGACCGTTAGTGGTGATGGTTGTGCTGGTGATGATGATGATGGTGGGGGGGTAATGATGGAGATGCTTACGCATCATGATTTAGCTCAATTTTGGCAAGCACAAAGTACAAAGAGCTGTTGACATAATTATGTCTCTAAAAGCTATTTTAGTTTGATTCAAAGTTTGCCTTCGGGCTGTGTTGTGAACTATTTAGTACTCAAAATAAGTGTGAAGAGCCTGGTACTCAGCTTACGAGTTGCGCGCACTGATCTCTACAAGTGGTTGCATGCGCGCCAGTCACCGAGATCGCGCGCCAGTCACCGAGATCACGCGTCAGTCTGTGAGGTATTAAACAACCACATACTCCTTGCGTACGCCGTATTCCAGCTGCCTGTCTGAGCATGCTCTGGCTCGCTTTGAGAGTCTATTCTGTGGTATAGAAGTGTTATACAGTGTTTTATAACAACGTAGCGGACCACCTACGACTGTAAGATAACGAATGAAATAGACTGAGATAAGAAACCAACGAAAGGTAAAGTAAAAAAACACAACTATAACTTAATCTCTTGCGATCTTATCAAAGACATTGTGCGCGTCTCGTATCTGTATTGTATAGAACAATATATATATATATATATAAGTGAGTTTTGGTTCACGAAATGTTAGAGAGTGCTCAATACCATAGCTTTGTATATATATATTTAACAAATAGATTCCATTTTGCCGTTGTCTGTTCAGTTATAGATGCACAGATGACGTCACAACGTGGTAAGAACAAAAAAGTGGCCCACGAGACGCAGTCGAGTGGGTCACTGATGTTCTTACCACGTTGTGACGTCTTCTGTGCATCTATAACTGAACAGACAACAAAAAAATGGAATCTATTTGTTTTATACAATACAAAAACTTAAAAGGTTTTTATAAAAACCCTGTCGGGTTTTGGGGCATGAAGAAAGAAAAAAAAGAGTCAGCTGACGTGATCTGACGTGACCATGTGTCTGTCCTCTAATAGATCATGGGCAACAACCAATGAAAACACGCATAGCAACCAGGGTATTGTATAAATATATATATACGACACTCGATTGTTCTTGTAAGTGTGTGGAGATGGCGTAGATGTTGTAATAGCCTCGCGTGCGGTGGGGAACTGTGTTGTTGTCCAGTGAGGATCAGCGCGGATAAGGTGACTATCCGGTTCTCGGCTGTCACAAAATGGCGATTGGGCGAGTTGTGACGACAGCGTTGGTTGTTTTTATAGTATACTTTAGGGCCGGTTATTACTAATTCCGAAGATGGTCTTGCGATCTTTAGCAAGCGACGCAAGCTCTTTCTCTCTTGGCATGTGCGCATTTCGGCGCGAGTCCGTCGTCGCGCGTATACAACGCTAACGGGTTAGGTAACGTTTTTGGAGAAGAGCCGTTGAATGCGCGAACAGAACTAGTAGTTAAGGGCTATACTCTTTCTCCTCTGGCATGTTCGCATTTCTGCGCAATGTCACTGATTCGACGCTGTCTGCCCTTGCGTACATAACGGTACTGGTTATGTTGACAAGTCAACATTTTTGGAGAAGGGTCGTTGAAATATTTGAATGCATGAGCATCACAAAACGTTAAGGGCTCTGCTGATTTATTTTCGCATGGCGCAGTGATTCGAGTCCGTAGTGTACAAACGGTGCTGTTTATTTTCGCGATGTTTTCCTCGAAAGGCTCGTTGAATGCCTGAAGAGGATAAAAGGGGCTTTGCTACCCGAAGCTCGGATAACTTATCTATTGGATTAGTTCTATATTTGTCCGATAAAATTTGCTGTCAGAACTGTACAAGGATTGCCGGATAGTAAAATATGCAGTAATTAGCGGATAATCAAACCGCACTCACGATGATTTGGCATATTTCCGTTTCGTATTGGCGGCAGTCACTGCTACTTCAATAGGCCTGCAAACAAGAAAATTGGAAACGAAAATTTATTAGCTCGAATCATAGATTAAAAGTTTTACCTCTTTTATTACTGTGTGTTTTTCCGTCAACCGTTGCCGTTGTAGTTCGAGTTTCACGTAATAAACTTTTAATTTATAGTTTTTTTAGGTTTTTTTTCTAAATTTTTATCTTTTATTTATTTATTTTTTAATTTTACTTTTATTTTTATCTCAGTAACTTTTTTATATTCTTGAAATTTATGCGTACTTTGGTGGGTAAAACCGTTCAGTATACTTGTAGTAAATTAACGTAGTAATATAGTCTGCGAAAATTATTGGATTTTTAATTTACCTACATATACCATATGCTATAGTTGTCATAGTTGATTCTTTATATCTGGAAGCTTGTGATCTAAGTACAGCATATCCTCTCATCTAGAATTACCAATAATCAGTAAGTGTGCAATGGCCTACAATTAACAATAATTGTGAATTTTAAAGAACTAATTCTCAACCCCCCACCCCCAACCTCGACCCCAACCTCTAACCCTAAAGCCTGGTTTCCATATAGCCGTAAGAGCCGGCGGCATGGCTGCGTCAAGGGGCGATGGTCCAATCATAGACCGTGTTGAATTAGCCAGCAATAAAAAGCTGTATGCGATTGGACCATTGCCCCTTGCCGCAGACATGCCGCCGACTCTTACGGCTATATGGAAACCAGGCTTTACCCTAACCCTGAGACAGGTTTCATGACAGATTACAACATGTCCCCTATGAGCTTAGTCGGTTTGACCGAGGAAGGCCTAGAAACTAGGCTATAACACCCCCTTGTGAACAACATGTCCTCTCACTTGAGTATCATGATAATCATCATTTCTTAACACAGACGAATATGATGATTATCATGATACTCAAATGAGATTCTGTCCCACATGCGGGATGTTGAGGTGGCTCCCTACGGTAATTTCAATAGGGGACTGGTGACTAGAAATAGTATCGCTACGCATGCGTAAGTAGCGATCTTGTCGATTCGAAATTCTATGACCGCGTCGACATCGATGTTAGATTGTAGACGTTTTCTTCGGTGAATTTTGCTAAAATTTTGTAAATAAGTAGCTTATAAAAACTTCTAAAGTATATATAATTTTTAAAAATTTTCATAAGACAGAACTTTTTTAAATCGATAATTTTTATAGCGAAAAATCTGTCCATACAACCCTCTGATTTTGTGCATGGATATTCGCCACAACAGTATCTATCATCTCAGTAATTTGTAAAAAATTTCACAGAGGCAAACTGAAGATATGCCGCTTCAATTATGCAATATTTGAAAATATACCAAAGTTCCAACGTCATTATTACCATGGTAACAGCAAATAATTGAACTTTTTTATAGATATTTTATATCTGCGATAGTTCTGCTATAGTAAGGTCCACTTAGTATTTATCTAACAAATTTTTAAAGTTGTGAATAACATTAGATAATGAGCGTATGAAATGGCGCGTATTTATTGAAACTATAGGGAGCCACCTTAAACTTGAAGACATAAAGCTAAAAATCCTAGAGGGGTGTTGTGGTCGCGGTATGAGAGGTGGCACATTTTTCCGGAGGGTTTTTTAGGTTTAGGGTTTCCAGGGGGGTTATGGTTAGGTTGGTGGTGTGGGGGTAGGGAATTCACTTTTAAAAATGATGATTATTGTCATTTCTAGGACATTTCACAAATGACGATAATGATCATTTCGAGATGAGAGAATATGCTGTTGTGAAACCTCTCGCAATGGAAAGCGACACGAATTCATAAAACAAAAATTCATTGTCTTGGCTTTTGTATATTTTCAGTAGAATTCAAAAGGTTGAAAATGACGTCAAGTTCGGAAAATGACGTACTCTGCACTTATTAGAAGGGTCTATGGGGTTAGGATTACGTTTAACTTCCCTCCCTCCCTCCGCGACAATGTCGCTCCCAGCTGCATACGTATTTCAAATAGTTCGGCGGATTTAGTTCTGAACTCTGGACAGGATAAGACGATTAAGAGAAGCCAGATTCTGCCAACGTTATCGCTAAATTAATCTTTTTATTGCTTGTACATCTTATGACAAGGGTTATTTTGATGGCTATACATTAGCGGACATATCTGGTTTCATAAAAAATTGTTTCGGCCGTGCTTTTTCTCCAGATTTTAATGATTTTTTGTTGAAAACGATAGACTCCTTTCGTAGCTGCTGCATTTTTTAAATATATATATATATTTTACTATATGTATATATTTAATAAGTGCATAATGCGTCATTCTCTGCGCATTTGATGTCAAACGCAGCCTTGAACTCTACTGTAAATATACCGAAAAGTTAAAAAAAATAAACAAAATTGAAAAGAACTCAAAAACACATAAGTTTGACGTCAATTGCGTAAAGTGACGTATTATTATGTAGTTATTAAGAATTAGTCTATCTTTCAGTTCTAGAAGATTCAAGATTGTGTTGATCAATTTGCACTAAAAAAGTATCGAATCATCAAATATTTCGATGTTTTTAAGTTTTTTCATACCATTACACACATTGTCAATCAAACCCTAGGTAATGCATTCATATAAATGTTATCGAATTTGAATCGTTTAAAAAAGCGGCACACCAATTTTTGTGTGTGCGCCAAAATTATCAAGGTAATTTTTTTACGACTATTTATTTACAAAAAAAATACAAGGGAGAAAGTAAACAAGCCAAACGAAAATATGACGGGTTGTACGTATATATATATGTAGTGCATGTCAAGTTGAAAATTTCCAACTTTCAAAGCCCACTTCGCCCGCGTGGACAAAGTGCACGTCATTACGGCCTTTACAAAGATGACGTCTGATAAGTATGCAGGGATAGACTCGTCAGCCTCGACTTAATTCTAGAACTAATTGATCACGTAGACAGACCATGCCCAGTGTTCAACTTATCTTAAACTTTGTTCCGTTATCTTTCCCCAGCGGCTATATATTGCAATACAAGACTTTTGTTTAAAATTCGTAGACGTTTTTGCCTGGACATGGAATCCCAATTTTATACGGTGAATTTGACTTTAGTGCTGTGCACTTGTAAATTGTAATGCTTGATAAAGAGAGAGATATGTCATCGGTAGTTTGTCTCAGTATATCTGCATATTGAAACCAGCTCTACAAAATCCGCTTAACTCGTGAGATAGAAAAACGATAAACACTGCAGTATGCTGTGCTGCGTAGTGTATAGAAATACAAATCTAATAACAAATATTGAAAAGTTTGATACACAAGCGTTAGATGCCAAATTAGGAATTAGGTTTTGATAGCGCTCAAGCATATCTTACGAGCATTTTAGGAATATCAAACAGGACCAAAACTGTGTCCAGTTGAGAGGTAATACATATTTGATGGCTGAAATTAAAACTGATAGATTTTCTAATTATAATATTTCACACAGTGTAACTAAAATGATAAGTGACGCATTTTCTGAAAAATCAGAGCAAATGTGACATTGGCGCTATGGGAAATAAATGATATATTTGTTTGAAACCGTTGCCCTCCCCCCCCCCCCCCCCCCCCAAATTGTAAATGTAAGCAAACTCCGCTTTTATTTTGTTAGTTCAAGCTGCCGTTAGATGTTAATAAATTCCGCATGCGCTCTAGGCGGGACTCGAAACAGAATCCGGCTAGCCAGACGCCCCAGCGAGCCAATATAGAAAACTCAGTCGCATGCATTGCGGGTTCGCGAGTGTCGTTTATATAGATTTCAGAGATTTTGCGGCATCTAACGACAGCTTGTATTCCGCAAGATCTAACAAAACATTACTAAACTCCAAGCTGAAAGTGAAAGTACTGTACATAAATAAATGTACAAAAACTACAGTTTTCAATGCAGCATGTATACTGAATATACAAGTCAAAATATATTGATATTTACACTCGACAATATAAACAGAAGGAACAATAGAATTAAAATCATTCTCTAATCTTTACTATTTACTTTGTCTGACCGCCAAATTTTCCAAGATTGAGATTGGGGTATTTGATTTTGAGGCCAGACAGACATGGAAAAGTCGTTTGTCATTTTAGGGCTTAATATTTTCCGAAAGTATATCTTGTTTTATTGTAAAATCTATTGCTCAGAAGCGGCTGAGCTTGTAAATGGCCGAAGCATGACCCTGAAACAGTATATTCCAGATCAGAGAAGTCCTTCCCAAGTGCTGTCCAACATTAATAATATGATAATCACTGGCCAAAATCAAGTACCAATAACGCTCTTTAACCTTCAACACCCACGAAAACGAAAACCAGCTAGCTAGAACGTCGAGTGTCAAAAACATTAAGTGAAAACTTGGCATGCTCGACGAATTTATGTGTGGTTCATGCAATAACTATGTCAAGCTTGCATGCACATGTACTGGGGCGTTATCAAATTTTTGCGTTTTATTTAACGTATGTCTCTTTTGATAATTCACGATTACAGAACGTCATACTGCGCCCTGGCGGATATTATTTAGTTCGATCCAACTGCCAGCAAAGTTTTTTTTCGTTTTTCACGTTTAATCTATGATGACACTGACAGTATATGTTCCATTATTCGAAGCGTCCCGTTTGCCACAGTCTTTGTTCAAAAAAGAGGTTAACATTAGTAGCTAGGGGAGGAAAAAAGGGAAGACAATACTATAGTCCAGCTGCTTCGTTTTGTTGTGGTTTCTTACTGTGCCATTAAGTACAGACCGCTTCTTTTTGCGACAGCTATTTATGAGACAATCAATTAGCATATCTTTAATCTTCAACCGACCGTTCGTCTTTTATCCCGTCTTTTAAATCAACATTAACCGACTTGCAAAGTAAATGGTCCAAAACCAATCGAGCATAAATCATGCAAAGATACTTTCTCCTCCACCCGGTGCTATTCGTAATTCTCCCTCCAAACAAGACGCCAGCTAAAAGCGAAGGAAATTTCCAAGGTTTTTTTTGTTGCCGGATAAAAAAATACCACTAGCTTATCGCGCTCCATCTTTTCCTGTCGATTCTTATCAAACGGCGCAGCAGGATTAGTGTGGAGCAGATGGTATTTTCTCCAACATTTCCCCGCCTACCAGTCCGAAATTAAAAGTGCCACTTGTAGTGCGCACCGCTTCCCGAGTGATTTACTTGTAGCTACACGGCACTTCCTTTACCACTCTCCTTGTAATGACATGTGCGCGTTTTTGTGTTTCACAGACCTGTCGAATTTTTGTTGATTGGAAAGAAATGATTGGAAAAGTTGCTGTAGTGTTCCTCTTGGTTCTAATCTCCTCGTGTGACTGCGGTAAGGAGTATAATTAAAAACTTGTACTTTCCCATGTATGGATATTGTTTCTAGGGGTATTATTATGTATTGTGTATGCGTGTGTGAATACAGGACGCACGGTACTGTGTTCTATACTGACCCGTATTTGACGGGATGTGTGTTACGCTTTAAGTCAAACTAGTGATACTATTGATTGCCGATCCTCCTTGATTTGCGACAGACACTGATAAAGAAAAATGCGCAGTGCATGTTCTTTCGCAACGAGGACGCGATTTCAACTGCGGCGAAGTCCGGAAGGCAAACGTGGAAAAAATTATTTGTTTGATTGGTAAACTTGGTTTGATATAATGTGTTTCGTTATTTGTATGCTAATGTGGGAACAATTCCGTTGTTTGTGTTTCAATTACGATATGTCCATATCTCGCGGTGATTTCCATTTCACCGATATACACAATCACTAATAGAAATACAAACATATACTTCCCTTCAACATATGTTATACAAAGAACATCTTCCGACCGGGCGACCCTGATGTCGCAACCGCTGCGTGTTCACACATCACTCGCTCTCACGGTTTTCTATCAACTACGGAGTAACACAAGTCAGATGAGTTGACTAAAACACAGCGAATGATACTGATACTGGCACAGGCGCCATGCTCCAGACACCCCTTTCTGCGTTGTCAGGGCAGGGGTTTAAACCTCACGAGACTTCCTGCCAGCTTTCCAATACCACAAAACACCATATTTATTAGAGAACTTGTTCACACGAAAACACGAGCTTATTTAGATTCCGACTCAATCCGGTAACCGGATTCGTTTGGGCAAGTATTTATTCGCTGACGAATCCGAAACACTCTTATGACAAATCTGACATCTAGCTAATCAGGGTCGTGGGAGCATTTTGAAGTCGAATACCACTAGCACTTATATACCAGTAATTTCAAGGAAATTACCCTCGCAATCGGTTTCACATGGCTCGCTACAGACGGATTTTTTCTTCCTCTGATACCGTATACCTAATCAGGTTTCACGCATCAATCGTGAAATCATTTTAATGCCGGATTTATAGCAGTTAGTACGTAAGTTATTCATGAATGTCCTTGCGTTTATCTGTTAAGTGTCAAATAAAGAAATTCTTGGGAACTTAGAAATATTTCTATATATAAAATAGTTCGAAGAACATTTGCAGACAATTCTCTCACCCGAGCTACATACATGAAGTTATTCTCTCAACATCTTACATTACGACCTGTACAGATATCATGTATTATATAATTATAATGATGATGATAATAATAATTATTATTTTAATAATACCGTAATATAACATGAACCTCAGAAAAGTTTGACCAAAATGGTCACTATTGGATATATTGAATTAGACCTTCAGTTTTGCTTTGTCGCGGTTTTAATTATTCGAAGTGAACGGAGGGATAAACCGCCTTGTTTATACTTTAACAAATCAGCTTAGTTCAGTAAACGGGTTAAATTTCATGAACGTGGGCTGCCCGATGAAAGTTTAACATAAAATACGCTGACTTTAAGCAGTTAAGCCTCAAGGGTCAATGCAGCGCAACCATTATCACTGAGTGTTCGCGCACGCCAAACGCGAGATTTCGCCTTGACTACCGTAGTTTGCCTTCTGGGCTGTCACTGAGGTCGACATACACTACCAGTAGTAAGGGTATATTCTGTTTGGCCTATTCCGGAATAGGAACAGTGAGAATTATAACCAGTAACTGATTATTCTTTGTAATCCTATAAATTTGTGTTTCGGAATGAGAATGTATACAGTGTGAACGTTTCGTTTCAATATTCATTGTAATAAATACGCATTCTGCGTGCTTTGACATTTCTAATTTAACAGCTGTTCTGCTGTGAGTTTTTATTGGCTGTGTAAGTCTTGAGAGGATTAAAAAAAGGAATGGCTTTATATATGTTCGTTTGAAATAATTCCGGAATAAAAACACCCAGAATATTCTAGATTAACCGCAATAAGCGCTCGGTTGGAAAACAAGAACTGCATGTTACTGACTTTAGTGGCTAATTTTCGAGCCCAGGACACTATGCAGTAAAAACCCGCGTATAAAAGGACCTAGATTTTAAGAACCTGTTAGGCTAAGATTTTCCATTTAGACCCCTTTACATGCATAAGAACCTGTTTTAGGCTAAAATTTCAAAGCAGGTTCAAAACTAAAAATTCATAAATCAAAGAAAATAAGCTCTACAAAGTAATGAAATTGGCAAATGTCATGTCTACAAAGTAATGAAACTGGCAATGTCATTCAGATATATTACTTTTTATATGTTAAATACCATGTTGTATATATATATATATATATATATACAACTGTATAGAACCATGACATGTAGAACAGGGCAACAAATAATTGTGTCCCACGTACACCTACCAGCAACGAGTAGCTTTTTTCTTAAGAAAATAAGAACCCGTTTAAGAACCTAAATTGCCTAATTTCACAGTAAACACCATTTATATAAGAACCTTTTTAGGCTAACTTGGAAAAATCTAGGTTCTTATACGCGGGTTTTTACTGTAGCTAAGACCGATTAAGCTGAGTTGGTTTTGCGAAGGAGGAAAATTCGACGGAGGACTCAAATTCGAGGTTTCAAAGCGCAGACGACTCTACTTACTTGAGTCCCAACTTCGGCTAAGCTCGGACAAACGGTCACCCATCCAAGAATTACTAAACCGTCCAACTGGGCCCACTTAACTTTGGTCTTCAGCGGTGAGAGACAGTACATGTACTATAAACGAAACATACTTCGTCGTGCTATTCCGTATAGTACATACTCTTGATATTACTCTTATTTCGGACACGAACTCTTGAATTAGAAAATTGAAACGCTGGTTGCCGATGCAATTTTGAGCGAAAAAATCAAAAATAACTTTATATATATATCACACATAATTATATATCATTTGTAAATAAGCCTGTCATGATATAAGTGCACTTGGATATAGGTTTGAATTTAGACTATGCTGGTATCAAATTCTCTAGTCTAACTTCTTTGACTTCAAAGTGGAATTTTTTGGGTTCTTGCCGAGAAATACTTTGTTCTACTTGTATAGTCTTTGAAATCTTGTCATTCAAGGCATGTGTAACATTTCAACGTTTTAAATTCAACATTTTTTGACTGGCGTTGATCTCCTTGTTGTTCTTCCCGAAGGCGAAATCCGTCCATCTATCATTGACGAGTATAGGATGAGTATAAAACTATACGTTGGATACATGCCTGAATTCAGTGCTAAAAATATGAGCTGTAAACACTATTGTATTTTATATAAGGTCGAAGTTATTTTAAAATACAAGATAACAAGTGAAAAGTTAAGTAGGTGATCTTTCTTTAAGTTCATTGTTATAACATTGTAAAATATTCTAATAAGTTACTCGTAGTCTCCCATCATAGTCAATCGAGATATGGTCTGGAAACTCGGCAAACTTCAAAGCGCCTATAATGAGCTGTGATTTTATGTTGAACCATACCTTACACCGTGCACATCCTTTGTTTTAGGTTTATTAATATTTAAATAGCACGGTTGAGTGATTGAACTGAAACGTTGCTATTGGACAATTCGTTCATTATACTAAAATACAATGTGTTCAGTGACCGTGCACCGTGCACAAAAATGCATATAAAGGCGAACAAAAAGATAGACCAAAGTCTTTAGCTGAGTTTCCAGACCATATCTCGATTGACTATGGCTAAACACAATGATAAGTGCACACGTGTATGGTAAAGTGCTATTGTAGTCCAGCACATTGGATAAAAGTCATAAGAGCTTGTATATACACATAAGAGGCCAGAGGAACGATTCAATCAGGAAGGATTTAAGTCTGAACATTATAAGCATAAGTTTATCCTAATTTGGGTGTAAGCCAACTTAGTATAAAGCACAAGTGTAAAATTGACTTTAGCTGAGTTTCCAGACCATATCTCGATTGACTATGCTCCATGCACCTAAATTTCCATACCGCTCTTTCTAAAAACAGACATTAATATTCAAGTGCTATATGTCGACTTCTCTCTCTGGTTGCTGTTATAGCCGCTGCCACTACATAGAGTATATAGTTTACTCTTGCAAAACAACGCATGCGCAAACGATTCGGCGTCGGTGTCTTGTGTGATGAAGAAGCTATTTGAAGTTTTCTTAGCTCTTTCAGTGCTAGAGGTTTTCCCGTGTACTTGACGAGTAGAATTATAAAGCCCTGCACAGACGACCAAGTTTTTCTTGACAAGTTCCTTGGTAGCTTTCCTTGCTCGTGTGTACGATGAAGACGTTTTTTCCCCAACAATTTTCCTTGACAAGTTATAATTGCTCGTGTGTACGGTTGGACAAGTTTTCCTTGACGGCAATGATCGCGTAATAAGCTTAGGAGATGATCTTGTCAAGTTTTCCTTGACGACTATACACACGAACAAATTTCCTTGTTCAAAAGCTGGCGTGACCAGCTTTTGAACAAGCCTCCTTGTCAAGGAAAAACTTGTCAATTTGTGTCGTACACACGAACAAATAAAACTTGTCAAGGAAAAACTTGTCAAGGAAAACTTGGTCGTCTGTGCGGCGCTTAAACCATCAGGTTTTAGCCAGAGTGAAATACCAGAAGTTAAGGCGTCAGCCCGGGTACCTGAGCTTGCTCGCGCTTAACGAGTGGTCGGAGTGGATTTAGAGGACTCTGTTTCGCAATGAAAAATTGTAATTAAATTTCTTAGTTTCTCCGTCTAAATCTAGTTTTCTTATATAATCTTGATCAACTGATCTAATGAGGTTAATCCAGAGTCAAACTCTAAATGAAGAAAAACAAACAATGTTATCAGATTAGAACCTGACCTGGTTGTGTTGTTTATAAACTTCTACTTAAGTACTCTGTTACAACGTAATCCGCTTATAAACCGATTTCCTATAACAACACAAAAGATGCGCACCGCTAATGCAAGACCAAGACGTATATGGGAGACATTTTATAGACTTGTTTTGACACAAAAGTTTAGCTAAACTTGTAATTTTAAAATTCTAGTGACTATATAGGGATATGAATTTGTGGAATACGCTGAAAACAAAAAAAAATATATGTAGGTGATGATAGATGTGATTTAAATATATTTTTTATTTATTTACCTGACAATGAAGTAAACTCACATTTTCTGTTGTATTACTATTGTCTTATAATTTAGACAAGACACTGATTTTTTTCACTCCACGTTCTTAAAAGTTCTTGCCCAACCTTCATATTACTACAAAAAACATTATACCCTACCATTAATTGCCAAGTAGACTCTTCACCCTCTTAGGAAACGACTGGACGAGTGAGTTTTTTTAAAAACCTTTTTCAAACGGAAAATTTAAACGCTAAAAACGTTGTATTGAAAACAAACTGTGATACAGTATTTTGACGTTTCTGTATATTATTTCGTCAGTTTCAAGTAAAAATTATCTAAATTATATACAAAAACTACATGTAAAACGCTGTCTCAAACGTTTCAAAGTTAATTACCCTATTTAAAAAAACTCATTAATAATTCATGAAGAAAACACAAAAGAATCCGGTATCATGCTTGGGTGTGTTCGCAAGCGTTTCTTTCTTAATCGTACCCAGGCTTCTAAGGGCCTGCTTATATGGAGACGAGTTACCCAGCCAGCCGAGTTACTCGGCACCTGGCGAGTTCCTGGTCGGTAGAGCAAACACTGTTTTTCCCAACTCGCCCTGGCGAGAACTCGGCACTGGCAGCCGGGATCTCGGTAAAGCGGGATAAGCTTTTCCCCATATAAACACTTTTCCTCGGGTAACTCGGCATAGCGGGATGAATTTTCTATATTCGTTGCTTTATGTCACTTTTGTTAATGCTAATCATCTCAAATATTACAACTTGCCAGGTAACTCGCTT
The DNA here is from genome assembly GCA_035771165.1 of Paragorgia papillata. Lineage (NCBI taxonomy): Eukaryota > Metazoa > Cnidaria > Anthozoa > Scleralcyonacea > Coralliidae > Paragorgia > Paragorgia papillata. The sequence continues at coordinate 1,609,101 of JAWNZC010000189.1, forward strand.
TCATATAAACAGAACGTAAAGTTTATCCCAGCAAATCGGTAACTCGCCTCCATATAAACAGGCCCTTAATAAGAAACCCTTGCTTATACGCAAGGCTCACACAAGGTCAATCTTTAAAATGTTTACGTCAATGAATTTACAAAATGTTTCATTGCAAAAATGTTTTTGTTGCACGTTTAACACTGCTACTGTTCTAGTTGACCCAAGTTAACTACTTGAAAAACTTACAAAAGTAGTAAGTGCAACTCCCAGTGTTCATAAGCGACGTAAGCACATCAGTTCAGTGTATTGATGTAAACTTAATTGGAAGGTCAAATGCATTATCTTGATAACTTCTCAAAGGAGGTCAGACTTTCTTTTGGCGTCCTTCCATTTTGACTTTGAGTTAATTCTAAATCTTCTTATATCTCTTTATCTTCACACAGTTTATCTATCGTTTCCTTGTCCCATCACGTGGGCGTTATCCGTCCTTGAGTCCTTCATTCGGTTCCTTTGTCAATCGCAATGTCATCTGTTAGGTCAAACGTGTACGTCGAACTTTAATTCAGTTCAAGCAATCTTCAATCGTTATTCACGTCTGGTTTATCCACTCGGACAGATAGAACGTCTATACGTCGATCCTATAATGAAATTACAATAAATACTCGCTATTAGGAACCATTTTACCAAACCAGCCTGAGTTAGGTTTCCTACTTATTTCATATCTATTTAGTGCAAGCCTTAGACTGGCCATCGCGCCATTTCTCCATATAAAACAATGGCTGAGTATTGTAGAACAATGGCTGCCCATTATTCCAAGGCAGTCCAAGGTTACAGAGTAGAAATCGATTCTAATTTGTGCAACGATTGCCGCAATTTGTCTTACTGAGCACATATGTATTATTCACAATAAAACTTTTATTTCAACTTTTCAAATTTTCAACGTTTCAGGGCTCTGCCCCTTTATCAAGAATCCAATCACGGCAGCGCCCTGAAACGTTGAAAATTTGAAAAAGTTGAAATAAAAGTTTTATTGTGAATAATCTATAAATGCTGTTAAAACTGGGTTGGGGAGGATTGTTGATCATTTATATAGCCAAGTACCAAACACCAGGTCAAGGCTAAGAATGCACCTGTATGCCTAATAAGTACCAAGCTAAAATGCATGCACACAGGTGAAGTGCGAAGTCTAAACACGCACAATTCAGTATAAAAGTGAATTTTCACATTAGATGCGCTACATACTGCCAAGTAACAAATGAGAATGCCCGCACATTCACGCATATCGTTCACTATACTAAAATACAATGTGTTCAGTGACCGTACACCGTGCACAAAAATGCATAAAGGCAAACAAAAAGATAGACCAAAGTCTTTAGCTGAGTTTCCAGACCATATCTCGATTGACTATGGCTAAACACAATGATAAGTGCACACGTGTATGGTAAAGTGCTATTGTAGTCCAGCACAATTGAATAAAAGTCATAAGAGCTTGTATATACACCGATAAGAGGCCAGAGGAACGATTCAATCAGGAAGGATTTAAGTCTGAACATTATAAGCATAAGTTTATCCTAATTTGGGTGTAAGCCGACTTAGTATAAAACACAAGTGTAAGCCTGTGTATATATTTTGTTAAAGAACTAAGCACACGCATAACAGTGTCAGTGCGTCCATGCATAAATCATATAGTCAATCGAGATATGGTCTGGAAACTCAGCTAAAGTCTTTGGTCTATCTTTTTGTTCGCCTTTATGCATTTTTGTGCACGGTGCACGGTCACTGAACACATTGTATTTTAGTAGACCTTATCTCGATTGACCATGCATAAATGAAATAAGTACTTGTCAGAAGTGGCAGTAACTAATGGAATAAGAGTTTTTGTTCATACGTAAGCATGCACAAATGGAAGAGCGTAGACTAGTAGCGTACAACATATCGACTGTGAAGTCAGCATGACTAATATAGTGAAAGTGGTGTTACCAACTATAGCCAATCTTCTGAGTTTTTTCAGCGACTTGTTTTGCAATTTTGTTGCGACACAAGTTGCGAGGGAAATTCCCTTGTGTAAACATATACCCGTCCTAACATTTTTGTTGCACGAAGTATGAGTTCTACTTTTCGCAATGAGTCTGCAACGGATTTCTCATTTTGAAGCACAGTTCAACACTCCTCTTGCCACTTGTTTCGCTATAATTTTTGCGAGTGCCTAGTTACAACGTCGCTCTTCTCACGCGCTGGACCTAATGCAAATCAGCATAAAGAAAGGATTTAGCTTTTTATCATTGGGTTCGGCGCATTGCAAAGAAGAGTTGCAAAGAAGAGCGACGTTTGGCCACCCAGACCTAAATTGAATCTAAATCTGACAGAAAAACTAGTTGAGGCAACAAGGACATTTCCTAGTGTGACATCCGGCTTGTAACAAATGAGCTCGTGTCAAACTTTCACACCTAGGTGTTCTAGGTGTGAAAGTTTGACACGAAATGTACAAGATTTTGTTCACAACAAATCACAAGCGAGACAAGCTGCACGAAACATTGTCTGTGTGACACTGCCTTAGGTGTGAACTTTTTACACGAGTCAAATGAACAAACACAAATATATATACAAGATTTTATCCATAACAAGTCAAACACAAGCTGCGATGCTGTGGGTACAATCAGGAGAGACAAAAATCCACTACTCGCGTGCAACTTCGACGCAAGCGAGATAAGTTGTACGAAACATTGTCTGTGTAACACCTAGGTGTGAAAGTTTAACACGAGCTCAAATAAACACGAATATATGTACAAGATTTTATCTACAACAAGTCAAACACAAGCTGCGAGGCTGTGAGGCAAAAATCCACTACTCGCGTGCAATTTCAACGCTGCGAGACATTGCCCAATGTAACACCTAGGTGTGAAAGTTTCACGCGAGCTCAAATGGCTATAAATGTACAAGATTTAATCCACAAGCTGCGGGGCTGTGGGTACAATCAAAAGAAGCGAAAATCCACTGCTCGCGTGCAACTTCGACGCAAGCGAGACAATTTAGTTGCAGGAGCTAGACATTGCCTGTAGTTGTGCAACACCTAGGTGTGAGAGTTTGACATGAATACAATTAGAAGAAGCAAAGGAGTTATTCCAAAGTGTAATTAGTGTGTTTACAAAACAAGCCTAGTGCAAACCGACAAATATACGCAAATCTCCGCGCTATTTTTGTAAGTGATAATCAACAGAGTTGGATATACCTAATGTACATTAAATTTCGACGCTGCATGGAAATAGGCCGTAATATACAAATTCCTGGTTTATAACCAGGTCAGTATTAAGTTAGTTAAGTAAAAGCTTTTGAGAAGTCTTCCAAAAGATTGAAGCATCATTCACTTTGGCTTTGCGTAAATGTCGCGACAGGAAAGTTATAAGAAAACATGTCGAGTTATATATATTAATGAAAGATATTTGTACACCTCAGGGCAAACATAATCTGATTAATCGCCCCTTGCGCTTAACACAAAATAAGACAAAATAACTATAATTCTTATTTATTACATTTCAAAAATAATTTTAGCGTGTTTTACAACCCCCCTCGCGACACTCGACTCTCGACCAAAACCCAAACTCGTCGACATGACGTAAGCAGACAATTTTCTAAATGAGAACATGCATGTATTTATAACAAGCTGTTACGTTTGTCAACAAAACATGAAATCTGAAGTCTAAATGAGTACCACCCTCGAAGATCCGACCTGTTTTCTTAATTAGTTTTTGCTCTCATCTGCCAACCATCTTTCAGAGAGTGCTTATGATCAAGGCATGATCATACATAATTGTATTAAACATGACATCTGAAACGCTTTCTGTAATTAAACGACAAAATCAAACTGCGACAAAATTAGGCTGTCTCCCTTTCTAGTTTGACTATATGCAGTAAGCATCAGCATTAAAAATGTTGCCACAACTTGACCACACAGTTTCCGCTCGGAAACTGAGTATTCTCTATTCTCTAATCAATTATAGTTGCGTTCGGAAATCGTATTCCCAAAACAAGAACCTATACTTGACTATTTGCTATAGATTGACCAGGCGGAAAGCGTAATCTATTGATGAATATAAGAGCCCAGCATAAAACACGAAGCAGTGGCATTTTTTTAAATATTTATTAAAGCCCTAACCAAACGAACGGGTGTTCGAACGACCGCCACAGAAATTCTGACTGCCAACTTGCGATGACTTGCGTTCTCGTTTGATTAGGGCTTAAGATCTAACGTTTCGTTGTATTAAGCCCTAATCAAACGAGAACGCAAGTCATTGCAAGTTGGCAGTCACGCTATCTCAGCCAGCCGCTCTGAATAATTTCCCGAAAATATTATGTACCGTGACAATTAAAGTTAAAACTTGTTTAAAACACTCATGAAACCTTTATTTTGTTAATTTGGGTGTTAGAAGACCGCCACAGAAATTTGTGACTGCCAACTTGCGATGACTTGCGTTCTCGTTTGATTAGGGCTTTACGTACAACATCTTCAGACTAAATTACAATCACAGTAAAACTAGATATTTGAATTCTATATATTTGAGTCTAATAATGCTCAATTCAGGTTTGGTTATGACTTTTAACTGCTACCGTTTTATATTTGCCTCAGTTCTGCTTAACTCGAATCCTGGGTAACTTGCAAGATGCTTATTTTCGGAGCTTGTTTTATACTTTACTTTCTGAAATTGTCGACCTGGTAAAAGCTGGCAGACTATAAAATAATGCTATTATATGTGTACATATACATCTAGCGCATGTGGTGCGTAGTTTGCGCATAATTTGTGGTACACGATACGCACTTCATGTGCCCGACAGGCCGACGTACCATTATAATATCGGCTTTAACCACATCTCATATCCATGCAAATGCTACCGCTTATAGTCAGTTTCAGCTTGCTTTTGAAATTCGTTTGTCAACATTCGTTGGAAGGTTGGGAACTTGGTACGGAAGTTCGCGAAGTTCGTTGTGAAGTTCGAATTTAATAAGCTTTGAATTGAATTCTTTTGGTAAAATCACGGAGAAGATTATTTGTTGTATAGAATATAATAATAGATACTTGGTTAAGCAGAAACAAATTGCCGACTTAAATTTGTATCTACCTCGCAACGTAGTTCGGAACATTGCAACGTAAGTTCGGAATGTTCATTTCAATTATACGTATCGGATTTCAAAAGCAAGCTGAAACGGACTATAATATTAGCCTTAGACACATATGACTATGGATCTGCATCCTTAGTTCTCCATCCGAACCTATGCAGCTTAATAGTACTTGGTTAGGGCGTCTGACTGATTATAAAGGTCAGTGCGAGTTCGATCTCCTTCTGGGTTCTGAGTATGTGAGCTTGACGACCTTCTACCAAACGTCTGTTTTAGAGATTACTCAATTTTTATTAGATCCGACGTGCACGATTCAAAAGGACTTGTTTAGTTCTATAACGATTAACGAGTTTGTCGTTGAGATTCGCGCAAATGCGTCTGCGGATTGAAATTTGAACTTATGGATCACGATCGTAATTAATCGCGTAAATAGGCAAACAGGAACCTAGAAAAAGATTGTTATTTCTTGATAATGCACGCATAATTGACGAAAGAAAAACAAACATTGGGACACGCAGTTCTATATTGTTGATAAGTTTCGCGCAAAGTAGGAATATGGATTTCCACTAAACGTCGATTAAACGCAAAATGTCGCGCGCTCGATTCGTTCTATTGTATTTCCTACTTCGTTCCACATGGAGACTCACATGACAAACGAAAAGAAGTCGAGCGCGCGACATTGTGCGTTTAGTGGAAACCATGCAGCTTTATGGTCCGAGTGTGCGTGACCAGACGGCTACTGTGAACTAAAGCCAAACCATTATCAGCAAGCGACTTTTATTACTCTTTAATACTTTTGCGTCAGTGTCTATAACGTTAAATTGTGTATGATTGCGCACTGTTTAGTTTTCCATTGACAAGCATTGCGCAAATTGACCAGAAATTGTGGAATGCACCGCGCAGTCTCTTAATTCATTATAGCTATTTTTCTCACGCTGCAGGGGCTCTTTCGAAGAATCATCCCGCCAGACAAGAAAAACGTGGAAGAGACAAAAAGGTTAGTTTCCCATACATTCCTCAGCTGGTTAGACAAAATAACGCCGTCCCCACTTCCAAGGAGCTCTCGTTTAAAGTGACCTTTCACCTCCTTTTATATTTAAAAGCATTCATCGACTGCGCCAAACTGAAAAATAACTCGTGTTGATCGAGTTTTAACTCGAGTCTATTTTGGCATCTAGTGGGCGCCGTTTTTTGCCACGTTCTGCGCTGACCAAGTACTTTTCTAAGTGTCGGCTAATTAGGACAAAAAATCCGTTGAAAACTCGTTTAACCCGGCTGGCATCTATAGGTCGATTTTTGATATAGATCATGCAAAAAAATTAAAACATTTTTGGTTGAGTTTTTTTCAGAGGGGAAACTAAAAAAAGGTGTTATACCGTTTATCACTTTATAAAGAGAATTTTTTATTTGATGCCTAAACTGGTATTTTTTATAGAAAATCTGTTAACAAGTTTAAATATTATGTAAGTGGTTCAGATACCACAGTGATAATGAGTATAGGTGTTATAAGGTGACAAAATACTTTAAGATTTTAAGCCATTCTTGCCTGAGTCATCCAAAAATGTATTTTTCATTATATTTACCCCTGTATAACGCCAGATTATTTTACTTTGTCTAACACTTGACGACTTTTACTTGATCATGACGTTTTTGGACAAGGTGTTGAAAAATGTACGCTCATTTAAGTTAAGTGGAGCTGAGGGTAGTATATGTCTAGTATACCTGCACCGCAAAGTTAACCTAACATAAAATGAAGTTTACCTTTTGCGATTGAAGAAGTCTTCAATGAGGTCCTTAAACGACCATTAAAAGCAGCCTCACGTGTGGTTTATCTTATCCGAGAATCTTAAAGGTGGTGAAAGGCTTTGCATCATAAATAATCAAGAGGCACTGACAAAGTAACTGAGCCAAAGGCCCAAAGCCGTTAATCAGAGTAAAGTGAACTACCCTGTACCCATGCTTACGCAGTAGTCTGTTGGTATATTATTGTTTTATTAAATCCTAGTTCCCAGGGGGGTTTAATGACATTGCCCTACCCTCACTGCAAGTTGGCGTCAAATATTGCGCAACTTCGCACCCTGGAAGGTAGGGTCAAAATGGCGACCAAAAGGAACATGACGGAAACAAACAAATGACCGTATTGTTCTTGCCACAAAAAAAGGCAGAAAACCTATTCCTTTGGGCTACACTGTAATGCTCGATTTTTATATGGACACCTGCATAAGTACCTATGATAAATTGAGTTTTAATACAAATATACAATGTTCTATAAATATTAAAAATATCTTAAGATTTAGACGAAACAAACCATTATTTTACAAAACGTTTGAAAAAAACGGTTTTTAGTATATTTAGCAAAAATAGAAAGAGATTTTTACAACTTTTATCATTATATATCTTGAGATAATTACGTCACATTATGCATAGTATATATATAGGCTATATATAGACATGACATTCTTTTTAATACGTTATTATACACGTCATCATACACGCATTCATTATACACGCAACAGAATTCAAAAGAATGAAGTTGAGGCTATGCGTGTATGACGCATTGGGTTACCTATGCAATTGTTCCATTGTATTGAAAACGGTTCTTCGAGCATGCATGCCAAGGGGCATGTAGCTATATAACATAGATGAAATACAACGGCGTTTCTGATTGGCTACCGTGCGTGCTCCATAACTCGATGGAGCACTGTAATTTCAAACGTAATGAGCAACTCGTTTTTAATCAGTGAAATAAATATTGTTTTCCGTTGTTTTGTGTCTGATTCTCTGTTATAAAAAAAATGGTTCATAGTTTGGCGTGCTCCATTGAATTATGGATGCACTTGGGAAGTTGGAGGGCACTACGACTCTTCTTCTACGCTTTTTTCGTGCCCTCCGAACTTCCGGCGTGCATCCATAACTTGATGGAGCACGCCAAATCATGAAGCATTTCTTAAATACAGAACTTAAATCAAGAAGCCTTTGCTGAGGAGATTATACTGACAGTCTGTTTATCTTTTGATCACTTTGACAACATTTGCAAGCAATGGCCTAGAGAGTCAGGTCTTGTTTTTTTATTAATATTTTCGTTCGGTTTTAGGTTTTGGTTTTGTTTCTTACTTTGACTTAAAATTACAAAACCAGCGGGTTAATAGAGAAAATAAGGTATCCATGATTGATACTATACATAATAGTGTTATCATCAGTTGTGTTGCTTGAAAAAAATAATTTATTCAATGGGAAAGACTACAATTCTCACCCCCTCTCACATGTTTATTTTCTTCTCTTTGGTACCCTGTCATGTTAATAATAAACGCTTTCCATTAATAGAACTTTGCAGTTTGCATACCAACCTAAGCCCTGTGCAAACAGGGGCAAAGTCGAATCTCGTGTTTATTACTGACATTTCTAGTTGGACAAATGTGTTGGTGGCACAGTTGTTAGTACACGTGCCTTTCACCTCTGCGACCCGGGTTCGATACCTACACGGTGCAGTTATCTGATTAAAAAAATTCACCTTGGCCGCATGTGAGAAGAGTGCTTCCAGTTTGACTCTACCAAACACCACAGGTTTCCTCCGGGTACTCCGGTTTCCTCCTGTAGTAACACTGGACCAATGAGGGTGGGCCCTTACTGGACCTCTGAGGATAACAGTTTAGATATAACTGATAGAGTTATCCAGTATAAATAAGGTTAGTTTAGTTTAGTTTAGTTTAGTTTAGTTTAGTTTAGTTTAGTTTAGTTTAGTTTAGTATTCAGGCATCATGTGACTACGACTCAGCTACGACTTAGCAAGCTTGTCAGCACAATATTAATCAAAAACTCCTGACTTGAAAATTATAAACAGGCGCAGCATATTTTCCTGATCGTTTTAACGCTTTCATGCATGGCCCTTTTCCATTGAGACGTCTTCCCATGTTCTTTGAATCATGTTCAATGTAGAACAAAAAAAGTTTTAATTTTCAACACAGCTTGAATTCCGTCTGAAGTCTTGACCTTTTTGTCAAACAAGGTAAATGAAAAGCTGCTGAAAGATGTCCGCTTGGTATACAAAATAGATTTATCAAAATGCCGATCATACTGTGAACATGTTGTCACTGTTGAGCACAATGCTAGACCTTTTGCTATAGTGTAGATCGTTTTCATCTGACGTCTTCTTTATTCTATTAGGGAGTAAAGAGCCTGGGTACGAGGTTGGCTCTAGGTTGAGTTCGTATGTATGACATCATACTTAAGTTATTTTTAGCCCCGTTGGGTTTTGACCTAGTTATTGCTTATCTGAAAATCATTGGGCTACGTTAGTTTAATCTTTTAGCTTGTCTAGTTAATATTGTAATAATAATTCCTAGATTTTAGTACGGCGCAAGGGGCCTTGGGTAATTACCCCTCTACTCCAAGATCTCGACGGTACTGCTCGAGGGAGATTATGAGGCAAGATAAACGTTGACATAACTCGGAGTAAAGCGTTTACACGAGCTACTCCGAGTTATCCCCGTAGTGCCCTTCGAGATAACCTTAGTCACAGTCACAGTCACAGGGGATGAATTGTAGCCAACTTTGACCACGGACACGGTATTTTCGGATTACACCTATCTCTCAGGATAACTCATTCTCATACGAACTAAATCTAAGACTGGATGGACCAGACTTAAGAAATATTGCGTTGTTAAAGTTGCTGGATGTTAGGAATTCAGAATATTTGGTGGATATTAAGGGTTTCATTATACACTTGTTGACTGGCGCCGAGGGAAACATCGAGTTTTACGGACCCGAAGGCTTCAATGTCACCCGAGGGCTTTTTCTCGAGGCAAAAGTCAACAACCGTTTTGTTATATACCAAAGACTTTTAAAATACTAAATACAAAACTGCCTTGAAATTTGCAAACGGCGAAAAGACTTAGCAAAACACTTTGACTTTGTCTTCGTTTTCAACTAAACGAATACACCAGACTCAACACTAAGAACAGCTTTAAATTTCTCCAAGTGTTTTTCAGACCTTCTTTGAAGATATGTATAGAAATTCTTTCTTTCGGAAAATGGACTATTTTGTACCAAACAACCTCGAAACAAGCTCTTGTTTTCAAAATGCCCGAAGAGTCCAAAGTTCTTGATCTCAAATGCAATGATCGTGTATTCACGTGAACAATGCATGATTAAAGCGACGTCAGAGGGAAACATTGCACTGTTTCCTTCTTCATTGTTGACGTCAGAGGGAAACAGTGCAATGTTTCCCTCGGCAGAAAGAAACATTGAGTTTGTTGAACAACACGTGACCAAGATTTGACCAATAGGATTTCATTATTGGCAAACGAAAGTCTTTGGTATATAACAATGTTATTTGACTTACTTATTTGTAGCCAGCCATCGTTAACAACTGGTTTGGAAATATTATCATTATTAACCTAAGTCTCCAGCTTTAATGAATGAGTGAGAGAGGAAATAGTATGATTTTTACGCTGGTTCGTGAGAAATAGCTTCACATACAAACATTTCCTATCCAACAACATCACAACATACTGTAGTCCCCCGTATTGGTCGACTTTCATTCCAAAGTCCAACCACAGTGAATTCTTTCAATTCCGATATTTTGGCGGGAAATTCCTTTCACGACTCACGAGTTAGGACTCAGAGAACCACGTGCGTGTAACAATGCGGTGCTTAAAATATATCAATTTTACTGAACATTATGATTTATGGGTGCGTGTTCGGATGTTGGGTTCATATCAATTAATTAGAGGATTAAAGTTACCTTTATTATCACATACAACCAAACGTCCGAATTTCGTGTCAAGGTCTAATGTATCTATTCACAGCATGCTCAACATTACTGAAGAGCTTCGATCACGATCGTCTTTGTTGTATCAATTAATTGGAGAATGAAGTGTTTGAAATTAGAATTTCTTTGACCATTTCGACGAGAGTCTCACCTCTCTAGTTTTTAAGTTACGAGGGACTGAAATCTGTTTTAACCGAGCTTTCTAGGACCTCGTTCTGTTTTATTGTGTTTTGGGCATGTGCTTGTGATGTTTTAAGAGCTGGCGCCAAAATTAGATCAGACCGAAGTGACGCTCGAAGCACGTGTCATACACAAAACAAACTATTACATTTGCCAGGCTTTTGTTTGATTAGGAGTAAAGTATTCCTCCTTCGGTATGCATCGCTACACATCTCTTGTTCGCCATTGTGTTCAAGCACGTGTCGAATGCAAATATGTCTTTTTATTTGCCGAGTACAATGCGGTCACTTTAGGAGAGAAATACCAAATGGCAAATAGCTTTAGCTCAATAACCCCTCTGCACATTTCACGAACGACAAAACTGCATTCGCAAAAAAGATCAACCGTTTTAATATATAGAAACACCGTAATTATCTTGATGAGGCAACTTACGAAATTTCTCTCGTTGGCCAACTACCTCGAATCAATAAAATAATTTAAATTCTTTCTAACTTGATAATTGTCATTTCATAATGAGGAATAGCCTCTGGGATCTAGCACGTCACTTTTATCGTAATATTGTTGATTCGTTCTATAATTTTGTTGTTGTTTTTTTATTGTGCCACGACCACGTTTTCAATTTTGCATAGATTTCAATCGCGCGCCTCGGCCAAGGTGGTAGCTTCTGCAATTGCCGTGTCACTTTATATTAGTTCTCACATGTGTCAACTTTATTCCGAAACGTTGACAAACTAAAATAAAAACACTTGTCTTTCCACTCGACTCTCTTGTGCCACAGTGGATTTAAATCATCAAACCAAATAAATAAAAATAGAAAAAACCTTTTAGTGTCTATTCACGATATTGCGTAGTTTGAGAATATTTCAATGATTATAAGTTCGGTTTTTCTGGAGTTCTAATTCCCAATTAGCAAAATTCGTGATAGTGTTAAAGTTAAATGCATAAGCAAAAGTTTCAAATTGGCTTCAGCGTTTAATTATAAGTTACTTTTCTTTTGTCAGTTTGGAACTGCAGTCAAAATTTAAATTACAGCTGCCAATAAAGGCGCCTTGTTGCCTGCTTGCCTACATTGCAATAAACTGCCTTCAAAGTACAAAGATGTTTAATTTGAGATTCAAATTACGTAAAAGCCGTGTATCTTTGCTCATTTGAGGGAATCTGAACACGGAGAGTCAAAACCCAAGGGTTTTAAATTGTGCTTGGCGCTTAAGAAATGGGGCAACTTGCATGCTTCTTTTGCTTAGTGCCAGACAGACACAATTACATCTTTACGACCTGTTTTGTCTTGCATCTTTATTGAGAAAATTGCATGTTTCAGCGTGCTTTCAACTAGCAGCTGCAAGATCTTTTGATATCGTAAAGCTTGCATGCATATACTAGTCTAATAATCAGTCACTAGAGAGCTTTCTAATTATTTATTCTGTCACACTTCACAAATATTGGCAAAATGTAAACACATCGGTTTTTCACTCGTTCACTTTTTAATCTTTTGCCAAAACCTTTTGCCAGTGCTTGTGAAATAACAAAGATAAATTTTGGCACGAATGAAAAAGGAATAATAGCTCTTCATTTTTCAAAAAAACATTTCAAAAAAAAAAAAAATGGCTTCAATTTTGAAAGGAATTAACACCTGCCCCACCAGATGGGAGACTCGGATAGGCTTGAGGAGAAAATATTGTTCTTGGTCGTAATTTTATGTAGCCACAATATTGAGCAAAAGGCTCTAATAAGCAGTCATGTAATATCAAAACTTTCCGTTTTAAAGCTATTTTAATGTGTAACTACTGTTCTTGCCATCTACAATGCCAATTCTTTGGGAAACAAACACATCTTACTATATTGAAGAGTTATTTGTTTTATGCGACGAATAAATTAATCTTGAAATTAGGTCCTGTTCTCGAGTCGGTTCCGCTAATATACGGTTGTTCTTTGCGAACGAAAACGGCTTGTTCTTTATACGAATTTTGAGATTAAAGTTTTACTCTACAGAAGTAATAAGTCACTTGTCTTGTCACTAAACGATGTGAAACCAAACTTGGAATCAGTTGCATGATTAACGTCAAAATCGAAATTGAAAAGTTTCCATGGAATTGTTCTTATCTCTGTGTCCTCTCGTCTTTTTCATTATGAAATATCCCGCCTATGGGGAATGACAACCACTTTGATTACTCTTTAATTACGCCTTAGTTCGAATTCTCAATTTCTCCACACGCGCAGCAGCGTTCGACTCGAAGATTGCAACAACACCTTCGATTAGTTTGCAATCACTTGAGAATTCCGACTTAAAAAGGCCTCCCGTAGAACATTTCATTCATACATTGATCTGAAATGGTTAGATGACAGGTATAACAACCACCGGGGTTGTCTTTGTTTTCAATTTAAAGCCGGTGTTTGTTGGGCAAGATTGTCAAAGTGTTCAGTGTTTTGATGCGCTTCGCTGGGCAATTGTAGCTGAATCGTGCAAGCAATTTCCCGCGACACGTGTAGTGTAATAACTTATTAGACACAAGGCGAGTTATCGCGCCAAATATTACTTCAAAGCCAAACTAGTCTTTCCAGCTCAGATTTTCATGAAATTAACCTCCCACATGGAAACTTATTTTTAAGCAAATGCTATAGTTTTGATTGATGATCGTCAGAATGGAATGACATGAAGCGTATTATTGGCCCATGCCTGCCGACGAAACTTGTATTTCGGCAACTATCACTCAACAATCTGTCCGTTACCATGGCAATTCTAAAGGTCGGGCACGGTTCGAAAAATTATTTGTTTCTCAAAGTTGACACTTTTAAAGCCCCTGTATTTTAAACGAAATTTATAGCCCTTTGCCTTGTGCATTATTTCTCAATATGCTGATGTTGTTAAACTAACATTCGTTTTTAACGTCGGCGTATTTCGAAAGGAGAAGTTTTGAAAGGATCCTACGTCACTTGTATTAAATTACGTATGTCTTGGGTCCCCTCCCCTTTGATAGCTAAATGGTTTTAGTCCTCATATTGAACGGAGTTACTGACGAAAGCGGGGGTAGTTGCTTATTCAAGGGCCGCTCGTAGATGCTGCAAAAATCTGGCCGTAGCTATTTTGGCGGAAAGCAGTTTTTTTAGCTGTGATATTGTGGGGAAATGGGCGAGAAAGCTGGCCTGTCTTATGGCTCTGTTGTTGTCTTGTTGCTGTTAATAACATTTCTATTGCAGGTTGGTCGTCTATTAAACATGGATTTGGCCGTATGCAAACGGCTACGGCTATCACCTCTTTATAAAATTGTCTTAGAGCCTCCCTCGTGTCTAAACTACTGTTTCCTTTTGTCTCATAGCCCGTGTCTGGATTGGGAGAATTTCATGTGCAACTTATTCGGATTCAGAATATTAACGGGGAGAAAAGTGACGGGTCGTGTTGTGACGGTGTACGTTCGATAGTTCACGGCTCATCTCGTTGTACCCCAGATAACTGTGACACTTATTTCAGAATATGTCTTCAACATTACGAGCAAAAACCACAGACAAATGGAGAATGCACCCTCGGCAATGCCACGACTCCTGTCCTTGGAGGGGACACATTTTCTATTGCCGCGACGAATGGGACAACCGGGAGTCCAGGTTTTCTAAATCCCATTTCAATGCATTTTACGTTTTCTTGGCTGGTAAGTGTTTTTTTTTTCCGCATTCCATTTAATGGTTATGTATATTTAGAATATTAGTTATCAAATTTAGAAAATCCTTTGTGAAATAACCGCTGTATCGCAGTATTATAATGATAGCATTAGATTTTATGGAGAGAATTTATTATTTACTTGAGGGATATTTCCTACGCAGATGTCCCGCTATTCGTTTTGTGTTAAAAGTTTAATGCTAGAACATGCTAATTCGGACCCTTCTCCCCGTAAAACTGTCTGCCAAGAGGTATAATTTCGCTATGCTTGGCTTGTTCAAGACCCGGTGCAATTCGTTCCTTCTGTACGCTTGAACTGTGACTTGTCGCATTTCCTTGACAAGAACCTTTTAAGTTTCAAGGTAAAAACGCTGCGGTTTGCGGTCTCTTAGACTTGTCCATTACTCTTAAAAGTCTATGTCGTAAATTCGTTTAATATGGAGGAAATGTCATGTTGCCGATCAACACTTTTCCACAAGCAATTTATAAATACCCGATTCCGCAGAGAGAGAAAAAATAAAATAGGTTTGTTCAGCTGTTCGCTATGCAAAACTGATAAAAGAATTATGGAAATAATTTTTTTCCCCTGGGTATAGTTGAAATGTGTTCGACCTTGGGGATTATGTAGGCCAAAAAGGTTCAAGTTGTTTACGAATTACGGCTACCTATGCGACGACACGTGTTGAAATTGACAAGCCTTTGTATTAAATATGTTAATTTCACTTCGACCGATCGAGGGAGGTCCTTCCCCGGCACAATGCTTCTGTTGAGTACAATATGTTTGCTGTTTGTCAGAAAATGGTGTAATGCACATGGCATATTGTGAGAGATTTTGAACTCGAAGTACTTCAGTTCTATTTTGGCTTTTCTTGGGGCTTCCCTCTGCGAACGTGTCATGTTTGAACTAGCCAGACTAGATGTTGGTTTAAATATCCATAAAGAACGCAGAAATTTCAGTTCTTTATTGATATACATGACAGTTTCTGCCAGAGCTCCGTGGTGTAATTACTGTTACATGGTTTAAACATTTGACAGCGTGCGATATTTGTTTTTTTCCCCGTGTAATGTTAAAAACCCCAGAAACGGATAAAAATAATATTGTTTAATATGCTCTTCGTGTCTCTGTTGTTGCTTAGGAATAAGCGAGCGAGCCGCCGCGTGCACCGTCAGTCGTGGGGGTGTTTACAAAGGCATCCTGCGGTGAAGATGCGTGTTTAAGTATCCGACCATTTATCCGAAAATGCCGTTTTCGTCAAGAAGAAACATGCCCTTAATTCCCGAGTTTGTTACAAAGAGGTCTTGTTAATCTTTACATCGTTGCGGAATATGCAATGTGCTTTCACGCTCGAGTACCAGATGGCTTTCTTAAAATATTGGGGGAACACGTTTTTTTATCGCTCTTAATCTAAACTTGAGTCCGATAAAGAATATTCGAAGAGCCCTTGAGTGGCGCTCGGACGAAAGGAAGAAGCGGTAGATACGCTTGTTTGTGCATAAAAATATCGGGTTTTACCTGCTAAAGCGCTTTTATAAATATTACTGCCGCTCGTTGTTCATTTTGTCATGTGATCCAATGACAACATGTGAACTGGTTGAGTTTTTGTGTCTGTTTGAAAGAATAACACGAGACGGACTAAGTCAACACTGATAACTATGTGTCGTTTATAAAAAAACAAATAAAAGTCTCCATCAGTATGCGAATTGCTTACTTCCTCCCATGTGTGGAAAGGCTATGAGATTATCTCGGGATCGACGTTTGATATTAAGATATGGCTTATAAATCTGTCATGGCTCATCAAAAAACACCTTATTCATCTTTCTTCGACCTCAGCGGCAGCCGCGTCAAGGCGATCCTTGTATTTATGAAATAATAACATTGGAATGTCCTAAATCGCCAAATTCTCTTCCTCTGGATGCTGACAGTGCAGATTTTTTGTCGTTTAGGCGATTATTCGAGCGATGCAAGTCTAGTTTTGTACAAAATGTATCGAGAAGTGTTCACCGATAGTGCGAAAATAAATCTATCCGCTGAATTTCGGTCAAAATTGAAAACCAAAGTGATCTTTCGATGAAATGTTAAATTCAATTGACCTATTTGCAATTTCCCCTCCAGACGACTTTCGGTTTCATTGCCAAGCGGGTTTTTTTTTGTTGATTGTGACTGTGAATATGAGATGTTGATGGTTTTTAGGAATGCTTGTCACTTTTTATAAAATTCACACGGTTTATAAAAAAGTGGTTTCAATTCCGTGGCTTTGGGGTTTTCCGTATTTGTACAGTTTATCTTATATCATCTGATGACAACGAGTGGGCTGGCTAGTTTATAAAAGTCGCCGATTGAAGGGCGTCTAAATATAGTTCCGAACTTTCTCCCACAATGTTTTCATGGGAAAATACTTTGCCAAGTCTCGAGTGCATTTGCCGAGAATTAAACTTTGACCTACAAGTACCTGTTCATGAGTTCCCAAATCTTAAAATATTGCGAAGATTATAGTTAATCCCTATGAGCTGCTGAGCTATTCGCCCTGATATCTACAAGAGCTTTTGCTTGTTTTTTCCAAGTCTTTCAAACATATTTGTATATTCTTGCAACTCTTTGAATGATCTTTTTCTATTGTGTACTTTTAAAACGCGTGCTACACCGAAGAAATATTTCTCTAATTGACGTGTAATTCTCAATTCTCAATTAGAATGAACGTTTTTTAAATGGTTTTCTGGAATGTATGTTCTTTGGAAAATCCAGACAAAAATTCCGTGTTTTTTTGGTCAGTCTGCTGATGTGGCATTAATTGTACAAACTTGTAACTCAACTCCAACGTATTTAGCTTCTGTAATGTATTGTTTGTTGCCTCAACTGTCAATTAACCAGCTATAAGTTGGTGACAAATGAATTTGGCTTCATGACACATTGACTTTCACTAAAAAACATTATCCTTTAATCCTTTTAAATGAATTTGTCCTTTTAAAAGAATTTTTCCAACTATTGGACTTTGTAGCATGTGTCTATTACTGATAAAGAAGTTTGTAACTGGGATTAAAGTTTTTCGCAAGTTTTACATACTGTAGTGTATTTTTCTTTGATTTGGTGTCTTAATTATAACTCTTGATTTTATTCAGTTATATATAGTCTTTATAGACCATATAATGATTCATGAATACACACAGGAAAAGAATATTGTGAAAGCTAAACCTGAATATTGTTTTTACTGATCTTCAAGAGCAAGTTCTGAATACCAGAAAATTTCATAATCAGTCTAAGCATGATATTTTAGAAGTGTTTGAAGTTGAGTGGTACATATTCAACACTAGTGTCAGTTTCAGCTCTTTTAATGTGCAATATGGTTTAATTGCTTCTTTTATTAGACTATGCATACATATACCTATCACACATTAATTAACATTCTTCGTGAATATTGTTTTTCCATGTTCAAAATGTTTTTGAGAGGACTTGAAGTCTGGAAATGTCAATTATTAAGTAGTTATATTGATTCAAAATTTGTGTGAATTTAAAAATGATGCATGATTACCATGCTGTGTTGGGTGTATTTGTTAGAGCATATAATTAAGCTCTTGGATATAATCAAATAATAGACACCCAGCTTTGTTTGTATAAATAAGAAACTCTAGATAAATGTCTCTGAACTTGACAAACTTCAATTGTACACCGCATTGGTAAAATATGCTACATCTTCTAATTTGCTCTTTAATAAGACTAGCACAGGTTTTTCAGGTTTTTTCATTTTTGATAACTTAACGTAGATAATAGAAATTAACTTTATATATATGTAATATGTATGTCATGTAGTTGTAGTTAGTGTCACGTTTGTATCCTATATACCAAAGCTGGTATTGATGTTTATCTATAAGTATTGTTTGTAAAGAAAATACTTTTATTTATTTTCTTACTTTAGATTGGCTTCAACCTTATCATTGAAGCATGGGATTTGGATAATGATACAGTCCCAGGTATTTGATGTTGCTTTCTTAAGAGAGTGGATATATGTATTTGTATAATTATGATAACCTATATGTACTGTATAGCTTATTAATGAGATAGCTTGCATGCCTTGGCTGTTTTGCTTATAGGTATCATTGTTATGAGGTGATAAATACTTGCATATCACACGCTTTGACATATTTCACAACTAAACCTGATGTAACTGCAAAATGGTATGAATCATGGTTATAAAAAAAGGCAGTGGAAACCACAGACACAGACCTGCACTATGTTGTTGCAGGTTGAGCTATATCAACATGATTAAATATTTACAGAGGTCAGCCCCCTCATTTTGCAAGCAAGGTCACATAAACAACACAAAAAAAGAAACCAATTAAGAAATTTGGGAAAATGGTTTAAAAAATAGATGTAGCTGTTTGTTCAGTGGAAGAAATTCAAGATACTAATTAGTAACAAATTTTATTTAAATGTATGTTTTTGCTCTGTAACATATCAAATGACTGTTACAATTGATGATTTTGCCATCCAGTCTATAGCCATATGTCACTTGTCTTGTTTAAATACACAAGTTTATTTCAACATTTAAAGCACTGGATACACTATAAGTAACAAACTTTCATTGTAGTCTAACAAACCTAATATTTGATAGAATAATTATAAGTATTCTTTTCTCACCGAATATTTAATTACATGATGTTTTATAGCACAATTTTTGTATAGGAAAACTTAATTTATTCAATATAATATTACATTTGAAATGTTGAATTTATTTAATTAGAAGACATGCAATTAATTTTGAGAACGTTCTACCAAACTGACTTCTATTTGAATTTTTTTTACCTTTTCGACTTATTTTAAAATATTTAATACAATTCTATATAATATTCTATATAGCATTCCAAGATACTGTAGAATTATATATACCTTTTCTAAATCTAGGCCTATATATATATATACGGTATATATATATAGAATAACTACAAATTTTGAGAATTCTATGGAATGTCCCATAGAATATAATTAAGTCCCAAGTTCTCATTGAATATTCTATATACATGTATAGCACATTTTTATAAAATCGGACAATTAGAGGTTGTGTATATTCGGAGTGGATTCTGTAACATATAGATATATTATGTCTTAAATTATTACAATTATATATATATTTACAGCTCAGTTTGATAGTCACAGTATAATTAGTTTTAAAGTCATATATTGTACATGTTTGAAAGATCTTATATTTTATAATTAAAGTACCTTAATTCTGGTAATTATTTTTGTGGAAATTGATATAATGCATGTACTGTACTTACTATTATATAATACTTAAATATATATTCTTAAAGCCACAATGATTCTAGCTTCTTTGTTGATAAATTTGAGAATTATTAATGCAACTTGTGTGTTACAATTAACTTATGCAGTATATATATATATATATATATATTAGTATCGCTGTTGCTATTGTTACCATACACTGTTGTTATATATAGTACATGTTCTTATGACTTGACTTAGCTATTCCGTCTATGTCCCAACACTTAATTATAATATTTATTTTCAGTGCTGTGAGTAACTTTGTTACAAGTAACTATAGTTACAGTAACTACAGTACCACTCAGAAATAACCTAACAGTGCGGTTGAGGTTGAGGTTAAGTTAAACAATGATAGAAATGGTAATAAACTTTAGTAAAGCGCAATAAAATTATCTAGTAATACAGAAAACAGTCCATATTTTGATTCATAGTGATTTAGAGACAGTTTATCTAACACTGAACAGAGTTATATTACGATTAAGCTGAGGTTAAACCTAGGTTTGACCTCGGTTTTTGTTACGTTATTTCTGAGCGGTACTGTAGTTACATTTTTAAGTAGGTAACTGTTACTGAAACTAGTTACTTTTTGAAGAAGTAACTATAACTATAACTAGTTACTTTTTGAAGAAGTAACTATAACTAGTTATTTTTTTAAAGAACTGTAACTATAGTTACAATATTTGGTTAAAAAATGTGACTATAAGTATAGTTACTGATATTCAGTTGAGGATGTCATTCTTTCTTGATAAAAATGGTTTTGATATAATAATAAAGGTACATTATGTACACATTTGACTATTTCTGCTTAGTGACAACTATATTTAGGCATTTAGCTGTAAAAACATAATTATGGTACTGGCATCTAAAACCAGTAATTTCTTTGTTGATTCTAGTAACACGGACAATGGAATGTAACTTTGTAACTAGTTACAAAATTTTTGAAGTAACTTTGCAACTGTAACTAGTTACTTTCTTTTCATTGTAACTTTTATCGGTAACTAGTTACTTTTCTAACAATGTAACTGTAACTGTACCCTGGGTGCCAGAGGTTTTTCGACGCTCGTGGGGGATAACGGGGACACACGAGGAAGCCAGCACACGAGGAAGCCAGATGGTAAAGTGTAACTGTAACTAGTTACAAGAATTATGTGACTTTTACAGCACTGTTTATTTTAGTCTGCATGCCTCAGTCAAACTGATATGACTCTGTTGATGTGACTTGTGGGAATTTGCAAAAGCATTAAAAGCATACTTTTGTTCTAAGAGCTTTTTGTTTATGAGTGGCAGTGGGCAGACAGCATATTGAGCAGGCAGACATGTGGTTAGTCAACCCACCCACCTGTCATTTTGCCTGCCTGCTGACTCACCCATGTTCTTTTGCTATATGATACAGATACAAACTGAAAATCCAAAATTTTAATTTCAGTAGCAAAAATTAAATATAAAGCTTTTTATACTCTTTGGCATGCATACTTACATAAAAAGCTGCAGCTTTGAAGCAAGTCTATAGCTACCACCTTTACCCTCGAGTAAATGAAATATAAATGTATTCTGAAAAAATTAAGCCAAGTTAACAAGTGATTATAACCTATTCCTGCCTGAGCCAGCCAAAAATGGCCTTTTTTGTTGTTTTACTCTGTACTGTAAATGCCAGATAATTTCACTCATCAAAGGGAGAACCCCTGGAGATCCTATAAGTTAGGAGAGGGGCCATGCTGAAAATGTATCCCATATATTGCAGTGCTGTACTGCAGTGTTTTATAACAGCCTTTTTTATTATTTTGTTCTTAATCAAAGTGACCAAAGAACTGATTGATCGGGATAGATTAAAAGGCCAGATTACACCTAGCACAAGATGGACTGAACATACATACAATGGTCCAATGGCAACTATAAAGTATCAATACCGAGTTGTCTGTGACAGAGACTACTATGGTCCACGATGCATGGACTTTTGCAAACCAAGGAATGATCGCTATGGTCATTATACTTGTGGTACAAATGGCATGAAGGTGTGCAGACCTGGGTGGACAGGGCAAAGATGTGTTAAAGGTGTGTGAACAATAAAATTTGGTTACAGTGGTGGTGATGGTGATAGAGTTGGTGCTGGTGATATTTATGGTACCAGTAGTGGTTCTGATGGTGGTGGATATAAGTATGGTGCTAGTGATGGTGATGCTGGTGCTGCTTATGATGAAGGTGTTTGTAATGATGCTAATGCTGTTTATGCTGGGGTTGTTGTGATGCTGATTGTGGTGGTGGATGTTTTGTGGTGGTAGAGCTGGTGGTTCTGTGGTGGTGGTGTTTATGATGGTATGTGGTGGTGTTTACGGTGTTGATGGGTTCCAGTGCTAGTAGTGATAGATGTTGGTAGTTGTGAAAGTGATAGCATTTGTAATGGTAGTGATGATAGTTGTACTAGTCATGCTTGGTTGGTGGTGCTGGTGGTATTGGTGATCTTTATGATGGTGATGTTTGTGTTGATAATGTTGGTGATGTGGTAGTGATGGTAGTTGTACTAGTCATGCTTGGATGGTGGTGCTGGTGGTATTAGTGATCTTCATGATGGTGATATTTGTGTTGATAGTGTTGATGATGTAGTAGTGATGGTAGTTGTACTAGTCATGCTTGGATGGTGGTGCTGGTGGTATTAGTGATCTTCATGGTGGTGATATTTGTGTTGATAGTGTTGATGATGATGTGGTAGTGATGGTGATAATGAAGAGGTGCTGCTGTTGATCTTGATAGTGCTCTATATAATGAGGATGGATGTGTTGATAATGGTACCAGTGCAAGTGATGATGGTATAGTAGTGGTCAAATTATTAAGGTATTTTTAATGTTCAATTTACAGCTATTTGTAAACCTGGGTGTGATGAAAATCATGGTTATTGCGATGTCCCCAATCAGTGCATGTAAGTACTTATGTTGCATTTGGTCTCGGTTTTGTCTTAAAATGTATATTTTAACATTTTTTTTGAACTAAAACTCCTGGAAACACACACTTTAGTGAAATGCCATTATTACCTGCGCCTTAATACGGTTGAGTTATTTCTAGGCTTGCTTAAAAATGAAAACATTTTCTAATTGTTAGATAACCCTTTCAAGATTTCTCCTAATTTCGGTTAGTTTGTCCATGCTTCTCTGACGACTGACTTTCTTATTTTTGTTGCTTTTATTACTTCGTTGTATGACTTAGATGTCATGAAGGATGGGAAGGTTCCCTGTGCGATCAGTGCAAACCACATCCCATATGTCAACATGGAATGTGTTCCACGCCATGGACATGCAAATGTTTTCCAGGTTGGGGTGGCCAGTATTGCGAAAAAGGTAAGAAGCTATTTGGGATCTATAAACATTTAGTTGTCGTTCAGCAGCGTGGAAGTTGATGTGGAGGTGTACTACTCAAATCAGTAGAGCGAGACATAGACGATGTTTTCATCGCTTCCGAAGCGACAGTTTCGTTAACCGCAGATCAATTTCAAAGCTATCACGAGGTGTATTCTTATGTACCACGTGATAGCTTGTTTACGAGTTAACAATGGATTCAATGGGATGTTTATCACGTGGTACATGAGAATACACCTCGTGATTGCTTTAATATTGATCCGCGGTTAATAAAACTGACACTTCGGAAGCGATAAAAAAATCATCCATGTCTCGCTCTACTGATTTGAGTAGTAAGTGGAAGTTGACGTGGAGGTGTAAGTGGAAGTTGACGTGGAGGTGGAAGTTGACGTGCAGAGGTGGAAGTTGACGTGGAGGTGGAGGTGGAAGTTGATGTGGAGGTGGAAGTTGACGTGGAGGTGGAGGTGGAAGTTGACGTGGAGGTGGAAGTTGACGTGGAGGTGGAGGTGGAAGTTGACGTGGAGGTGGAGGTGGAAGTTGATGTGGAGATGGAAGTTGACGTGGAGATGGAAGTTGACGTGCAGAGGTGGAAGTTGACGTGGAGATGGAAGTTGACGTGGAGGTGGAGATGGAAGTTGATGTGGAGATGGAAGTTGATGTGGAGATGGAAGTTGACGTGGAGGTGGAGGTGGAAGTTGACGTGGAGATGGAAGTTGACGTGGAGGTGGAGGTGGAAGTTGATGTGGAGGTGGAAGTTGACGTGGAGATGGAAGTTGACGTGGAGGTGGAGGTGGAAGTTGATGTGGAGGTGGAAGTTGACGTGGAGATGGAAGTTGACGTGGAGATGGAAGTTGACGTGGAGGTGGAAGTTGATGTGGAGGTAGAAGTGGATGTAGAGGTGAAGTTGAAGTAACATTTTGTTTGTGCTTTGTTTCACTCATGTAGATTTGGACAGCTGTCGTCTTTTGCCATGTAAGAATCAAGGCACTTGTGTCAATTCGGATCCCGGCACCTACAAGTGTGTATGTTCAGACGGATACATGGGTCAGAATTGTGAACACGGTATAGAAAATTACCGAACTTCTTGTGGTTATAATTTATATAGATGTTTTTCATTTTTGTCTTAATCTGTTAACAGACTACTTTGTCTTCAATAAAACATTCTATTTTTTCTCTACAGATATAAATGAATGTCTTTCCTCTCCGTGTAAAAATAATGGAACATGTGAAAATTTGAAAAACTATTACCTCTGCAAATGTCCTCGAGGCTGGGAGGGACGTGATTGTGAGATAAGTAAGTGTAACTATAGAATGGTTATAGTATAGTTATACTGTAGATAGCCTGCGAGCATTCTCTTGTGGAGGGACAAAGAGAGGGAGGGGAATGCATACAATAGAAAATTATACAATACCCTAGTTGCTATGCGTGTTTTCATTGGTTGTTGGCCATGATCTATTAGAGGACAGACACATGGTCACGTCAGATCACGTCAGCTGACTTGCCTTTTTCCTTCTTCATGCCCCAAAATCCGGCACGAGTTTCGACAAAGACCTTTTAAATTTTTATTGTATAAAACAAATAGATTCCATTTTTTTTGTTGTCTGTTCAGTTATAGATGCACAGAGGACGTCACAACGTGGTAAGAACATCAGTGACCCACTCGTCTCGTGGGCCACTTTTTTGTTCTTACCACGTTGTGACGTCATCTGTGCATCTATAACTGAACAGACAACGGCAAAATGGAATCTATTTGTTAAATAGAGCCTGCACGGATACTATAGAATTTTAGATATCTGCGTCCTAAATCATGACGCAAAATTCTAACTGGTCGGTTTATCTACCAGGAAAGTGTCTACTGTCTCGTATTATGTGATGGACTATTAAATAACAACGGACATACACTTTCTTTTTTGTTTTTTAGATATTGACGATTGTAAAAACAATATTTGCCAGTACGGTGGAACGTGTATAGACAAAGTAAACGATTACGAATGCAAATGTGCGCCTGGTTGGAAAGGAAAGCATTGCGAAACAAGTAAGAATTGCTTTCTCTTTAGTTTGATATCAAAGTTGAACACTCCAACTTGTTGTCGATGCATAACAATGATAGACCTTCTATGTTAGTAGTGTTTTCAGCTTGAAGTTGGTTTTTACAGCAAAAACAAACGAAAAAACTTTACCAACTTCAAGCTGAAAACACTAACTTAGAAACTGAACATTTACTGAAAATAAACTGACACAATGAAAAACATTTACTGAAAATAAACTGACTTACTGACACAATGCGACTTGTAGCCCAACAAGTACTTGTGACACACGTACGGTTTGACTAGTTCCCAGGTATGAATATCGAAAACAACCTTTGTCTGGTTGGGGTGTTGGTGGCACAGTGGTTAGCGCACGTGCCTTTCGGCTTTCACCTCTGCGACCCTGGTTCAATTTCCTGCTGGCCGCATGTGAGAAGAGTGTTTCCAGTTTGACTCTACCAAACATCGCAGGTTTCCCCCGGGTACTCCGGTTTCCTCCTGTAGAAACACTGGACCAATGAGGGATGGCCCTTACTGGACCTCTAGGGAGAACAGTTAGCTATTAACTGATAGAGCTATCCAGTATAAATAAGATTAGTTTTAGTTTAGTCTACCATCTGAGTTCCAGTCGCTCAATGGTGAGAGCGTCCGGCTGGCATTCGGAAGGTTGTGGGTTCGAGTCCCGTCTGGAGCTCAGAGTTTTTCTCTGAGTTTAACTTACGACAGCTTGTATAGCTAAAAACAAACGAAAAAATGATAGACCTTATTCATAATTAAGGACTTAGTTCTAATAATGCAACTTAATTAAGGTGGTAATTGATGGGTTTTTTTTTACAGATATCGATGATTGTTCTCCCTACCCATGTGCCTATGCTACGAACTGCACTGATCTGCAGCGTGACTTTAGTTGTGTGTGTAAGTTTGGCTGGAAAGGAAAAACCTGCAATGAAAGTAAGTGAAGTCACAACTTCTTTTCTTATCTGACCACTACTGGCTCACGCTTGGACTGGCAATTGTAACATTTTGCCTTTGAAATTTGAATAATCCATTTGTTCCACAATACTCAACTATTGTTCTGTTACAAAATGGCACAATTATGGCCGTACAAGTCTGTACTGGCTTACCTCTAGGCCTCTCTCCTCGGCAGAGGCTCTAGTTTAAATTAATAGGGGAGGCGAAGGCGCGCGCGCGAGGAAGAATACGCACCGCACGGCTCTGATCTTCCTTGGCCCACTCCAAAATCCGAACCTTTGCTTGCGCGCCTTCCCTTTCCCCTAGAATCTCTGAGGAGGAGAGGGCCTTTAGACGCAACTTTCCTACGGTGAATGGATCCTGCTTTGTCGCTTGGTATCACGATCGGAAATGGCGGCTGTCGAGGCTCGCGAAATACGGGCTGACCCGTATTAGCTACGCATGCGTAGAACGAATATCTTGCGTGTAAACGTCATCAATACACGGCCGACAACTCACTTGAGCCAACACGCACGTGGACTGCGAACTGCCCCATGAAAGTGGCCGGTTTTCTATGCGATTGCCGATCGTGAGACGTCTCGGACTGGTCACGTGACAAAACTTCTTGAAAAGCTGAGAACCTTTTATAGCAAGACTTTCAGCTTTACATATTTTAAAGTTTTGCGTCTTATATTTTGAACAAGTTATCACATATGCAAATAATTAGAATTAGATGTGTGCCTGGTTTGGCCAGTCTAGAGACGTGTCATCTTTGTTCTTTGTGCATATCTTATGTTGTTTTTCTCCGTTTTAGGTGTAGATGATTGTGTAGGTCAATGTCAAAATGATGGTGTGTGTATCGACATGATCAGTGACTACCGTTGCAACTGTCCGCTTGGTTTCACTGGTCGAGACTGCGAGATAAACATCGACGATTGTCTTGTATCTTCTTGTTTAAATAACGGTGTTTGTGTTGACGGTATCAATAAATACCACTGCGTTTGTAAAACAGGATTCTTTGGTCCGCGATGCGCAAACACGACGGACGAATGCGCGTCCAGTCCTTGCGTCCACGGAACATGTAAAGATGAAGTGAACGACTACAGTTGTCATTGTGATCCGGGTTACGCTGGTACGAACTGTAGCGTGAGTGCGTCGCCGTTGAACGCGTGTCATCGGAACAACTCGTGCAAACACGGTGGTAAATGTGTAGTGTCTAATAATAAGACCCTGTGTGTCTGTCTTCTTGGTTACACTGGCGCTCTTTGTGAAATCAATATCGACGATTGTGCTCCGAATCCTTGTCTTAATAAAGCACAGTGCGTAGATCGTTTAAATGGTTACCAATGCGTGTGTCCTCGTGGTTACCAAGGACAACGTTGTGACGTGGACATCGATGACTGTACTCCAAATCCTTGCCATCCCACTGGGACTGCGTCATGCCAAGATCTTCCTGGGAGGTACAGTTGTCAGTGTAAACCAGGTTTCACTGGTGTTAAGTGCAATCACAATGTTGATTATTGCGCAAAGGGGAATCCATGCCAGAACGGAGGATCGTGTGTGGACGGCTTGCTCAATTATCAGTGTTTGTGCAGGTGAGAATTAAGATCTACCAATCTGTCTGTCTGTCTGTCTGTCTGTCTGTCTGTCTGTCTGTCTGTCTGTCTGTCTGTCTGTCTGTCTGTCTGTCTGTCTGTCTGTCTGTCTGTCTGTCTGTCTGTCTGTCTGTTGTGTCTCTGTCCGTCCGTCTTCTGTTTGTCTTTCTGTGTACCACTTTGTCAGTCGCATTATTTTTTTGTTAACAATATCCTTACTATATCTTTACAGACCTGACTTTACTGGCGTGCATTGTGAGGTGCACGTTCAACAATGTTCCAGCAGCCCATGTCAGAACGGCGGTACTTGCTTTGACATACACAACGGCTACACTTGCACCTGTCCACTGCACTTCACTGGCTATAACTGCGACACAAAAATCGACTTGTGCAAATCAAGTCCATGTTTTCATGGCGGCACGTGTCTTGCTTTGGACAACGGATTCCAGTGCCGCTGTGCTCAAGGCTATTCTGGCGCACTCTGCGAGACGAAGGTGAACTACTGCGCTACTGTAACGTGTTCTAACGGTGGAACGTGTCTTAATGGGAACTTCTCGGCCAACTGTGTCTGCTTTCGTGGCTTTACTGGAGTAAGATGCGAGTCCAACATTAATGAATGTCTTCCAAACCGTTGTAAGAACAACGCAACATGTGAAGATGGTATTGACGCGTTTCGTTGCCAGTGCAAACCTGGTACTAGAGGAACGTATTGTGAGGAAGGTTAGTGATGTACTATTTTCTGGGTTAGGGGTAGCGTTCGTGTTGAGGGCAGGCCTACACGAAGTACTTGGGTTATGTTGGACATGAACGTACAACCGGTTTTTGTGTCTCCAATGCAGGCGGAAATGTTTTTGCGTCTACCGCGCATGTGCGGGAGAAACCAGTCAAAACAGTGACGTGTGCGAGTTTTAGACGTGAGGGCCCAATCCTATTTGCGTGTTTTACTTTCACCGAACGAAAAAAGTTATTTAAAGTTAAAGTTTTAACGTTGTTCACAATATCGTTATCGCTTACAACGTGAGAATTGGCTGATATCGTGGAATTTCCAACCAAGTTGGACACGTATAAGTGCGAGAAATCATGTTATTACTCGCAACAACACTACAAAGTGGTCGACTTGTAGCAAATTTACCAATTCTTCCATGCACGCGTTGCACGCGTGGCCATGTTACTGGGTCCCCTCCCTGTTGTTGGTTCCTGGTTCCTTCATTGTATTTTTGCCAAATTGATATAAATAAAAAAACCCAAAAAAAACCCGCCTATTTTGTTTTTGTTTTCGCGTCGTAGTTTTGCTTCAGCTAGCTTTAATTACTTTTATGATTGCTTGAAATATTTTATTTTCTTCTTTTTTTTCTCAAGAAATCAATGTTTGTTTCTTGCCCAAGTCTCCCAGTTCCGGGAATAAGACTGGCAACATACCTTCCAACATATGTGGAGATCACGGAGATTGTCACCCATTACCCGGGGGTAATTTCAGTTGTACTTGTCATGAAGGATACACCGGTGCAAGGTGCCATGATGGTACGTAACATATGTGCTTCTTATTTTTTAATTTTTTTTGCATGTGTACCTTTTCATATTTTTAGGACTTATTTCTGTCCGAGTTCCTCCCCAGAGGTGAATAGAATACTTTAGTATAAATACTTCTGATTAATTCTCGATAATCACATACAGCGTTTATTCATAATGGTCGCCAGCCAAATTGTCAATGCGACAGACGAGGAAATTAACAATTTTAAAGAAACTGTCGAAGGTTATTATTCACCGATATTTGCCTCGCCTTCGGCGAATAATTGTTAAATAAAAGACTAATTCAGACTGGCGAGCGTTTGATTAGAGTTAGACACGGTTTCAATTCGTTTTGGACGATGTTTGAAAATTTTTGATGTTTATTCACGCGGTTACGATTCATCACAGACGCGCTTTGGACGCGGTTTTTGTTTAGTTTAAAATCCGTGTAAACCGCGTTTGAATGCGGATGCCGTATACCACATCCAAAACATTTCTAAACCACCTCGTCTAAGCTCGGTTTGAACTAATTTCGGACGCATTCGGGTCGCGGTTTGAACTCATTTTGGACACGGTTTGCACTCATTTTGAATGTGATTTAAACGCGACTTAAATTCCGGCGTCGAGCTTTATCTGAAATGTTGGTCTTTCTATTTGTGTTAGGTGTCGACGAATGTCAACCTATGCCTTGCAAAAATGGTGCGACGTGTATTGATCAACCTTTCGCTTTCAAGTGTCAATGCAAGCTTGGCTGGGAGGGAACGGCTTGTGAACGCAGTAAGTCAAAACTAATAATGATCTCGTTCCTTTTTATCTCATCTCATCACTTTTCTGCCAACTCATTCACTTGCATGACTCCTTTACTTACTCCTTCACTCACTCCATTACTCACTCTTTCGCTCTGTCCTTCACCCCCTTCACCCCCTCAACCCCCCCCCCCCTCCCTCCGTCCCTGCACTCGCCCACCTACCAACCCACTCACCCAAAAACCCAACCAATCACTCCATTATTCACTCTAGCTCTTTCGCTCTGCCCTTCACCCACTCACCTCCCACTCATCCACCACCCTCCACTCATCCACCCCCCCACTCATCCACCCCCCCCCCTCACCCACCCACCCACCCACTAACCCATCTACTTACCCATTCACCTATCCACCTACTTACTCACCCACTGGCTTACTTACTTCTTCACTCGTTTCCTCACATTTACCCTCACACTCAGGGCGCTTTCCAATCCGGCCAGAATGGACTTGCTTTTGATTAGGGCCAAATTTTCCAGTCAGACCATCCCAGGCCTCAAACGAATCGTGTTCCATTTAACCGGACTGACCGGTCTAACCGTGTAAATGGAAAGCCCCCTTAGTCTCATCTCCTTCAATCCAATACAGCTAAATATATAATCAATTCAGTCATCACTCAAACGCAGTTCAATCGGAACTAAGATTTTGTTTAATTTACTTTTTTTTTTTTTGTAGAAATTGACTATTGCGCATCTAAACCTTGTCTTAATAACGGCAAGTGCACAAGCATCACTGACGCTTTTGTCTGCCAATGTCCCGATGGATGGAAAGGACAGACATGCAATTCTCGTAAGTATTTTAACACATTCGTGCCTGAGACGAATAGCAAAATGAGACGAAGAGCCAGTGGCGGCGTGGCTCTGAAATAGGCGCCAGGAAATCACATTCTAGGGCCCACTTTCAGGGGTCATCATAAGAAGAATTTAGAACTGCCGGCATGCTCCCCCGGAAAATGTTTGAAATTTGGGTGTCTGAAATAAATTTCCGACAACACCTTTTACTCGCGGCAAAATTTTAAAAGTTTAAAAACAGAAAAACAACGATACAATATTTATAATCTAACGTGTACAATAGTTGCATCCATGCAGTCTTGTTATTTTCAATACACGGATTAATATTATAAAATTCACGGTGTAGATTCGTGTTTCGTTCTAGTTCCTTGCACGGCTAGTGTTACTCTTGAGTATTGAAAAGTATTAGACAGTGCACGACTTTCAAGAGGGGAGAAATCTTTGTTCTAGTAAGTTCAGAAACACTTATTTGCATAAATTTGCATATTACAATAAATGTGATTTGTAGAGATACACAAGTGCTGCAAGTGTAATTATTAACACTGACACTAGGACTATGCAAGGAACTAGACTGACACTGCAAAACGTAGACTTTCTCAAAGTCCTTTTCAAACATTTTTGACCTTTCGACATTTTTGACCTTTCGGTTCCTCGTTGAAAGGGACTTTTCCCACCTGCAGCGCGCCAAAATTCACCGGTCAATTTTTCGACCGGTGACGTAATTCGGATCCACAGTATCTAATATCCGTGATTTAACATTCTTTGGAAGTTGGAGTTGAACAACTCTTGAAAACGTTTTAGTAGGGTAGAACCACTTTCTATTGCATGTACGACAACCCGAAACACGTCAAAACAGGGCGATGTACGTTTCAGCGATTTCCCGCCAGAATATTTAATTAGATTCAAAAACCTGCAAGCGAAACAAGTCCGTCTCTTTCCTCCCGCTTTTCCGCTCTCCCGCCTTTCCGCTCGCCGGCCTTTCCACCGGCCCGCAAAAACTAGCGCTAAGAGGCGGACTTGTAGCAAGTCTATGCAAAACGTTTTAGGGGAAAAATACAATTTTCCATAACTTTTTCCTCTCAAGCCACCTTAAATCATGACATTTCTTTTTCATCCAATACAGGTACTTCACATTGCGCCGGAGAAAATCCCTGCAAGAATGGAGGAAAGTGTCACGACAAAGGATCGACGTTTTCTTGTGAATGTGCTCAAGATTGGAAGGGAACGACGTGTGAAATACGTATGTATTGCAATAGAGTTTGTAAAAACAAAGAGAGAAAACAGATTAGTAAAGCAGGAAAATGAGCTTAACGAATGAATGCGCTCTTAGCCGTGTTTTTTTATGGTAATGATATAATTTGATGTTTTATCTCCATTCTAGCAATTTCTCCATGCGACTCCAACCCTTGTGGCCACGGTGGTACTTGCCTCAGAAGCGGTTCAAATTTTTCTTGCATTTGTCCTCTGAGTCGAGAGGGTGATTTCTGTGAAAAAGGTAGGTACACTGCGTTGTAATAAATAGACCTATAATGTAGAATAACGATTGGTACTTATGGTACTGCTTTGTTTGTGTATGTATAATTCTGTGTCACCTCTAAGAACGCACAGCCTGCTCCAAAAAGAGGCATGAACAGTGTTATACTGTGAATTGTGAACAGTGTTGTGCTGCCAACTATGAACAACGTAGCGCTTTGAATTGTAGATCGTTTAAGGGTTGACTCCTTTATCTTTTATATACCGCAGTGTTTTGCGATGTTGGCCATGGAACGGTCATTTAGAAGGTTGCAGGTTCAAACCCTGCCTGGGGCTCGGAAATATTTTCTGAGTAATTGAACTTGACGAACGTCCACCAAACGTCTGTCACATTACACCAAGCTCGCAAACGTACCACATGCACTACATGTATGCGTACAACTTATCATAATGATTTATGTTTATTGTTCCAGATGTTCGTTTGTGCGACAGGAATGTGTGTCATAACGGTGCAACTTGCATCAATCTTCCTGGTTCGTTCTCATGCAAATGTGCCCCGGGATTTACTGGTCAAGTCTGTCGTGTCAACATCGATGAATGTAACATTCGTAACACACAACCTTGCTACGGTGGTGGTCGGTGTAGGGATCATATAGACTCTTTCACCTGCAACTGCACTGAGGACAGATATGGATTATTATGTGAACGTAAGTATACTCTTCATCCTTTCTTCCTCCTTCTTCCTTTCCTTTCCTTTCCTTCCTTCCTTCCTTCCTTCCTTCCTTCCTTCCTTCCTTCCTTCCTTCCTTCCTTCCTTCCTTCCTTCCTTCCTTCCTTCCTTCCTTCCTTCCTTCCTTCCTTCCTTCCTCCCTTTCTTCCTCCTTCTTCCTTTCTTTCCTTCCTTCCTTCCTTCCTTCCTTCCTTCCTTCCTTCCTTCCTTCCTTCCTTCCTTCCTTCCTTCCTTCCTTCCTTCCTTCCTTCCTTCCTTCCTTCCTTCCTTCCTTCCTTCCTTCCTTGTGTATTTCTTAATTTCTCACTTTTAATTGTATTACGTCGTGTTTTTCTATGCATGATGAATAACAAACTTGATATCTTTTTGTTTGGTGTTATGTAGACAAGAAACCTGACAACTGCATTCGAAACCACGTCGAACGATCCCACAACTCTTCGTGGCCGCAGGATTGCAACACCTGCCGCTGTAACAATGGCAAAGTTGAATGCACAAAAATAGTCTGCCCTCCGCGGAACTGCATTTCCGTCCTATCAAACCGTACTGTAGAAAGGTGTGAGGAAAGCGGTACTTGCGAGCTACAAAATGCGATCTGTTTGCGAGAACCGTGCCCAAGGTACGGTCATTGTACTTCCGAGGGCAGAAGTGATCCATTCAAAGAATCAAAATGCGGTCCATGGACGGACGAAGTCACGGATGACTTCGCGAAAGTCAACCTGGTTTTCTCGAAAGATAAATTACCAAAGGTAAGTTAGTAAGTCGTAGCCCCGTCTAACCAGGCTTAACTTTTTGGTGAGAGGCAGCGCGCTAACAGCACACGCCACCCGTGCTCCCCTGTGTAAGATAATGATTTGGATATATATATATAGTCTTGGTAGAATGTTTTGAGAGATGTTGTAAGATGCAAAGTTTGTGAATTCAGTGAGTTTTTGCTGTCTGAGAAATTACATTTTTTACGGGGTTAGTACTTGGATGGGTGACCGCTTGGGAATGACCCCGTTGTCGAGCTTGGAACTCATGTGAGTAGAGTTGTAGTTGATCTCCCCTGTGCTGCGAGGGTTTTTCGCCGGGTTCTCCAGTTTTCCTCCCTCCATAAAATCAACACCTAACATCTAAGCTGTGATCCGTTGGTCTGAATTGTGTCGTATGGCGGCTGCCAGGAGCGCCTTTGATATGCCTCGACACGGCCACGTTGATCTACGTCCTTCGCAATTCGGC
Source organism: Paragorgia papillata (assembly GCA_035771165.1). Taxonomy (NCBI): domain Eukaryota; kingdom Metazoa; phylum Cnidaria; class Anthozoa; order Scleralcyonacea; family Coralliidae; genus Paragorgia; species Paragorgia papillata. The sequence continues at coordinate 1,643,514 of JAWNZC010000189.1, forward strand.
CGCCGGCTGCAAGTAAGGATGATTAGCCCCCAGTCCTTTATCCTTTATAACCACAGCAATTCATATTGCTGGTATTGAATGGTTACAAAAGTTCTTTACACTTGTTTCTGCCTACTAAATGATTGTTTTGTATTTAGGGGACTTTACTGCCAGTGTTTTGTCGTTATTTAAGCACCTTGGACCTATTTCATCGTTATGCCAAAGATGAATACATGAAAGTGACTTGTGGCATTACTCCAGGTCAGACGTCCATCGCAAAACGAGATACTGGAGTGACTGTAGCTGTGGTATGTATATTTTAATTCGTAATTGCACGGTTAGAACATGCCTCGCCTCCCCCTTCCCTGGGGGGTTATGGAGGTTGCAACCCCCCTGGCCTATTATATATGGTATATTATATTATATACAATATATAAATTGTGTTTAGTGTATAATATAGCGTATAAAAATCACTATTTCTGATCCTAATATTGGCCCCCAAATGCAAGAAATAGCATTTCAGGGTATCAGAAATCAAAACATTTCCGGGGGGGCATACCCCCGGACCCCCTAGAGGTGTCAACCCCCTCTTTCAAAAAATCCTGGATCCCCGCCCCTGCCACCTTCCCCCTCTCTACCTACCCCTCCCTGTAGAAAATAGATACATCCACAATTAGGTCAAAGCCAGGCTTGTGTAGGTAAAATATAATGTATATATATACATAAATTAACTATTTAGAAACCAGCGCCGGATTTAGGACTGTGGAGGCCCCTGGGCGGTCACTGACCAGCACAATATATCAATTCTATTTCTGAATGTATGCTAAGTTACATAGTCATATTTTTTTGAATAAGATGTAGGTAATTGGACTGACACTGGGGTTATATAATGTAGATGAATAAAATGTGCAAAGAATGCGGTATATGGCCTTAGACCAAAAAGCGCATCTTGCTGTATTTTTTATTAACTTGCGAAGGCAATGACGGTTGAAGGCGCAGTGTAAATTTGATACGGGAGTAAGTTAAACAATAAGAAAGGATTAAAGATACGTAAGTAATATTCAGTATATATAGTACATGGGACACAACCCTCCATATATCATATATATCATCTATATATCATCCATATATCTTTTGTCTTGTTTTTGACTCATATTTTGCGCTCTCAAGATTTTTTTCATTTCAACACCTATTTTTTCAACTTTCAAGACATTTTTTGTGGAGGCCCCCCCTTTAAACATTATTTTGTGAGGGGCCCTGGGCGACCGCCCAGTCCACCCTGTCCTAAATCCGGCACTGCCTCCTCCCCCTCTCTACCTGCCCCTCCCTGTAGAAAATAGATATATCCACAATTAGGTCAAAGCCAGGCTTGTGTAGGTAAAATATAATGTATATATATACATAAATTATAGCAGAATAAAGAATTATTTCCCCGTAATAAGAACACAAAAAATAAGCCTAAAAGAAAAGTCCTTCTCACACACAGCTGGGAGCTGCTGTAGCATCCGCCGCAAGCTTAACCTTTATTAAACAACAGATAGCTAACACAGCTTTACATCACATTACTGCTACCTATTACAGCTCAACTAGAAATAAACTAAATACAGGATGACTAATAGCAGTTCATCACATTTTGCACATAACCTAACAATTAAACTTCAACCCATGAAGCATTACAAGGGGAAGGGTGGGTGGGATTAGAGGTCAAGCATGACGAAGCAACAACAAAAAACGTGCTGACATAACCCACACCCCCCTATACACCTGATTACCCATCATGCCCCCAGCAGTGTGAGAGAAACATTTTCTGCTTCTTTCGTTCCTCAGCAAGCAGAAAATAACGCTTTGAACAAATATGAGATCAGGGCTTCAAATCAGAAGTTTATGGTCTGTCTGTTATATATCTACTGTAAACTATATATGTGATCTTATCCTTTTTTACTTTTCTTTCTTTCCTTATAAGCTTTCCTGCGCTTCAGGGAGTGGAGATGCTGTAAAAGCTGCGACCGATTTAGCGAAATACGTTAAGTTAGCGTCGGAGATGGCGCCCAATACGACTAATATAACAGTAGTACAGATAATATTAATTGCTATTACTAAAGTCACTGTGGAACGACCTGTGGTAGTCCTGTACAGAAAGAGCAAAGGTTAGCACTGAGAATTATATTAATAATAATGATGGGGGTGGTGGAAGTGACGGTGGTAATGATGGTGATGGTGATGATGCTAGTGGTGGTGGTGGTGGTGATGCTAGTGGTGGTAGTAGTGATGGTGGGGGTGGTGATGGCAGTGGTGATGGTGATGGTGGTGGTGATGGCAGTGGTGATGGTGGTGGTGATGGCAGTGGTGATGGGGGTGGTGGTGGTGATGGCAGTGGTGATGGTGATGGTGGTGGTGATGGCAGTGGTGATGGGGGTGGTGGTGGTGATGGCAGTGGTGATGGTGATGGTGGTGGTGATGGCAGTGGTGATGGTGGTGGTGGTGGTGATAGGAATGATGGTGCTGGTGATGGTGGTGATGCTAGTGGTGGTGGTGATGCATGGGGTGGTGAAGGCAGTGCATGGAGGTGGTGGTGGTGATGACGACGGCAACGATGATGATGGTGGTGGTGGTGGCCTTGATGGCTTTGGTGGTAGTTAGAGGTTATTCATTCTTTGTCTTTTTCAATAGTAATTCCTTTTAAATTTTTTAAGGTTTCTAATAATATTTATTATATAACGTAAATCTGACAGGACTTTTCCTTTTTGTAGAAACGCCTATTTATCTTATTCCAGTAATAGCGGCATTCGTATTCATTGCCGCTTTCATTCTATTCCTTGTCATCATTTGCTGGCGATGCAAGGGCCGAAGACGACGACAGCGAGATCGGCAACGCGCCTACGAAGAAACCACGAAGTTGAAACGACGCGATAGCGACGAAGCCGGTGTGGATACTGCGAGTGAAGCGAGCCGCGGTCTTCGGAAGGAGGGATCGTTTACAGAACTTAGAGACATTGAACCCGAAGTACTTGATATTTCCACGACTGTGTCTGTGGAACCAACTGAACCACTTCCCCCAAGTGGTGACATCGAGGTGTTGTCACCCTCACTTTCACCGCGCGAACATGGTGCGAGAGACGAATGGCGAAGAAGAGAAATTTTAAATTTAAAAAGAAAATCTGAAGAAGAGATTATAGTATAGTGTTATGCTCAAAGAGCTGTCTATATATACATATATACGCATATAAAATTTGACCCACAACCACACACACACACATATATATACTGCTAAAACTCATTAATAATTCATGAGGAAACAAAGAAAATCCATGTTTAATGAGGGTCTGTATATGTGATATAGATTCCTCTTGATTTACATAAACTTTAGCTTTGATTTTCTCGACATAGACAACGTTTTTTTTTAGAAAAATTACAACGCCAAGTCACTCATTCTGTAAATAGTACATATATATATATATATATATATATATCCTAACATATTTTGTGTTTCTGGGTCAAGTTTTTGAATCATATGTATATATACATACACCCTTAGTTATATAAATAAATATATAGTTGCTCTTCATTTTAAATAGATTGAAGACCTACACGAAATTAATATATTGTTAGTATATTGACAGTAGCAGAAAACGTTGTTAGTATTATTGAAACTAGATTTTATGGTCCTCGCTGCTTGCGTTGTAGTTAAATACGTTTTCGTATTGTCAGTTTAATTTAAGAATTATGAGCTGTAATATATTGTATATACAACTACCTGTTATTTAAGCGTGTGTTTTTTGTGTTATAATTGGTCATCTGTCGGTAAGTAATACAGATTTAAATCGAGTTTTCTATGGAGGATTAAGATTTTCTAGTTAGAGTAGTTTTTTATGAAGTTTTAAAATATCTTAAAGTTATAAAAACGCTGTTAAGTTACTAAAGAGCATAAATATAAAATATTGAATAAAATAAATATTGCTTTAAAATGTGGTTTTGTGTTTTACATTTCAATGCCGCCAAAGCTGTGGTGAATGTGACTGCTGTGCTGTGCTGTACTGCACTGTACTGTACTGTGCTGTAATGTGTACTGTACTGTACTGTGTAATGTACTATGTACTGTAATATACTATGTATTGTACTATGTATTATACTATGCACTGTACTGTGTACTGTACTGTACTGTACTGTATGTACTGTACCATACAGAGTACTATATACTGCGCTGTTACAGAAGTATGAATCTGTACTGTACTGTACTGTACTATATTCTGCATTGTTACAGAAGTTTTCACTTGATGATTTGATTTCAAAATGATCGTCAGAATGACGTCACCACTCACCAAGTTCAGCAAAGTTTCCAAAAATTATTTCTCAGAAATCAGAGTACTGCTCTAATCAGCGAAAATGTAGTAAACTAGTTCTGAAAAGAAAAAGTAACTAGACCTAACTAGTTGCAATTACAGCAGCAGAGAAGTAACTTACAGTTTTGTTACATGTTACAAATAACTAATTACATGAAATTAGTACTTTCATTGGCTGGATTGCAAGAGTAGAGATCACGTGACAAGCCGACGAAGTTGTGATGTGCAGTCGTGCTTTTGTTTACGGTAGCTCGTAGTGGTTGCATAATTTTGCTAAAGGTTCCTCAGATATTAGATAATTTTGAAAGCGACCTCGTCCCCCAGAAAATGGAAACAGAATTTCCGAAATATATTGAGGGTGAACGTGTTTATAGTTCGCTCGCAACGCCGCACAGATTTTTCCAACATGACGAATGGCGAGAAGCCGGAGAAGGATCGTCTCCCAGCCCTGGAAGTCTGTTGAAACAATTCACAAAGTTAGGAGGTTTGCCCTCCGATCCCAACACGAACAATATAGTAAACTGCAGTTTTTGTCCAACGGATGATAACGTGTTAATTGTTGGTGGACATGTTAGTGGGACAACAACAGGCTATGTACAACTGTGGGATTTGGAAGGCTATGATGATCTGTCAACACCTGTTCCTGTAAGCTCCAATTTCTTCACCTATTCTCCTCTCCCAGCTTGTCAATTTTCAAGCAATGGTGAACTGGTTTCAGCAATCTTAAATAATGGTATTTCTCGGCTGACTATTTTAGCAATGGATGAAGAAAATGGGGTAACTTGTTGTGAATTGCAATGTGATGGTAAAAATGTGTTAAGAGGCAGGGTCAAATGCTGTGTTTTCTCGCAAGATAACAGGAAAGCTGTTACCATATCCAGTGTGGGTTGTGTACCATTGACCACATTTAATACCAGCAACACTGTATATAATGATATTTCCATTTGGAGGGTTACTTCACGTCAATCAATGAAAAATATTTGGCAAAGAAACATTCAAGTTCTGTGCCCAGAATTTGGAGGAAAGGTTCATTCCTGTGTACTTTCTCCAAATGGTGATTATTTAGCCACTTCTTCCACTTCTGGTCAGTTCTTTGTTCTAGATTGCACCATCTTTGAAACTGTTGCAACAACAAACTGTAAATGCCCGGGGCAATCTAATGGTTCTTTGATTTGCCTATTTAATCCAAGATGTGCATGTAAACTTATATTTTGTCATAACAATACTTGGTGCTGTTACCACGACTTCGAATTAGGTTTACACCGTATTGGTGTAACCTGTCAAATTGTCAAAGATAGAAGTGTTACTGCAAATGCATGCACATTTTCTCCAGATGGTGAAATCTTTGCGCTTGCCTTGTCCACCGCAACAGTTGTACTTTGTGATGCAGATTCTTTGCAGCAGATATTTGAGATTAACCCTAATTTTTCACCAGTACCACGAGAACTGGGGGCCTTTTCTGTAGCAATTACTCACAGTTGTCAAGAGCTTGCTGTTGGTTATAGTGGTAGCATTGTTTGTGTTTGGCAACTTCCACCAAAATTAGACTTGAAGCATATTTGTAGGTTAGCTATTTTAAAGTTAATTCCTCCTAAAGCAATAATCTTGCTTCCTTTACCAAGAAAACTCAAACTATATTTGTTATATGCCTACCAGGGGCAACCAGATTTTAAAAAGTACAACACTTGTTCTTAAACAGTGATGATAAGCTACTTTTATAATACATTAAAAAACTCATTAATAATTCATGAGGAAAACACAAAAGAAATCAATACCGTAGCAGAGGTTGTAAATCGGATACAGAATCGTCCTGATTTACATAAACTTTAGCTTCGATTTTCTCGGCTAAAATAGAGTATATCGCTAAAATAGTTGGTGAACTTGATTACTTAGATGCATTTGTATTTTAAGAAAGATACAGCATTCACAGCCAATCTGTATCTGATTTACTACGGCTCGCCTTGTAAATCAGATACAGATCGGCTGCTCATGCTGTATCTATTACTTACAATATTATTATATAAATATATATATTATATATTGTAATGTATAATTTATATATTTATATAATAATATTGTAAGTAATAGATACAGCATGAGCAGCCGATCTGTATATATTTATGTACACTACAGTAATACAGTAATGTACAGTAATGTACAGTAATCTACAGTAATGTAATATATTTATGTACACTACAGTATGAAAACATACAGTGGTGTAGCCAAATTTTACAGAAACAAATGCTGTGTTTTATCTTTCGAAGTAATACTGAATGGCTGGAAGTGGTTTAGATTATTTAGCCTTATTTCAGTATGATATTGCACACTGATTGGTCAAAATGAAACTACCATAAAAGGCAGGGTTATTTCTATTGGCTGGTTTTCCATCAATAGAAAATGATGATAGACAGAGAAAAAAAAACTAACACTATATTTTGCCTGTCAATCACTAGCATTAACTTAACTTGTCAAACTTTTGCCTACTTGAAAATACTGTACTCTCCTACAGTCAAAGGCCAGAAAATGCTGGTCAAACGCTATAACAATGTCAAAGAGATTTAGTAAATCAGCTATTCAAACAGACCCATATTTTTCCAAGCAAACCGTAATCTCTGTCATTCATTAATAAGCAGAACAATGAGCTTCATTGACATTTGATTGATCGTTTCCCCTCACATTATTTCAAAAACAATTAAAATTATGTAATTAGAGAATACTAAAAACTATTGTTGAAGTTGCCTGATTGTTGCTTCTGAATGAGATATGGGAACGAGATTGAATTGAGATATAGCAACTATCAAAAAAGTGTGATCAGACAGTTGCTGTCGGGGAAATGGGAACGGAAACAGGAAATCAAGAGAACTCGTAGTTTGTAAATATTTTATATTTATTTAGTGTGATAAGACGATAAGCGGATCTAGGAACAACTTCAAAGTTAGATATTAACATAACATCCAAAATAATTTGCACCAATATATGCAGTTTATACAGTTGCTTGACTCTAACTTCCTAAGTAAAAGTGTGTGTACTGTTTGGAAATCAGATCGATGTTTATCGCGTGATATTTTTTTACTATTTGTAAAGCCGTTGATTAATGTCTTCCAGTGTGACCAGTCATTTATTATGTCTTGGTGTCTGCAACTCTGCATATCAGTAGCAACGAGTTTAACCCCGCTGTTTATCAGTGCATTTTGTTTGTTTACCTTTGTTTGAGATTTGACAAGAAGCAATTACGTGTATACATATTAAAAGTGACTTGGCTATATTAAATACTACGGTTGCTAGTCGCCACTTCTTCAATCGGACAGTGTTATTAGGCTCGTAGAATTGAAGTTAGCATCGTTTGAAATTTGAGCCACGAACCAAAAGCTGTTCGTTGAGATCAGATCAACGTCAACGTTGGATGAAACGGACTGCAGGAAAACAGCTCAGGAATGCGATGAATTGGTTTGCACACAAACTGTGATTACAAATAATTGGGGATTGATGGGATTTCGGCATGATGACTAAACGCAGACCGCACAAGAGTTTAAATTAAAAAGCGTTTGGAACCAATATCATTTTAATTTTGCCGATCGATATTGTGGAGAACAAAGTTGCGGAGTTTGGGAAACTGTGATACCTTTTAAAACGACCACAACGCATCGGATACCACCATGAACCTGCGGTGTCAAATGTACAAGAATTTAATGTTTATTTTGCTTTTATTGGCTATCTTTAACTTATCGTTCATGGCCTATACCTTGTTCTCTACAAATCTTAACCCGACGGAAGATAGAGCCATCGAACAGAGATCATTGTCAGATAACTGGAAAACGAGAGTGCCTTTGTTTGGGAGGAGCATTGAAAGTATTTTGGATCAGTTGAGTTATGGCCCTCGAACTCCAGTCTTTTTGTATAAACCAGTGTGTCGCAGTGGCAGTTGTGCGAGGTATAGCGGCATAGAACTGAGGAAAATTTTTGAGCAAAACGGATTCGATATTGCGGAGAAAAGTGACAAAGACTGGACAGTGTCTTTTACAAATGGCGTGTCTGGCGTTCCAAAGGTCACAAAGGTATGCAACGTTGAAATTGTATTTCCGCGTCAAACAAAGTCTTCTTTTCATCAGCAATGTTTATTATTTTTATCATTGTTTTCGTTTAATTTCAAGGCTACTACTTTCTTGAATTTATCCCACCAAATTGCGGTGGCCGCACGCGGGGGACACCAACAGGGCAATATTGTATATAAAGTCTTCGGCAATTATACTTGTATCGTATATACTGTATGTGGCAGAGAGAATATTGTTTAAAACAGAACTTTCAGACTTTCAGCCGCAGATGTTCTCGCTTTAGTTTTATCAATTTGAATAACGGCAAATAACGATGGGAGAACTCCGGTTTTGCATTTTAATTCACGTGTTTATGCTGCGATAAAGATCAGTGATATTGGTTTTAATAACGACAAAGTATGATAGCAAAATTTCCGCTGAAATAATAAAGCACTTGTCCTCATTAACTTCCTGTTTATCGCTTTACAGGGACGTCACCCCTTGATAAGATATGTTAAGCTTTAATATATCAACAACAAAAGAATGTTGCACGAGTCAGTGAAAAATGCTAACAATTCTTGAATCATTTTAGTGCCAAGCATTTTCAATGTAACCTGTGTAAGCCACTTGACTAATTATTTAAAAAAAAAATTGTCTAGTACCCAGAGATTGGCTTGCCCTAATAAGGTATCCATATGCATGTAGCAATAATATTGTGAGAAGGGGTAAGTGTTGACAAGAAAAGGACCTTTATAAGCTTCCATCTATCAGCCGATTACAGTCATTTGCAACTCACTTTTCACCCAAATCTTCGGAAGTTTGTTCTGAAGTTTGTTCTGAAGTTCACAAGTTCATTGGGAAGTTCAAAATTCGTTTTGAACTATGCAAGCAACCAATCAAATGCAGAGTTCAAAATGAACTACGAACTTCTGAATGAACTTCTGAAGATTTGGGTGAAAAGTGAGTTGCAATTAAATGACTGCAAGGGAATCATTGACCATTATATTTTTGAGGGAAAAACCCCCACCTGCTGTTTTTCTTGGGGATCTTGGGTAATTTAGCCTGCAGGATAGGTGTTCTGTGGGTTGGGAGGCACTTTTGCAGGTTGGGGTAAGAGTTTGATAAAATGACGTATGTCTGTTTGGCATTTGGAAACAAGTGCGGTCTAGGTATGTTTGGGAACATTTTGGTATGTTTTGGTAAATTTTACATCCAAGGGCCATGTATATGGAAGGTGGGTGCACCCCCTTTTGCTAACATGCACAGTCTAAATATTTTCTCAAATTAATTTTATTTTTTTAAATATTATAATGGTACCTTTTACTTCTTGCAATTGTAGGTGTGGCAATACACAAACATTGTTCCTGGGATTGGTGAGGTGTGTCTTCGAGAGAAGCTTTGTCTACGACTCGAAAAGCTATCTCACCAACACAATTTAAAATCCTTTACTGCATTTCCTAAGTGCCTTGTCCTTCGTGAAAATGACACTAATTTGAATCTACAAAAAAAGGCTTTACCAAAAGGTTATTGGTTATTACGAAAAGCTGGCAGTTTGAGAGGTTCTAGCAATGGTCTAGTCATACTTAATAGAGACGCCATTCTTAGAAAATTTAAACAGAGTTGGGATTTATTTATATCGAAACCCAAAGCTGACCCACACAGTAAGAAAGCTCTATCAAACCAGAACACTAACAAGCATAGAACAATACATCCATGAACCATTTATTATAAACAATCGAAAGCATCTTCTTCGGTTCTATTTACTGGTGAAGTCCATTGATCCACTGCGAATTTATGTATCAGATTTTGGTGATGTGACATTTGCTCAGATGGCTTATAAGTTTAAAACTGGCATTCGTGGAAAGAATGATAGTTGCATGCATTTGGATGTTTATACGGCACCATGGTGTGTTAGGAATGTGGAAGTACCAGGAAGTGTTTGGGAAGTAAATGGTAAGGACTCACTGGTGTGGACATTGAAACATTACTGGTCAGTCTTGACTCATTTGAATATTGATGTTTCATACATATCATCTCAGATTAGAGATGCACTGCTACAAACAGCTATCATAATGGCATCTACATCGGCAGAAATCATCAAGAATAATTACAGTAAAGAAAAAGCTAGATTCCTTGCATATAAAAAGAATGGGTAAGAACATGAATCTAAACTATTGGTAAATTATTGATAGCTTGCCTGGACAGTGTTCTATTGGTGGGGAGAGGGAAGGTAGGCATGTACACCCCCTCTCCTTAAGTGGAACAGTTTTTTAAATGGATACTGCTCATGGCTACATAGGCCATTTAATGATTGAGCATTAATAGAAATAATTAAATAATTTATTTTTTTTAAATTTTTATAATTTTTTTAAAAAAAATTGTTTTGCTGTATAGGTTTGTTATTTTTCATGTCAAAATACTGTTGGACAAAAATAGGAAGGCTCATGTGATTGATATTGACTGTGATCCAGGTTTGCAAACAATGGGAAGTGACTCCTTTAGAGCAAGGTATTAAACTCTATCAGATTTATTATAATGGTATAATATATTTTGACATGTGATATTTTCTACAATCATTCATATCCTGTATGAAAAATTAATCATGCTGAAATATTTTAATATATTATAATTATCGTATGTTGCAGACAAATGGTTACCTTAATACAAGATCTTATCAAGTTAAGTGGCTCTTTTAGAGGTAAATTACCACGGGTGGTGTGTGGTGTTAGCACGTTGCCTCTCACCAAAAAGCCCAGTTAGACCGGGTTAGTACTTGGATGGGTGACTGCTTGGGAATGACCCCATTGTCGAGCTTGGAACTCATGTGAGTAGAGTTGTAGTTCATCTCTCCTGTGTTTCGAGGTCCGGAAAGCCTCGTTTTCATGCGAAATTTGACCAAAAAGCCTTGTTTTCATGCAAAATTTGACCAAAAAGCCTTGTTTTCATGCGAAATGTGACCAAAAACCTCGTTCTCATGCAAAATTTGACCAAAATTCAAGGGTTTTTTACCGAGTTCTTCGGTTTTCCTCCCTCTATAAAATCAACACCTAACATCTTAGCTGTGATCCGTGGTCTGAACTGTGTCTTTTACCCTTTATCCTTTATCCTATATCATATATCCTATATCCTATATTGTATAACCATTTCATTTATTGTTTGGTCCATTTAGGTTAGATGACTGCTATATGATATATGAATTTATAAGAAAACTAATTGATTTATTGTACAGTTTATACTGAGAGAAGCATGATTTTATGACATCAAATTTTTGCAATTTAAAAAAAATAGCAAATCGATCCAGAGAAATCGATCAATGATACTAGCTGTTAATACTGTATTAAATTAAATTTTAACCAATACTGTATTTTACTTTTGTAGGAAAATATGACAGAAAGCCTTATAAAGAAAAACTGGCTGATAACTTGCTCTCTTTTTGTAGCAATCGAGGAGGTATGGCAGGTTTCGAATTAAATATTCAAAAGTGAATAGCGAATTTTGCCTCGAGTTGTCAGTTTGCCGGTATAGACAGTTTTAATGAGCGTAAAATTGAGAAATGTTGGTCGGGATGCGCTTCCAAACCATTTTATGTCAGTGAAAGACATTACGCTGTGTTCTAAGACATTACGCTATGTTCTAAGACATTACAGCATAATATCTTTGAACATAGCGTAACGTCTTAAAAGATAGCGTTATAGCATCAATACAACGCAGCTCAACGCTAAAATGTAAGGTTGTACAACCGGCAACTTTTGTGTCATTCAACGTAATTACAAGACTTGTATAGTACTGCATGTTTTGCTTTCCAAATAAAATGCCCTTTTTAATAGCGATTTTTTGGTCAGTTGAATAGCGAAATGCTGAAAGTGAATAGCGATTCGCTACTCCCCTTAATTCGAACCTTGAGGTATGTAGATAAAATATGGAAAAAAGGTTGCATGCTGTGATTTGTGCACGCAGGTTTTAAATGCAATAAGACTTGACGATAGCAACAGTAACATTTTTTCTTTTCTTTTTTAGGTTGTAGTGAAGAAGAAATGCGCACCATTATAACCTTTGAAGACGAACGTCATAATTTAGGTCATTTTCAACTCATTTATCCTCACCCAAAAACGGTGAACAGTCATAAAATGATAATCAAGGATTTTGAACTGGACGGTGTTTTAACAGAATACGTTGATCAAATTAGGAAATTTTAATGATGACAAAGATTGACCAGCTATGTTGTAGCCATGTAAATGTAAATATATAAATATGAATAAAATAACTAATCACTATGTCAGGGGTGCCCCAAATCGAAAATGCTGTGAAAAATGTCATAAAAAATGGTAATACCATATTAAAAATTAACAGAAATGAGAATGCCATATGGATGCATACCCCAAGCGCCGCTACGCAGGCTAGGACCAACGGCAATACCGCACAGCTGCACAGCTGCACTGAAGATTGAGTCCAATGACCAAAATATTGTACACCAGCCAAAACACCATGAATGTTTTCCTTTATATTGAAATAAATGTGAAAAAAGAGCATATATGGTACATGATAGCTAGTAACTAACCCTTGGTGTGGTATGATGTAGTATGGTGTGGTATGGTATGGTATGATGTAGTTAACAAATAGATTCCATTTTGCATTTTGCCGTTGTCTGTTCAGTTATAGATGCACAGATGACGTCACAACGTGGTAAGAACAAAAAAGTGGCCCACGAGACGCAGTCGAGTGGGTCACTGATGTTCTTACCACGTTGTGACGTCCTCTGTGCATCTATAACTGAACAGACAACAAAAAAATGGAATCTATTTGTTTTATACAATAAAAATTTAAAAGGTCTTTGTCGAAACTCGTGCCGGATTTTGGGGCATGAAGAAGGAAAAAGGCAAGTCAGCTGACGTGTGATCTGACGTGACCATGTGTCTGTCCTCTAATAGATCATGGCCAACAACCAATGAAAACACGCATAGCAACCAGGGTATTGTATAATATGGTATGGTATGGTATAGTATGGTGTGGTATGGTTGTGGTTTGGTATGGTGGTGTATGGTATACCATGGGGTGGTATAGTGTGGTGTTGTATGGTATGGCATATATAGTGTGGTGTGGTTTGGTATGGTGTGTGGTATGGCAAGATAAGGTATTAAAAGTGGAGTAAGTAGGGAACCATATAAAACATATGCAAGACTAGGTGAGGTAATCCAGACCAGGGTCCTATAGTCAACCCCCCCCCCCCTCGTGAGGTGCGAAGAGAGCCGACCGGATCTACGTACCCTTGTTTGACAATAAGATGAAGTACGTACGTATACTTATAAAAAGCAGCTGGCGATCGGGGACTCGGGCCGAAATCAAAAATGGAAAGACGACGATCGAGAAATTATGTGACTGTAGGACCATTTAGTTTTGGAATTATGAAGACTAACTACGTTTTTATCATAAAGAATTAAATACTCTGCATGGAAGATAATAGAAGCGAGGAGAACGAGGCAGCTCGAATAACTGGCTTACAATGGAAAGAACTATTTGAAAGGACACACGTCTGTAATCGTGTGAACGACCTCAAGTCACTGTTGATGCAACAGCTAAAACATGGAGCTGTTTCATCGTACAGAATTCTTGAGAATCCTGTTTTGAGTGTTTCTCTTCACGAAGACCGAATTCAGAGCTTAGTTTTAAGTCCTTTGGAATGGTTTTTGTTTGGAGAAGAACCAGTTTCTGCCCGCAGAAAATTAGCAGATGTGAATAACCCTTCGACATTGTGTGGGAAAGTTTTTAAAAATGGAGAACCGACATATTCTTGTAGGTAAGTCGATGGATACGCGCAATTTCGTTTTGATGGAAACCTTTTATTTATATATCTATAACGTTGATATATTAACAGGGATAACTGCAAAGTTCCAATTTGTTAAAACATATAGAAAATGGTAAACAGGAAGTTTATTACTGTACAGTATCTCTGAAATAAATTGTATGCATAATGTAATTTACGTTTGCTCATAAAACTAGACTATTTATTAAATGTTATATTTCTTAATATGTAGTTATAGAGATAGTAAGTTAATTATATGTAAGCCTAATTAATGTTCAATGTATTTCAATAAATTTACAAGATCATAAATTCTGGTTAAAATATAATAGAATTTTCTACTGTATATTGGAGTTTGGCATTAATTATGCATAATAATATTCATACAAACTCAGTGGGAGGCTATGGTGTGTGGGTATTAGTGGTGTGCATTGGATTGGATTGACCCCTTATAATCTGAGGGTTTGCCAAAACTGTCAATCCGAATCTGATCCGATCCGAAGCCAAAAAATCATAGTCCAATCCGATAACAGCTGCTCAAATCCGATCCGATCCATTCCGAAAAAATTAAAACACCGGATATATGTTGCAATAGTTGCATAAACTTTCCGAAAAGAAAACCAATGAACAAATAAATTTAAGAAAACTACTATACAATAATAATCTTATGCAATAGTAATGTTTATATGTTGTGCAATGTGCATACAACTAGTGAATTTGTTAATTTTGTGACAAAAACAATGACAAAAGTGAATCTGATGTGGGTAAAAAGTGCAAAATCCGATCTGATCTGAGAAAAGAAGAACAAAATCCGATCCGATCCGACAAAAAAGGAACAAACTCCGATCCTATCCGAACGATAAAAGTTTAGTCCAAATCCGATTCGAATCGGATTGGATTTGGATTGGATTTGCACACCTCTAGTGGGTATCTGCATTGATTCAATATTAACCCGGCATACACTAGAGAAAATTTCCAAAACAAGTTACCAAAAACAGGTTTTAGAAACAAAAGTTTCCAGTGTATATTGAAAAGTTTCTGAAACTTTGTTTCAGAAACCAAGTTTCCCTGATTAGAACACTGTTCTATTTTTTGCAACGAGTTTTGGAAACTTTTTTAAACATGAGTTTTGGAAACTTGGTTCAGTATATGCTGGGCTTTAGTCATTATTTAGGTCTTTAGGGCTCTGCTGCTACTGGGAGAGGGGGGGGGGGGGGGGGTGTTAGCGTATGTTACTTGAGATAGGAAAAAGCTTGCCTCTACTCAATTGGAGAGGCCTGCCAGTGTACCTTACTTGAGATGGGTTTGGCGGGGTCTTGAGTTTGTGAATTGGGTATTGGGCAACTATATTACTGTATATATAATTATGTAATTGTATTATAATGATCAGGGGTGTAGCATGTGGGGGGGGGGGGGGGGTCCTCACACTTTTTAGTAAACTTGTTGGTAAAACAAAGATTCTGTAGAGAAAAGCGTGATTTGTCAGTAATAAATTTATGAGAAATTGGTTGGTAAATTGATCATAAAAATTGAGTTGGTTAATGTGAGGAAGCAATAGAAGTACCCCCCCACTCAGAATGGTCACACAATGCCACTGATAGTGATACTATAAATTAACAGGGATGTACATTATCTGTATAACATCTTTGGTAGGTAGGAATATATATACAGTATTCTGTACAATGCAATTAATGAAAGAAAAAAACGTATCTCTTGAAAGAACAAAGAAAACTGACTCTACTATTAAAGAAAGCTCAGATATTGCATGGTAGCATAAATATACTTTGATTGTTTCCCTTTATAGGGATTGTGCATTGGATGCCACGTGTGTGTTGTGTATGACATGTTTTGGGAAGAGTATACATAAAGACCACAATTATCGGGTAGGTTTGAGAGAGACTACAGTACTAAGGAGAATGGAAGAGTGAATACCATACTTTGCAGATTGCAGCCTTTGAAAAAAGTCAAAATTAGGGGTGGCAGAAAAGTGTACTTTCTGCTGTCAAGATGAGACTCCAGGGGCCGGTTGTACGAAGCCCAGATAGCGATATTCACTGGATAGCGATTTTTTCAACCTTCGTAAAAATGGCCGAAGAGCTGTGAAACTACAGATCTGGAGCCCACAATAGATCTTAAAAACTTCAGTTTATAAATACCAAATCCTAATCTGAGGTCATAACAATCAACGGCCAATTTTATGAAGGTTGAAAAAATCGCTATACATTGGATAGTGCTATCCGGCCTTCATACAACTGTCCCCAGAGCAGTGCTCAGGTGCTAAGTATTCCAAGTCAAAATACTTTGTCATTTAGTTAGTAGTGTGTTGTTCAAATGACTGGACATTATAATTTTTGTCATACACATTTATTGCTCTTGTATTTTACCAGAAAGGTTAGGTATTTTTACTCTAGTGAAGAACAACAGTAGATGTAGATTGAGTTTGGCAAAAATTTGCCAAATTTGGATGGATGGCAGGCCACTCTTATTACATTTCCTATTCAAAAAAATAAAACTGTAAATTATTTTGTTGGTCAAAGCTTTCAACTTCATGTGGTGGTGGTGGAGGATGTTGTGATTGTGGCGATGTTGAAGCATGGAAACAAGGAGCATCTTGTGAATTACATACTGCAAAACCAGGAAGTTTGGTTGAAGAGGTATACCAATCAAAATGTGCTAGAAACTTTAGTTAACATTTTACATAGTGTTTGAAGAAAAACTGGAAAATAAAGTAGATGATGTAATGAATGAAAGTTAAGTTAGTTAACAAATAAATATATTAATCCATGAATGTTCATGATTTGAAGGATATAAATGAATGTAAAATGTTCTTTTTTATTTTTAAAGTGGAATTAACATTTAGTGTAACTATTTTAGGATCCATTAAAGAATCTATCTCAAGATTTTGTTGATCGTGTGCAATGTTTATTCACCATTCTTCTGGATTATTGTGTTAATCTTATCTGCCAACCAAATCACAATGAACTATTCCCTGAATTGAAGGCTAGGTACAGTATTTCATTGTAAAAGTGAAAGTTACATGTACAGTGAAACCTGAGTTTTGCGACCACCCCAGGTGCCACGTAAAAGTGGTCGTTAAGGACAGGTGGTCGTTCAGACAGGTAGTGATGTGACGTCATAGCAGCCATTTTGGCAGCGCCGCGACTCGTACTGTCGTTCACTTCAGTTTTTGCGCTGTGTTTTTGTTACGTTTCAGATTCAATTTTTGCGCTGGTTTGGTCTTGTTAAAAGCTCTTGGCTTTATTTACGATCTTCCAGTAGTATTTTTTAGATGTGAACACTCAGTTTTGTCACTTTCCTTTCCAAGTTAAAAAGTTTGTAAAATATACAAACTTGTCGCGGTAAACGATCGTCAAGATCAACTTGTCTAAAGTTAACAAATATTACTCGTGGTTTTGGATTGTTCAGTCATTGTATTAACTCTCAAACATCAACTAAAAAGTATTTGGCTTGGGCAGGAGAAATTCACACAGATTTTCATCAAATAATGCTCAAAAGAGAAGCAAAACAAGACTAAAATGCGGTAACACGGCAATTGAGCAACACTTCCGGTTTCTTGTTTTCACAAGTGGTTGCATTTGCGTTTGTTTACAATGAAAAAACGGGTATTTCTTTAACGTATTTCGGCCGTTTTACGTTGAGTTGGTCGCTCATAACAGGTAAATATCTTCTTTGGGACACAAAAAACCAGTCGCTGGTCACGTAAGGCAGGTGCCAAAAAAAGTGGTCGTATATAACAGGTGGTCGCAAAACTCCGGTTTCACTGTACTGTAAATACCTCTATTATTGCTTGTTTTCAATTCACTATCATTGTATTTATCAATTTTACAGTCTAATGTCGGATGACTCTTATACAACAGTTCTTTTTAATGATGAAAGTCACACATTTGATGGAGTAAGTGTTGTACACTTAATGGAAAAATTACAAATTAATTTAATATAGCTGGGGCTTTTTGCCGGGTGTAACTCTGATGTATTTACTAAATAGTGAAATAAAAGTAGCGTGCTGCGTAGGCAGTGTTGAAACAACAATAGAAATATAGTAACTTAGGTTAGATATACTGCCGAAACAGAGAACGTAGGAATCTAACGTTTCGAGCGAAGGCCCTTCGTCAGAGAGAAACGTAACGTTTCGAGCGAAGGCCCTTCGTCAGAGAGAAACGTAAAGAGTGTAAACAAACAATGAGCTTATATACGAAAGGTATACTACTCAAATCAGTAGAGCGAGACATGGATGATTTTTTCCGTGTCAGTTTTATTAACCGCGGATCAATATTAAAGCAATCACGTGGTGTATGCTCATGTACCACGTGATAAACATCCAATTGTTAACTCGTAAACAAGCTATCACGTGGTACATAAGAATACACCTCGTGATTGCTTTGAAATTGATCTGCGGTTAACGAAACTGTCGCTTCGGAAGCGATGAAAACATCGTCTATGTCTCGCTTTACTGATTTGAGTAGTATGTTTGTTTACACTCTTTACGTTTCTCTCTGACGAAGGGCCTTCGCTCGAAACGTTAGATTCCTATACGTTCTCTGTTTCGGCAGTATATCAAACCTAAGTTACTATATTTCGATTGTTATTTACTAAATACATGTACTGACAGGCACAAATCTTACCTTTCTTTAGGTTATATCATCACTTGTGGCTGCCATTCCTGGTTGCTCACAATATTTAGCAAAAGATTTTGCAACAGTTGTTGATCGTGAAGTATGTGACCTTCTCCTATGACCATGCATAGGCGAGGGGCCAGGGGGAGCAATTGCCCTCCTAAAATATTTGAAAAAGGAAAATTCAGGCACTTTTTCCTAGGCATTTCGGGCAATTTTGACATGTATTGCTGTGAAATGTTCAAGAAAAATTCATTTGTTAATCTAAGACTGAAAGATACAAGTAAAAATCAATATTTAACCCTAAATTTTTCCGGCAAAAATCTCTGCCCTCCCAAACAGAATTGGGCTGCTACACCTATATGCGTATGTCTTTCTCGGTGTATACTGCATGCAACAACAACTAACAACATCAATAACAAAGGAAAAACAACAACAGCACCGGATTTAGGACTGTGGAGGCCCCTGGGCAGTCACTGACCAGCACAATATATCAATTCTATTTCTGAATGTATGCTAAGTTACATACCAGTCATATTTTTTTGAATAAGATGTAGGTAATTGGACTGACACTGGGGTTATATAATGTAGATGAATAAAATTTGCAAAGAATGCGGTATATGGCCTTAGGCCAAAAAGTGCATCTTGCTGTATTTTTTGTTAACTTGCGAAGGCAACGACGGTTGAAGGCGCAGTGTAAATTTGATACGGGAGTAAGTTAAACAATAAGAAAGGATTAAAGATACGTAAGTAATATTCAGTATATATAATTATATAGTATATCATCTATATATCTATATATCATCCATATATCTTTTGTCTTGTTTTTGACTCATATTTTGGGCTCTCAAGATTTTTTTCATTTCAACACCTATTTTTTCAACTTTCAAGACATTTTTGTGGAGGCCCCCGTTAAACATTATTTTGTGGGGGGCACGTGGGCGACGCCCAGTTCGCCCTGTCCTAAATTCGGCACTGAACAGCAATATTAACAACAACAACTATAAGTCAACAAAAACAGCAAGTGAACATTAACTGGAACAGCAACACCACCAGCAACATTTCTATTCACATGAGTTTCTATTCCCAGCATTACTTCTACTATTATAAAGACCTAACACGTATTCTTCATTCTTTATTAGGGTCGATCAACTGTCTGTATAGGAACATTTGAACTGTGTGAAAGAGTCCGTGCATCTATTCGTGTATAGTTTTAATTTTTTGTACTAAAATAAAATTGAATGGAGTGAAGTAGAATAGAATATTTTTGAAAGGAGTAAGGCAGCTCTCTTGAAACCTATTACATGTACTACTGTATGTACAAAGTTACTAGATAGACAGTGACGTAGCCAAGGGGGGTGAGGGGGGGCTGTCACACCCACCCCCCGATGGTTTCCAAGACCGTTCTCTTGAAAAGTTTAAATCCATTGAGAAACTTGTAGGGGGGGGGGGGTTACATTGTTTTTAGGCCAAGTGAGTAGACTAGTAATGTGTTATATATATTGCAGGCATGCATATGCTATACTTAAATTACAATACTATGCGACTTGTTTATAAATAAATCTAAAGATATTCTGATGCCTTTCATTCTATGTTCTGGTTTGATTTCAACAAAATTATGTAATTTATGGCTTTCAGATCACTCTTAAATACTTGCCTCAAAATGCAGGAAACAGTGTTTCAGAGACCCCAGAAATCCAAAATTTTCGGGGGGAGCATGCCCCCGGACCCCCCTAGGAGATCGAGGTTCTTGCCCCCCCCCAAACTCAAGACCCTGGCTACACCACTGTAGATAGATAGTGATTATAATTAGCATGTTACTACTCTAGGTTCTTGGTTCTACATGTATAGCTGAATATCTGTATACCCTAACAATATTCCATATATTTAATTTACTAAAATATTTATTGCATATGAACCACATGTGTTTTTTTCATTCAAGGATTCAACGGAAAGATCTAGCAATGCTGGTCCGTTAAGATGTGAAACAATTCACTTTAATTTGGTTGCTTGTCAACTTGTTGCATTGCGTGTCATGAAATGGCTCAGTGACCTGACAGCAGAATCGGGTAGGAAGCTAAATGTAAAACTTAGGGGGCTTTACATTTACACGGTTAGACTGGTCAGTCCGGTAAGATGGAACATGCATTTGAGGCCTGGCAGGGCTTGAAATTTGCGGTATCCCGATATCCACGGGATACTAGATTTTCGTTTTGGATACTAGAAGTCTTAACTTCAGTATCCCAATGGGATACAATAAAAATTTCGATAGCGCACAGCAACGTAACGTCTTACAATGTAGCGTAATGTCTTATAATGTAACGTAATGTCTTACAATGTAACGTAGTGTCTTACAATGTAACGTAATGTCTTACAATGTAACGTAACGTCTTACAATGTAGCGCAATGTCTTACAATGTAGCGTAACGTCTTATAATGTAACGTAACGTCTTACAATGTAGCGTAATGTCTTACAATGTAGCGTAGTGTCCTATAATGTACAGTAGCTTAACGTTTTATAATGTAGCCTAACATCTTAAAACGTAACGTAACTGCAGGCACTGTCACAAACTGTTATAGTTAATTTTAGATATTGCAAGTTGATATGTTTAGTATTCAAAAGTGGGATACTTGGTATTCCACTTGGATACTGCCGAAAATTGAAAATTTCAGACCCTGCCTTGGACGGTCCAATTGGAAAAGTTGGTCTTAATCAAAAGCAAGTTCCTTCTGGCTGGAGTGAGCGGTCTGACCTTGTAAATTGGAAAGCACCCCTAGGTTGTTTTTATGAAAATAAAATGACACACTAGCAGTGCCTACTACTACTTTGGTAGATATTAAAATCCTGGTTTTCTTTGACAAAAGCAAATGATGCCTAAAATAAGGCATCATTTATTTTTCTCCCCTTATTACTGGTAATAAGGTAATAAGGAATATCAGTGTGTATTCAGTAGTGTAAGATAACAGATTATTTTGGCAATAAAAGCAATAAGCATTTCAACAAACTATATTATGCAAACTACATTATATACAAGTATATACATACAATACATCCATATAATAGCAGTAGGGTAATGGTAAATGGTAATTAGGTAATAAGGATTTTAACAAACTATATATACAAGTATATATACATACATATATACATTCATAATCCACAGGGGAAATTAAGAATCATTGTATACTGTGGGTTGGCCTGTTTATGTATTGGCATGAGAAATCATGAATTACGCAACTTAAACGAACATATAGACACTTTCAGACGCTTAATTCAAAGCCGTGTTCAAAGATAGCCGACATATAGAACCAGATGCGCATCATAGGGGCTGTTTACATGAGCCGGGCTAGCCCGGTTAACTGGGCTCACGCGATTGATTAGGATCTCGCTGTGGTTTTCAAACTCGCATAAACTAAATGTACAAAGAAGAATTGGTTTAGTTTAGATGTAAACTAATCCTAACGTTGATTAAAATCTCTTTCTATGGCCGAGAAAATAATTTCGTGACACGCGAGTCAGCCCGGTTAGCCTAACCGGGCTAGCCCGGCTCATGTAAACAGTAATGGTACATGGTATAGACAAAAGGTTTCAATAGAGCACACATTTTTGGCTGACACTGTCATACATCATTCCTTTTCTAGATAGTTTGAGGCGGATTCATTCCATACTGTCTACTTCTAGCTCCAGTGGGAGATTAAGTCATCTTACCCAAGTTCTTCATGCTGATGCTAAACTTTGGAAAGGTACAGTATGTGCATGAAAAACCCGAGAACTTTTGGAAACATAGCTATTATAATGACAAACACATTTTTTTCTGATTTTTTAGCTGCAAGAGTTTACACTCATCAGCTCTTTATGAACACGTATGTTGGCTTCAAATTTTATATCCTCTTTTTTTTGCTATAAATATGCAAAGGAGGCATGGGTGTGTGGCACACAAGCTGTTAGCGCACTGCCTCTCACCACTGAAATTAAACCCAGTTGAATGGGGTTAGTATTTGGATGGGTGACTTCATGTGAGTAAAGTTGTTGATTCTCTCTTGTGCCTTGAGGGTTTTTTACTGGGTTCCCAGGTTTTCCTTCCTCCATGAAATCAATATTAGGGTTCTGTGGCACCCACCCCTGCCTTGGAGTATCCTGCCTTGGGGTAGTAGCCAAAGAAATATGACATGTAATGATGAATTGATGATGAATTGTACTTGCCTTTCACCTCTGCGAGCCGAGTACGATTCCTGCACGGTGCAGTTATCTGATTAAAAAAATTCACCTTGGCCGCATGTGAGAAGAGTGCTTCTAGTTTGACTCTACCAAACACCACAGGTTTCCTCCAGGTACTCCGGTTTCCTCCTGTAGTAACACTGGACCAATGAGGGTGGGCCCTTACTGGACCTCTGATCGAGGATAACAATTTAGATATAACTGATAGAGTTATCCAGTATGACCAATATTACTTATAATATACCCAATTCTCTCCTGGCATTACCACCTTATTATATACAGAACTCGCGATCAAGCTCTCGGCAACGCCCTCCGTGGCTCAGTGGTCAGAGCATTGCACTAGAATCGCAAGGTCGTGGTTTCAATTCCTGCCGGAAGGCCTGTGTAGTTGCATTTTTCGCAACTGGTCCCGGTTTGGTCTTGAAAATGTATATATTCTACACTCGAATTTTCCTTCACCCAAAATCCTTAGAACATGCTATGTAATCGAGTGAAATGCCCAATATTACTTATAAATAAGGTTAGTTTAGTTTAGTTTAGTTTAAATGTAGCTTAATGTCACATCTATTAAAGGTTGTTGAAAGATTCTCAAGGAAAAATAACATTTGGAATTGAATTTGTTAAGGTAAAGATGCTTCTGTAAATTTTTAAAGTTAATTTACTTTTGAACTGTCTCTAATTCCACTGGTTTCAAATGCTGCGTCAATTTCCTCTTTATTTCAAATTTTATATTTTATTTTTTTGAAAGAGTTATCCAACCGTAATGAAAGCCTTTTATGCTGATGACCAAGAGCATTCAATTTCTGTGAGTACAATTATTCCCATATTATTATTGTTGACTAACAGGTATAGACCTGGTTTGTTGGTGATTCTAAATAACTATGCGAATCGCATGGCCTTTGCGCCGGCGATGTTTCTGTTACTAACAGAATTCCTTTCATATTATCTTTTTTTTACTTAAGGCAACAGCAATGTCTGTTCAGTTGTTCACTGTACCAAGTTTGGTAAGTTTTCATTCACTAATCATTTTAATGCGATTACTGCTTGTATTTTTTGCTGATTTTTATTTTATTCTATTTTATTCCATTCTCTTCTATTCCATTCTATTTCATTTCATTCTATTCTATTCTATTATGTTTCATTCCATTCTATTTTATTCCATTCTATTCTATTTCATTCCATTCTATTCCATTCTATTCTATTCTATTTCATTCCATTCTCTTCTATTTCATCCCATTTTATTCTATTTCATTCCATTCTATTTTATTTCATTCCATTCTATTCTATTCTATTCTATTCTATTCTATTCTATTCTATTCTATTCTATTCTATTCTATTCTATTCTATTCTAGGTGCAAATGCTTGTAGTCAATTATGATTTACTGGAAGTGGTGATTGGAGTTCTTTTAGAACAAACTAAGTGTTTTATTGCAGGTACTGTACGTCTTTCAAATAAATCGAAATGTTGAAATTTTGGCGGGAAATTTCATCCGAGAAATTTTATGACGTAACCACACTTAAATATTCCTCTTGTATAGTTTTTTGTGTGAACATTTCTGATATTTTAAATAATTGAGTACAAATACGATGAGAGGTTAATTGACAGTTGAGAAAATGCGTTTATTGTTGATTTCGTATTACTTTACCGTCGTGTGTTGCGAAGTTAAAAGTCAAAACAACTTGCTTCAAGCCAATCCTTGTAGGACTTCTCTTTTTAGAAATACTTTTTTCAACAGAATTGTCTTTCTCTGGAACAATCTTTCTCCAATAGTTCGTAATAGTACTTCTGTTTCCATTTTTAAACATGATCTTTATATTCACTACTCTTCTAAGTTAGACTCCAATTTCGATGTTAATAGACTGCGCACCTGGAAAAGTTTCTGTTCTAAATGTCGTTCTTTCAATCCAAGTTGTTGCTCTTAAATCTTTATTCTTATGTAATTTGTGCATTAGTTTGTTGGGGGTTTTTTATCGTGTGTTTACTTAACGTTTATTATGTAATTTTTTTGTTGGGCTGGTCTTCACATGGGACTCGTGTCCTGTTGATCATTCCTTCAATCATGTTCAAGTATTGCACTCTTTATTTCCTGTATATTTGCATTCTTTCATGGTTGTAAAGTTAATAAATAAATAAATAAATAAATAAGTTCGTTGGGAAGTTCCGAATTTCGTTCGAAACTTGGGAACTCGTAAACAAGGTTGTGAAATTATCCAATCAAATTTGCGAGCTGTGAACGGCTGTGAATCAAAGCTCATTTACTTTCTTGTAAACAGGCTCTTACTGCTGAAACTGGCGAACCGAGGCCACTTATACAAAGTTAATACATTTCTAAATTTGAACTAACTGATCATATTTGACAGTTTTTAGACTTGCTGCAAATTAAGATGAATGGTACAGGATCTGTCAATATTTTCATTTTTTTGTTAAAAGCGAAAGATTAACTGGAAATGGTGATTTAGTTTGTAAGCATACATGGCCTCGGTTCGCCTGTTCGAGCAGTAATAGTTTGGATAGCATTGTTCAGATTTTCAAAACGTATCCTGTGAATTTGTAGATAACGGATTATTTGATTTTCAAAAAGACCATAGTGGGAAGTTATCAAGACTTTACTGTGTCCTCCATGATTTACGGTGAGCACAAATTTATTTTCTACTTTTATCAATCAGTTTGCAAGATATTCATATCGGTTATATTAATCCCTCTACAAAAACAGAGAGCCTGCTCGCAGGCTACTCTACAATTTCGCGTCCTCCCAGCTTCCCCTGCCCTCTACGCATGCTCGTGAATGCAAGATCAGGAATGACGTAACGTGGCGTGGAATGGCGTCAGCTGGCCGAAAAGCCAGCCAAATTTCAAAACTGTCCAACTTTTAGCTTGTTTCTTCCCTTCTTATTTTATAAAACAAATAAAACATACCGCTCCTGTGCATATGTACTCCTTTAAGGTTCATTTGACGTCATTATAACACGAAATAAGTTGAGTAGAGGCACGAGGCGATATTAAACTGAAAACACAGAAAGGGTAGGCACAGAAAAATTGGAATTTAACTTTTTTGTGATTAATATTTCGGTTTTTTAGATACATCTTACAACACAAACCAAGTGAATGGAGTGATATTTTGAAGGAAAAGTTTTTTCGGTTTTTGCAGCTTTTTCTCTCTTTCTACCGACGATTTCAGGTAAGTAGTAGTTAGCTCGTTTTCCGATCCCGGTCCGTACGCAAAACGATGCAAGCTGGTTGGTTGCTGAGCAGTCGAGATTCTACGATACTGACCTTCGGGGGAGTACGCTTTTTTCTCGGACCGGTAGTTTTGGCGGGAATATTTCTTGGTATCTTTATTCAAATATTCTGAACAATTAAATGTGCTGGGACATTAATGCTGGTTTTCTTTTAAAATGTTTACCTAAAAAAACAAACTGGTGTAAACAAGAAACGATACGAAAAACTAACAGATAAGGTAACAGCAAACTCCGAAGACGAAAACAGCGTTGAGAACTTAAAAAGAAAATGAACAAAAAGCCATATAATAAATTTTTT
Organism: Paragorgia papillata; assembly: GCA_035771165.1. Lineage (NCBI taxonomy): Eukaryota > Metazoa > Cnidaria > Anthozoa > Scleralcyonacea > Coralliidae > Paragorgia > Paragorgia papillata. Next base: position 1,670,049 of record JAWNZC010000189.1, read on the forward strand.
ATGAACTTCGTTTGCTCGGCCTGTACGGGAAAGTATTTACCTTCGGTTTTGTCCCTCGGTCTGTACGAAAACCTCGGGTAGTTCTTGTATAGACCCAACACTGGGTTAACACTTTGAAGCTTGACGACGAGTTTTTAAGGTTTATTCAGACAATTTCCTTCGGCACAGGGAGAGGTCCTGGCCTCAAAGTGTTACTAGCGAGGTTCAGATCACACGACCGCTACCGTAAATACAATTAACCATGTCAAATATTGTTTTTACGTTCAGTAATGGTCGTAGGTCTCAAACCTAGTGCAAAAAGAAAGCGTTTTACGGTACTAGGGTTAAAACCAACTACGACTACAGGACGAAAAAACGAACATTGCACCAGCTTAATCACATTTACGGTAGCGGTAGCGGTAGTGGAAGTGTGATCTGAACCTCGCTACTAACATTATTTTCTTTCTTATGTAACAGGGTATGTCTAGCACCAAGAGAGCTACAGGCACCCACGTGGAAACGGAGCCAGAATGGCAAAGAGATTTTGATTTTGAGATCCGTATGGCATATATAATGCCACTTATTACAACGTGGTGTGAACATGACGTAAGGACCTATTAAGTTAACTATACTTGGCGTAACCACAGAATAGTAAATACCATCAGGATATTTCTGACTGTTCTACACGCGTAAAAACGCACAACTTGTTCACGGTTGTCAACAGGCGTGAACAATGTTGTGCTGCTCGCCGTGAACAATGTTGTGCTGCTCGCCGTGAACAAGTTGTCAACAAGTTGTTCACTTATGGTTCGAACAACTTGTTCACGGATAAATCAACAGTCATGAACAAGTTGTTCCAACAGCACATTTTTTATAGCCAACAACGTTGTTCGCACATGATACAACATGTTGTAACAGCATGATGAAGTAACAACGATGAACAACGATGAACAACAATGTTACAACAATGGTGAACATGGTTGATGTATCAACACGTTCTTCGGTTGCTACAACATGCGTGAACAACGGTTGTTGTTTCATCAAGCTGTAACAACTTGTTGAAACAATGATGAACAATGTTGTTCATTTATCATTGTTGTTCATATATGTCAACAAGTTGTTACAGCATTGTTGTGTTACAGCATTGTTCAGGCAACAATGCTGTAACAACTTGCGAGATTTTTACGCGTGTAGCCAGGAGTCCCAATAGCTCATGCAGTGGTTAGAGCGCTGGTACGTTAAACCAGAGACTTTGGGTTCGATTCCCGGTTGGGGCAGTCAGAAAACTTTTCTCTACAGCAGTAATTTAACCTCATTTGAACTTAATGGTCTTCATTTATAATACTGACGCTACTGAAGAACAACTAAATATTTCTACACCATTTAATTTTGAACAACTTCATGATATATATGCAGATAAAGTATTTAGAAATTCAATCTTAATTTGTTAATTTAGCGTGATGTTCTTAGAAGATCTGTTTCGCTCACGTTGGAATGTTTGACGGATATTAGAAAAAAGGAAGGTGGAACCAAACTAAAGGAACACCACGGTTTGTATATTTTAGACTCAGCTGAAGAAAATTTTTTTGAAAGTTTTATTCCTTCATCCATTTTTCTATTTCGTTTTCTTTCTCCTTCCTTCCTTTCTTTCCTTTCGTCTTTTCCAATTCCTATCTCTTTTATTTTTTCTTCTTTCTCTTTCCTGTCTCTCATCCTTCTTTTTTCCTTTCCTCACTTACTTGTCTATTCATCTATCTATATGTTTACATTTCTCTTTTACATTTTTTATTCAACCTAGAAGGTAAAAAGTCTCTCAAGATATTCAAATTTGACGTTTCCTCGGAACGTGTTTCGATTCATATTCCAATTGTTCGCTTTTTGGCCGGTAAGTTTGCCATAATTGCTCTGGAAATATAAACTACAGTGTCTATCTAGGTATAAATAATATTATAAGACATTTGGTTATAGGCACAAGACATTTGATTATAACTTGTATTAAGATACATTTTGCCGAACGTTAACAAGAGTCAATGTTTGGATAATTTTTCGTGGCTTACTAGAAAACTTTTTTGTTATTGATCTTTCAAAGGTTTGATTGGGTATTGCGAGAGACATTCAATTAACATACAGGATTTATTAAAAATCAAGGTAAGAAAAATAATGATCATCATCGTTGTCATCATCATTATTATTATCATCATCATCATCATCATCATCATCATCATCATCATCATCATCATCATCAACACTAATCATGATCATCATGATCAATCACAATCAATCATCATGACCTATTATGATTAACATCATCAATCATCACCAATCATGATCAATTACCTTTTACCATCATCATGATCAATCATCGTCACTAATCATGATCAATTACCATTTACCATCATCATGATCAATCATCATCAATTATCAGCAGTGTTATCAACATTGTAATCAACAACATAATCATCATAAATAAAAA